>JACDJE010000672.1:66646-206421 GCA_016647715.1 Pavo muticus | reverse complement strand
AAAAAAAGGAGCAAGAATATGAAATTAAACTGAACTTAAAGAAAATTCTTAATTAAGTCAATAGCTTTTAAAATGTTTTGGATTTCAAAATTAAAAGAAATTTATCTGAAAATGAAATGAAAAACTGTTCTAAGCATCAACTTCATTCAGTCTTTTTTCAAACAATTTCAGGCAATGCAATTAAATTCAATGTTTTCCTCTCTCAATAGTTTTAACATTGACAGATCAATTTTTCAATTAAAATTTGTATTTTTTTGCAAGTTTTCAAGCACTGACATTAGGGTTGACTAGAGACGATGTGCAAGGAAGGGGATAAAGAAGAAATGTTCAGTTTAGTTAATGTTTCAAAAAACATGGAAAAATCTGACAAGACTGAAAAGAATAAGCTGAAAAAGTATGGGATACAGAGCTTTTCTTCCCAGTCTCCCATCCTCTTAGACACAAGTTAGTGCAACTCATCATTGGAGTCACTCTTCCCCACAAGATGCTGTTTATGGCACAAGACAACGTCATACATTGGTGTTGTCAGCGGTGTCATTACATTGGATAACACTTGTGATATCTGACACTTTGTAGAGGCTTAAATGAATTCATCATCTTAGTAAAGAAAAAAGTCTAACAACAAACAACAATGAATGATTGTTTTGAATTCTGTGACTTAAAGAAATCTATTTCCTTGTGCTATTTAGTAACTTGCTGGAGATTACACAAAAGCACTTGCATATGAATTATACAGTTTTACTTCTTATGTGCTAACATATTATATCCTGACAAATACTATTCATAATATCTCAGCATGTTGTCTGATGGGGATCAACTCACTTCACTTTTTCCTGCAACCTGGAAATCCCAGCTGGAAAAAATTGATTATTTATTTTCCTCATTAAATAATCATACCAACAATTCTGCCTCATTCACAGTTATTTCCTCTTTTAACAACTCTAAAAAACGTTTGTTTTGCTTCTAAAGGAGTAAGCAGATGTTAGTAACTCCAAGTGTAGACTTCAAAACAAGCCTCGCAGGTGAACAGATGGCTGAAAGCTGTCAGGAACATTGTCCTGCTAATGAAAAGAGGAGGGTTCACAGAAATGGGTGTCTTTTGTTTTAACACATAAACTTAGCATTGAGTCACTTCTACTGTACCTGCATATTTTTCTAAAATAACAAATGTAATATAAAATCTGATTCAGTTAATGCTGCATAAGGTACACAGTCTCTGAACCTTACTCAATGGGACAGAATAGAAAAGATACCACCTTGTCAAGTCATCCAAAACCAGTATAACTTCTAAGATCTGAGTTTTACAAATATTCACCCATCTGTTTATCTTTATGCCCTGAGAACAACTTCAGAGGTTTTGCTGTAGTTTCCTGCTGAGTGTCAGGGTTAACATGTGAGCAACTTTATGTGGGATGGCAGTCTAATGACACAAAAATCTTCCTGTCAGAACAGAACTGTATTTTCTACTATGAATGAGATCAGGGTTTGGCATGGGTTTGTGGTGAGAACACACTGCACAAAATACAGAGGAAGCTTGTTTAGATCATTGTTTTATCGTTCAAAAATAAGTTTCTTCATTCAGAATCCAAAAAACACTGACAAATCCCTCAAGTTTTAAAATACGTAATTCTTCTGGTATCAAAATGGAAAGGTAACAAGATACATATCCTTTTATGCACTTGGCTCACATTTTTGAAATAAGCATTTTTTAGTAACACAAAGCTGTAAAAAAATGTTGTGATAGAGGACCATATGTCCTGGATTCCGCAAAATCCCCAGTTTTTGTGAGTTAACACATTCATACTAGAAACTTTGGTGAGTTATGTGTACGTGTGTTCTGAAGTCAGATTACTTAACACCCATGCTTGAAAAAGATCACCTTGTAGTTGCAGTTTTAATATTAACCAAAATGCATAAACGTAATCTCTTCCTTTTCTGACTTCTTTTTTCTTTCTTTTTTCTTTTTTTCTTTTTTCTTTTTTTTTTTCCCATTTAATTTTAAAATGTGTTTAAAACTCTCAGGAAATACAGGAAAAATAATCAGTAACAGAACTGATCTCTGTAAAGTTGGCTGGACTGCATTTAGTTTATGCTCTGAGGTTTGTTCTTGCCTTGTAAATGCAATTAGTGTTAATGAGAGTAATTCATAAGTATTGAGAGGAAAAGCCTGCTCTGGTGATGGAAAGCTTTTCCAAGGCTACTATGTTCATATCAACGACTTCAACAATATTTAGAAAAAAGTATTAATAGAACACTGAAGACATCTACTTACAGGTAAGAGAAACACACTTTTGATAAACAACAGAAATGATAGAAATTGAGTGGTATCCTTTTGTGCATATTAAAGATACTTATTTTTTTTCTAATTTGCTTTTAAAATTCGTATTGATGCGAGGTGCTTATAATGAAGTGAAATGCAGAACTTGAACTTGGTGGTTTTTCATTGCTTCAAAGTAGTATTGATTTCCATTAAATCTTAGTGATAATTATCGAATGCTAGTAAATAACACCATGATTTACAGTCTCAGCACACTTTGCATAACAAACACGTTCAGGCGTGTTGCTCCACAGCAAGTATTAACTTATTTCATATGAGCATCTTTGTGAATATGACTGGAAGATTTTCTGTAGCCTCGCTGATGCTGATTTGATAGGAGTGTTACCACCTGAGGGGTACACGTGGAATTTAAATAGAAACAAATAAGATGAAGCTGTAGTAGTTCTTGGTTTTCTATGGACTTGTCTCTAAATGCCCTCTTCCTTCAATTGTTCCATCACTGTATGTTCACTTTTCTGGTCTCTGCACCAAATCAGTATAGATAAGGTCCTTTTTATTTTTCCAGAGACTGAAAGAGAAATACATAGCCTTTACCAGTGTAAAGTCAAAGCTGAGTGGGTAGTCTTTATGTGTTTTTCAGTTGGAATGTCCAGATGGACACACTGATCAAATGGCTACTGACTGTAAACCATGTTCTTTTCTCCAATGGAAATTCTTGACTGGGCTTCTTTCCCTTATCCATGTGCTGATATATGAACATACAGCTTATACTTGAAATAAAAGAAATCAGACCTCTCACTACTGAATTTGGCTGAAATAAATTAAGTGTCTGAGGAATACAAAAAAGAGACAAATAGGAATTACACTCCAGTTGTTTTTGATTTTCTGAAATCATGCAATTTTCTTGAACAGTTTTAGAAAAGGTAACCAGCATATTCTAAATTTATTTTTTTTTTAAACAGAGGTAGTGGATTTAAAGAATTGCAGTCCTCAGAATAATTGGAAAATCAGGGCTGTTGCTGTTGTGAGCAATATTAAATTTGGCTACCTTGGCTTGGTTTGCTTTGAGAACTTCAGGAATACGTGAACCCAAAGTCCTTTTTCTTAAACAGTTTCTCAAAATGTTACAAACAAATAAAAATCTGTTATGCCTTATATACAGGTGTTTTTATTAATTAAATTCAAATAGAAAAACAGAACTCCGTAGAAGCAGTTGAAATACAATACAATACAAGTAAAGATCTAAAAAAAGTCAGTGGTTCATTGAATAGTATTTACCAAACATGTTGCCTACTATGCAATCCAGGAAATAAAATATATTCAGCTAAATATATTAGAAGGGGACAACAAAACTATTCAATCAAGATGTGACAAAAATTCTGGAATGAAACAAATATCTAATCTTCCTTCTGAACCATTTATGCATTTTATCATCTTTTTACTTAATACAGTATCCACTTCACTATTGTATAGAATCATAGAACCTTTGATGCAACGGACCTACGAAGGTCATTTAGCCCAACTCCCCTGCAATGAACTGGGAAATATGCAGCTTTGTGTAAAGGATTAATTCCCTGATTAGCCCCAGCAAACACTTATGACAAGTAACATATAGACAGCTCTTATTCCTCCTGTAACTCTGGAGAAGAGCTGGTCTACAACATCTTTAGATCAGTATCCAGGTGTTCTCGACTATGGCCTTCATAGCTCATCACTGAAGTAATTAATGGGTGAGGAGTCTACAGTAATTGTTATTTCTTATGGGGCTGTAGCTGCAAATTTTTCTTTAATGCTAAACATATTTTACATAAAAGATTATTTTTTATAGGTTCTCTTTGATGCAGTTAGTGTTTTCTCTTGTGAGATAACTACATTTTTTTTTTTTCCTTCTGATCTCCCCTGTTTAATTGGTCTATTATTATTGGATAATTATTCTGTAATTAATCTGCTTTACATTCACATGTTTTATATCTGGAAATATTCCACATATTTAAAGTGAGATTTTTGAACATTAATTTTTGAATGTGATATTAAAGCAATTCATCTAGAGTAATGGTGCTCTCTGCATCATTTTTAATTATTATTTTTTTAAGCTGTATGGAGTTTCTTTATGCTGAGTCTTCTGGAGCTGTTAGGAAGCCTCTGCAAGCAGTCATTTAAGCAGTTTTTTGCTTTTCCTTGCTTGAATTTTTAAGCCCTTTTGTTCATCTACTCTCTTCATGCCAACGTTAATACAGATTCATAGGATGTGCAGAACTGTACGGAGACAATGAGAGCAATCAGATCTCATGTCTCAGCACTTCTGCCACCAAATTCAGTGAAGCGTTCCCTAAAACACAACCAGGTGGATATATTCTTGTTCTGTTTTGATTATCTACCCCTTCCTGGACCTCTGCAATCTCTTTCTTCTGAAACAGAGATGAGGAGACTGCTGGGACAGATAAGAGATGCGATAGAAAATACTTTTCTAGACACTTTTGTGGTATCTGGTACTGAAAGCTCAGAGCATGACAGACCACAGGACATGAGGTCACGAAGAGAAGTGTTGTTCCTGTCAGATTGCTATGAAAGTCAGGATAGTGTTCTTTTCAGCTCATGATAATCTTTTCGTGGTGAAGGTATTCGATTGTATCCCCAGTAAACAGCTTCCTTCCAGCTGAAGGAAGACATTGTTAGAACATGCAACCAGCATTATGACTTCTGTGATTGGCCTGAAAAAAAAGTTTGTTACCTGACGGTGTTTTAGGTTAGATGCTTTAGATTAGAATTTAAAGTAAACAAAATGACACATCATTAAAATTTATTGTTGTGGTATATAAGAGACATTAGTTTACACTATATGAGACATTTCAGGCAAAGGGGAAGGTTTTGTTCTGTTCCTTTTCTCCTTACTTTTCTTCACTAACAGGAAGAAAACTGTAGAATACGAAGGAAATTTTGTCTCTCTCAAAGGAAAGGAATAAAGTCAGAACCGTGTGCTAGTTGCATTTGTCTGGTAATTTTTCCTCTTTTGAAAATTTCCCGTATATGTACCAGAAGAAAAACTTATAGAAAATCAAGTTAGGATGTAACTTCTTATCCTGAGAAGAAAAGAAATTATAAGCACTCCACACAGTAAGCTTCATAGGATGTAAAGAATCATTTACAATGTACAAACTGTTAAAAAAGGTGCAAAAGTAATTAATGGCTCAAGTAATATGAAGATACCTAGTTTCCAAGTAAGTCCTATGTCGGAAATACTGAAGTCCCAGCAGTAGGGAATCTAAAGGAGAAAAAGATAAAGACTACAGTACTGATTGCGGTAACAAGTAAAATGCATCTTCTGGTAGGACACAAAAAAAGTTGCAACCACAAATGCACTCTTTTAAAGATGTGAGCCAAGTCCAGGGAAATAAAAACAGTCCTTCCAATGGGCACTCACTATTAGTGTTGTACCATTCTATTTGATCATTATTAGACTGCTGCAGTAAGTGTAATAAAAGAGATAGTGTTTACTTTCTGTAGAAGTGACGCAGAAGGAGGGTTCCTGAAAACAAATACTTGCTCTTGTAGAAAGTCATCCTACATCTCTCCCAAACCCCCAGTCTCTTAGTATGAAGGGATGTGTAGAATAATAGAATCATAAAATGGTTTGGATTGGAAGGGACCTTTAAGATCATCTAGTTCCAACCCCTTACTATAGGCAGGGACACTTACCACTAGACCAGGTTGCTCAAAGCCCTGTCCAGCCTGGCCTTGAATGCTTCCAGGGATGGGGCACTACAACCTTGCTGGACAACGTTTCAGTGTTTCATCACCCTCACAGTAAAGAATTTATTCCTCATATCTAGTCTAAATCTACCTTCTTCCACTTTAAAGCCATTTTGTCTTATCCTGTTGCTACCTGCCCTAATAAAAATCCCATTCCATCTTTCCTGCAGGCCCGCTCCAGGTACTGGAATGCTGCTATAAGGTCTCCTCGGAACCTTCTCTTCTCCAGGTTGAGAAGCCCCAGCTCTCTCAGCCTGTTCTCTTAGGAGAGGTTCTCCAGCTCTCTGAACACATTTGTGGCCCTCTTGTGGACCTGCTCCAACAGCTCCATGTCCTTCTTGTGTTGGGGGCCCCAGAGCTGCCATCTCTGGCAGTGTTCAGGAGGCATCTGGATGAGGAGCTATGAGATGTGGTTTAGTAGCTTGTGATAGCAATGGTAATGGGAGGATGGTTGGGCTAGATGATCTTGTAGGTCCTTTCCAACCTTGTAATTCTATGATTCTATGAACTGAATGTAGTACTGCAGGTGGGGTCTCATGAGAGCAGAGTAGAGGGACAGAATCACCTCCCTGCTTCTACTGGTCATGCTTCTTCTGAGGCAACCCAGTATATGGTTGGCCTTCTGGACTGCAGGTGCACATTGCCTGCTCATATTGACCGACACTCCCAAATCCTTCTCCTCAGTGCTGCTCTCAAGCCATTCTCCACTTAGTCTATATCTGTGCTTGCAATTGCCCTGGCTCAGATGCAGGACCTTGCACTTGGCCTTGTTGAACTTCATGAGGTTGGCATGAGCCTACCTCTCAAGCCTGTCCAGGTCTCTCTGAATCACAACTCTTTCCTCTGGCGTATCAGCTACACCACTCAGCTTGGTGTCTTTTGCAAACTTGCTGAGGGTGAGCTCCATCCTACTCACTGTCCATGTCACCTACCAAGATGTTAAATAACATTAATGCCAGCACCAATTCCTGAGTAATGCCACTTGTCACCAGTCTCTACTTGGACACTCAGCCCTTGACTGCAACTCTCCAAGTGCGACTATCCAGCCAGTTCCTCATACAGCGATATCCTCTTTTCCATAAGAGGAACATGATGTAGTCAAGCAGTCCTCACAAAAACAGATGAAAATCCAACAGTACACTCAAGATCTGAATTTGTCTTCACAGCTTTATATCTCGCTCCAATTACAGGCGGGAGAGGAGGTTCTTTTTGATATATGTATATGAAATTAAGATACAATAGGTCAAATGTTTGCCCGACCAGTTTATTACAAATCCTAGTTGCTTAGGGAGATGGGGAAGGGAAGACGGGTGATAGAAAAAGGGATAGGAAATAAAGCAAGGAGTCTTTGTAGAAAGCAAGAAAGATAGTTACCACCATGGGTCCAGTGTTGTTCGTAGTGTGTCTGTTGATCCCAAGAACTCGTCTAGTCACCGCGGAAGATGGGAGAAAGACAGGAAGCTTCGCACCATAGCAGCAAGCAGGCCCCAGGGGGTTCTTTCCTAAGAGGATTTTTCCTCTTAGGGAATTCCTCTGCCAAAAGTTTCTTTTCTTTGGGAGTTCTTCTCCAAAGTCTTTAGTTTAGTGGGGACCTTTTATCCCCCACTTTTCAGTTTCTTTTTTTTTCTTCTTCTTCTTTTCTCTCTGTTAGCGTGACACACCTGGCCCAACAGATAAGCCAGCAGGGAGCGGTGCCTTCCTTGCCATGTACAAGCATTATCGCCTTTTGCATTGTTTAGCTCCTTCAAAGCTGCATCCCCCAAAAAACCGCTTGTCCCTCTTCTGCTTATCTTTACAATCATGAGCAGAAAGCAAGGTGACACTCATCATTCGCCCCCCTAGATAACTTGCAGTTGTCAGTTAGAGTCTTATCAACAAAAAGACTTCACAAAGCAAGCTTTGAGCTGGGAAANAAAAAAAAAAAGGATTCAGAAAAAGGTCTTTCTCACTTCCTTTACAATTTGCTGAAAAACCAAACCAAAGAAAACAAGAAAACCCTAAAAAAGCAACAGTACTTCTACCAGAAAACGAGTTTAAAATCCTGAAGTTCTTGCATCCTCAACGTGGGAACAGGCTCTTACTCTATAAGTAGTTTATTTGGTCTGAAGTAAGAGAGAAACTGATGTGTAAGAATAGCATAACTGGCCCTTAGGAATATGTCTTGATCCAAATGTAAATTCCGTGGAAGCTGTAAATTGAAGTAAGTGGAGTTACAGCTGAGGAAGAAATTAGATATTAAATCAGTATTGCTATGTTTTAGGATAATGATGAAATTCTTCTATGGCAATAGACGTATACTTTCTCATTATTTAACAACATTTTAAATATTTGTGCATATATTTTAATTGTTTACACTTAATATATAGAAATAGCATTTCTCTGTTTGTCATGAATTTTGATTTAACATAGTGCATTTGCTTTGACTCTACGTTTTCAATAAACTTCAGTGCTGAGATTGAAGGATTTACCATATGTATTTGAAATAACATTACATAGAGGGAAAAACCCACGATATTTGATTTTCAGTAAAACTTCTGGTGAAATTAGAATTCTCATAAACTTATCCCTGGCTTTTTGAAAACAAGAGAAGCCAATTTATAAATGTGAATTTGAAGTACAGACTGGTGCAGGGGGGAGTGACAGCAAGAAAATAGTGGCATTGTATTATACATTATCAAAGACTCCCATAAATTGAATCCTTATATATAAAATTTAACATATACGGGGATATTAAGAAGAATCACTGGTTTATTCTAGGCTACTTGGCATACACAAGTCAGAGGAATGCAATTTTTAATCTTTTATTCTCTTTGCTGACTGCATATTTTCTTTTCTTTTCTTAATTGTTATCTGGGACCCAGTGTTTTCAAATGAGATTTAAATGAGATTCTTTATTATGGTGCCACTGGAGAACAAAAAAAGTTAATAACTTTAATTATCAGTGTGAAAATAATAATAAAAAAACTATTGACATTTGGAAAATCATATTGCAGGAGTCTTATAAAAAAGTTCTATAGCTACAGAAGAAAGATCCTGCCAAACGAGTTGGCTGTAAATTGATTATAAAATATGGTGAAATAGCTGTGTTTTTAAACAAGCACAAACAAAAATACAGTACTCTATCGCTTCTATGAATGAGAAAATACAGCGTACTGCATGTGTTTTGGATTTTACTTTGAATCAAGGTATGAGAAGAAATATACGACTGTAAAATGTATACATATATGTATATTTTTAATGCAGAATGATCTTGAAAAATTGTCCGGTAAATGTATTGCTTCCCACATACAAAAATCTGTTGTTTTATATGGGATGACACAAGCTGAGGAACTGACTGTAGCCCTTCCAGAGCTGTAATCCTGATTTGGTTGATGGCACTGAGTTTGGCCTTGGATACTTCTCAGCTCTGTGCCTCAGTTTTCCTGCCTGTAAAGTTTGGAAAACAGCAATCTACTCTGAGGCCTGATTAGCTTTTTGTATAGCACTGTGGAAATGTGAAGTGCTGAAATGCTAGGACTGTCTAAGAACCACATTAAAAAGAAGCTTAGTAAAATCAAAAGTGCTTTTGTACCATGTATTTATGTGTTCTTGCCCCTTTACAAGACCTGAAAAGGATTAACATCTATTCCTAGGTTAATTGGCCTCCATGGCACCTTTCTTCCTGAGTCTTGAAGGGATATATTGCCTGCAAATCCAAATCCCCAGATGCATTTTAGCAACTAATACACTAAGTGAATCAGCTGATTTTTTTTTTATTAGTTATTCAAGAAGCCTGATGGGATTTCGCCATCGTCAACTGCTGATTTTGCATGCTTTCTCTGTAGATGTCATTTTAATAACTAGCATCAGAACTATATATACCGCCCACAGGCTAATGCCGGAATTCTTCAGCTGCAGACTTGCAAGCATTTCAGATACCTTCTGAGCTTATGTACTTGTGTAGAAGAATGAAAAAATTAAAAAATTTGAATGCTGTTGTTCACATTTGTAGGAGGGTGGCAATACTTCCTCAGGTTTGTGTGCTGGACAGAGAAGTTGTCACCCCCTACTTCTAGTTTAGTTCAGTTTGCAGTACCACTTAAAATGAGCCAATATGCATTGTTTATGTTGTTTGGCCTTTAACAAACTTATACATGCTTTCAGTAACAGCAAGAAAATTTCAATAAAGGAAAAATGGTTTCAAGGGAGGTTAGACTCCTAACTACTTTCCAATATTTAAGTCTTGGTCTGATTTTCTAGCTGCTCAGACAAAATTATGTATATAGCGTACCAGATTTAATATTTTTTTAAACATCAAATGAACTGTATTTATATATTAAAGCATGAAATCACATTGTTTCTACACCTATAAAGCTGCTATTCAAAAAGAAGTCTGATGAAGTACACGAGGCATAAATTGGCAATAAACAAAGGCCAAAATCTTGGAGAAAAGAAGACCAAACACACAGATTGCTGAAACAACATGTAGTACTTGCTCCCACAATATTGCAGTGAAATATATTATCTATTTTTAAGCTACACAATTCATTTTAAATAAACTATTTAGGAACAAAAACCGTGGTAACCTTGATAAGAGTTCTGGACTGACAGAAGATAGTGTATAACTAACTATTCACAGTTAAGCATACTTGGTTTATGTTGTCCACTGAATTTATCAAGTGATCTTTGTAGAAAAGGAGATAAGTGGTTTTACTAATTTGTTTTGTATTAATACTGTATCCAAACAATAAAGATTCTTTCAAGTATTTTTAGCCTCTGTAGTTATTTCAACCTTTGCTTCACAGTTAGCTCTTGATTTCCTCTCAACTGGGAACGTTGTTATATATCATTCAGCACAGAGAGAACAAGGATTTCTGAAAATGTACGGATATATATTCTAAATAAAAGATACCCCACACATGAGAAATTCTGAATACCCTTTAGCTACTTGTGCAGAAAGTAAGAACTCAGTGCACTCTATTGACAGTAATGTCAGTGTTGCATTGTTCAGAAGAACTGGGAGAGATGTGTTTAAGATTGTAGTTTGTCTTTTATTATAGATAAACAGATTCCATTTTCTTCCTTTCCGATGCTGCTCCCCCTTACCCCCCAAGAGGTTTCAGGACAGATCAGTAGTATGGAAAATAAATAGATGGAGTACATGAGTTAGGCAAAAAGATCCAGTGGTCATAGGAGGCAGAATCAGAGAGAAGCTTTGCTATGAAAAGGACAGAATTGTATATTTGTATATGAATGTAAATGTTAAAGAAAAACAAGAGTACACACCACACATGCGTAAAAGCATCCAATAGTTTTCTTTTACATGGTATAATAACAAGGTAAGTTTTCTTTCATATGTAGAGTTAACTACAGGAAAACATTGGCTTTGGTTTTTTTAAAAGTTTTTAGAGGACAGAAAGAAAAGGTTAGCAATAAACTCATATTTTTTTTTCTAAACTTATTTGTATGCTGTATTTCTTCAATAAAAACACATCTTGTATTTTTTACACTTCTAGCTGTAAGTATAAACACAGACTTTTGAGCATAAATAGCTCTTTACATTTCGTCTATTTATCTGTATATACCTGCTCAACCTTTCATTAAGATCTTCATGCATTAAGCTACTAGTTGATTAATGAACTGTATAAGATGATAAGTCTTACAACATATAATCCATCCAATATAAGAAGATATTATTCTACCAGCTATGCATGTGCGTTTAGATATCTTCTTCTTTCGTTTTCTGAGAGAGAAGGAAAGGGAAGGCTGACTAAATAACAACAGTAACACCACCAACTTGAAAGTCTGAGACATAATATATAACACAAATATACTGAATAGGATGTTAGCTTGTTAGCTTGTTTCAAATTTAGACATTAGCACAGTAAATAATAATAATCGCTGTAAAAGCATTTTTGCTCCCTGTGACCTTGCAAAAAAAAAAAAAAAGCTCTTGCTGGGAGTAGGATATTTTGTGGCTTCGTAAATTCTGCAAGGACCTAGTCATGTTCTGTTAGGATTGTTAACAACTTTTTATGAAAACTTGCTATTTGAATTGAAGCTTAGTACCCAGGATCTCTCGTTAGGAGATAAAGTCCCAAATTCATGCAGTATTAAGGCGCTTAACTTATGGATGTCTGGCAGAACCAGAAGCCTTAGAACTACAATCTGCCTACTGATGATCATTTACTACTTGTAGCCTTTCAGAAAAAGCATGGAAGAAAAAGCAAGGAGGAAAGAACATGGCTATAGGAAGGGATGCCTATTGTAGAAAGGAAGGCAACCTTCGTGAGCATCCTACAGAAATTGCATCTGAGCTAGAAGCCCAAAGCTAAGAGGTGTCAAGAAAATCACACATCTTAAGAAGGAGACAGATCTATAACTGGAGGGAGAAATGTGTTACCCACCTCAGCTTCCCTCACAGAAATGCTTTGGAGCCTGCTCCAAGAATCTGTGACCACTGAGGGTATGGCAGTAGCGCCATGGTACTTCTCATGGAATGTTCACGATATATGTAGCGTGAGGCTGCTAAAGACCAACTGCTTCAAATGTCTGGTATTCATGATCAAAAATGAGTAGGAAACTATTAGCATGAAGGATGCTGTTAATGAAAATCTGTCTAGTTAAGTTTAGCTTTAGAGTTTAAACTGGTCTAGCTTATTATTCCTATGCATCACAGTGACCTCTAGGCGCAGATACATATACACATATTCAGTTGCTGCATTATCCATTCATTTATTAAAGTTATTCTTTTCAATTGGTTCAGCCCTACAGTCTGCACTTATAAAATATATGTCTTTAAGTTTTTACTCTGCCTCTGTCTTCATACTGCAAAGATAAACAAGTCAAGTCTCATTTCCTTTTCTGTTAGGTTTGCAGGCAAATATCAAAGCATCTGAATAATCTCTGGCCCAAGGTTAAGCTGACCAAAGAGAACATGAAAAACATGAGAAATTGCCAGACATGACAGATAAACACTGTCAGAACCTGCCAAAAGTTACAGACAGCACTGTGAGGGATGCCTGGGTCTCACAGACAATTAATGGGGAGTTAAGTGAGAAAGGATTGAACACCACGGGATATTGAAAGGCATTACTGGGGGACCTCATGAGGGAGAAGAGCCTTTCAAGATTAACAGTACCTAAGTAGCCACATCAGTAAAACCATATGATTACCTAGGTAGAGAAGTCTAAAAAATGCCATATTTAAATATGAATGTAGCAAAACTGAGTTCAATAGGTGTAAAACAAACAAAAATATCAGGGATGTTCTTTATTTGGGACAAGACTGCAATAGAGAAAGGAGGGCAACAGAATGGGAAAAGGGGTAATAAGGTGTGTAAATTATGTATTTAGGGATGTCCAAGTGTATCTCCTTTATTATACTGCAGCTGTGAGGACAATTAAGCAAAGCTGTTCCAATCATAACACATGTTAAAGCTGATTCCATAATCATGAGAACTTGGTGGAATGGAATAGAGTGCCTTCCCTTTCTAGAAAGGAAAAATCTGAGACAGATGTACCGAGAATCCTTATATCAGTGTCAGTGTCTGTTCCAAGCTTGAAATCATCAGCATCCTCCTGAACACTTTTTGACATCTTTTGTCTTCTCTACTACTTTAGATCCTAATACCACACTTTTGCTAGCTATTCCTCACAGGACTTCATGTTTCCTGGATATGATAATCAGACTTACACATGGCATTCTAGACATGTTTTACAATGATAATTTATACTTTTCCTGTTGTATATATTTGAATTTCTTTTTAAGCACAGCCTTGACCTTTCAACCAACATCTCAGCAAGCTCTAGAAACTCAAGGGTAAATTAAAATATAACATATGGTGATCTTCTGACACCCATTATAGAGTTAACATTTAGGATCCTGTTTCTGTCATAACACAAAAGCTCTTTCAAACATTATTCAACAGATTACCAATTCTAAAATTTCTCATGTCGAAATCAAGCTACATGTAGACTTCTTTCTCTTTCACAATGGTTGTTAAAATAAGTGGAAAACAGACAGAAAACGGATAAATTCTCCTGTATCTATGTTTCAATTAAAGAAAATAAAGAAGTTTTAAGAGAATAAAACTCCTCTGAAGGACAATGAATATGAGTATAACTTTCCTTTGATAAGGTCTTTATTTGTGAAGTACTCAGGTTTATTGATGTTTTCGGAAAAACGAAAACAACAACAACAACAACAAAACAAAAAAAAAACACCACCACAACAGCAGTTGCTTTCATCTGTCCCAGAGATTTAATTATACCCAAAGAGGAAAAAGTGAGCACGTATTTACATCTACTGAACTATATGAGAGGTTTATTATTTCACTTTCCAGAATGCTTTGTAGAAGATCTAATCGTGAACCCTGAGATGTTGTTTCCTCACACTGTGTCATAAGCAAAAAAAAAAAATACATGCTGCCTTCTCCGAAAAGTCATTATGTCAATCTTTGTAGAGAAAACAGCTGAATTTGAGACTCAGAAACAAAATACAAAATCTATTACTTCAAATTCCAAACATGAAATTTTAACTTCAATAGAATTTGCTCTGGATGATCTGACATACTTTAGTGAAACACAATGAAGTTCTTCAACGTTAGCAAGCAAAACTAAGTTGCTTTTGTACTTATAAACCAGCTCGGTCCAGACTCAGTACTAAACCAAAATAGACTTATTCAGGAAATGGTGGTGGTGGTGGCTTTCAGCCAATTAAAGAATTCCTGATGCTTTCTCTGGTTAAAAGACATTGATCTGAGATGAAGCAAAAATGTTTGCAGAAGTCAGTGAAGAGCAAGGCATGGAAATAGTAAAAGATTTTTACGAATATATATTGATAGAAAATACTATTTTTTTTCCCCACACACCCTTGAGAGACTTATTCTGCATGTTATGTTTTGGCCCTTCCAAAACGTCAGGATCAGATGGTGTCTTTTGCATAATACCCTAGATATACATACTGCTTTATCCTCATCAACCTTTCCTTTCCTAAAACCTTTCCTCACAATTTTTCCTATTAGCTTTATCAAAATAAAAACAATTGTCTTGACAGATTAATCTGTTGTCTTTTGTTGTGGTTTAACCTGTCAGGCAGCTCTGCACCACACAGCCATCTGCTCACTCCCCTCCAGTGGGATGGGGGAGAGATAACCAGAAGAAGGTAAAACCCATTGGTTGAGACATATACAGTTTAATAGAACAGAAATGGAGGAGAAAATAGTAATAAAAGTAATAATAATGATAAAAGACTATACGGAAAAAAAGTGATGCCCAGCACAATTACTCATCACCCAATGACTGATGCCGAGCCAGTCACCAAGCAAAGGCAGATTTCCCAGCCAACTTTCCCAGCTTTTATTGTTCAGCATAATGCCACATAGTATAGGATCTCCCTTTGAGCAGTTTGCATCAGCTGTCTTGTCTGTGTCCTCTGCCAGCTTCCTGTTCCTTGCTGTCAGGGCAGGAGGAGAATCTGAAATGTCCTTGGTTCCATGTAAGCACTGTTCAACTAATAACTAAAACATTAGTTTTTTATCAACATTATTCTCATCCTAAATAAAAAAGACAGCACAGTTCCATTAACTCTATCTCAGCCAAAACCAGAACACTTTTAAAAATCAACAAAGCAGAATTCCCATCTTCCAGTGCCATTTTTTTCCACTGCAGAAACCAAGCAAGGTCTCAAGGTAAATAGGACAAATCAAAAAGAAAGCAGCTAGTAAATCTTTGTTTTCTAGGACATAATCCATAAGAACTTGGAAAAACAGCTGTAAATACTTTTTCTTAAATTTCTTTGATTACTTTTCCATTGAGAAAATAAGTACTAAGATATCCAGTGATCCTACCTCCCCTTGAAAGAAAAGCTTGCTCTTTCTTTCCCACATAGTCCTTCTGTCCTCATATGTAGTTGGGTGCTGAGTTCCTATTGTAGAAATAGGAAGAGAGCTCAGGATGTTAAGCATTATTTTGATTTCTAGAAGGTTTTTTCTCATCCACGTGACACAGAATAAAAAAGACTAAAAATTCTAAGTTTAGGGTAGCAGTAATGTCTCCTTAAATTAATACGCATATTGAGGTGGTGATTGTTTGTTAGTTTAAGTGCCTTTGGCCTCATTAGGATATAATACGTTTTCAAGGTTAGTACTGTATCATGTAGGTAGTAATAATAAATAATTTCCTTGTCAGCAGGGAGTCAATGAATATTTTGGGATTCCATCTGCAGACTATTTGGCTAGCAGGAATATACTCTGCAAATACTCTGCTACTGATGTGCCTGTAAAACTCCTGTTAATTATAATGGGGATTTATAAACGAACATCAAAGGCCAGTTTGTGAACTCTCTGAAGCCCTGATCCTGTGAAGGCTTATGAATGTGCTTAATTTTGCACTCTGTTAGTAATACTGTTGAAATTGATGTGACTTACCATTAGCTAGCTACATGCTGAGTGTTTGTAGGATTGGGGACTGGTGGTGATTTTATATAAATTTTACTTCACTGACTCCAGTAAGTTTACTTGTTGTGATTTGCATTAAAATGACAAACAAAAAACTATGACCTGAAGGGGAAATGCAATTCTAATTCTAAATAGATTAGTGAACACTTAAAAACTTTACACTGAAAAAATACTATCTTCACACAATCAAACTGAGTTAAAGGAATAGTTAGGCCTTATATGCCACAAGTGTAAATCAACAAAACTTAAATTATATACAAAAATGAATATGGCTTTACAAACAGGTCACAAAAATTATTAATTGAAAATACGTTTTGACTCTTCCATCACAAATTTTTGTGTTTATTTCTTCAAACAAGTACAATACAAAATTAAATTTTTAATTGAAATATGGTATTTCTAAAAGTTACACAATCTTGCTCCGTGAACTGAGATGTGCTACAGATTTTTACATGGGACACGTTCAGCACAATTTTTTTTTTAATCAGGAGAGTCAGCAGAAAGATCGGAATCGTCTTCATAAATAATATGATCTTTCTTTGCCAGAGCACTGCTGTAATAGTTTAACCATAAGGTATTAAATTAACGCCTTTAGCAGAGAGCACTGGGATATCTATAAGGGAACTATATTATTTAAGAATCCTCTCCAGTATACCTACATGAAAAATATAGATTTCAGATTCCTTAAAAGTAGAAAAGTAAAAAAAAAAAAAAACACTGAAAGAGAATGTATGGTATTGAGCAGAAATATTTCTCTGCTTCTCATATAATATATCAGGGACTTCAAAAAATTAAACCTGTCCTCACATCATAAAATGCATGCAGGAGAAACCTAAGCAGGCTTCAATTTCTCACACAGTGGAGGCAAAGTGTCCCTTTGTCCTTGCTCGGTTAGCGTAGCCCTGTGCTATTTGTCTTTGTCAAACCTGTGCATTTGAGTACCAGCACTCTGGAGTCCCAGTTTGGGCAGTGTTCCTTTGCTAAATGGATGCACTGTAGGATATTGACTACTGTGAGTTTGACAAGGCTGCCCTTTTGACAAGGTGAAAAGGGTCATTATATTCACCTCTGGGATGCAGCCAATATAAATCTCATTGTTAAGGAGACACAATGTGTTTAGAGGCCAAGCCACAAGTACAACAGTCTCCTGGATATACAGCTGCCTAAAGAACACATTTTAAAAATTGTTGCATAGTAGCTGAGGTCACCCAAATACGATAGGAAACAATCAGTACTGTTTGATGTGGTATAATATCTATAATTGTGCTACAGTATATATATTTGAGACAAATATGAGAGACCTATCTTGGGGCTTTCTGTGACAAACAAAAGCTCTAGCGTGAGGGCAAATTAATAAATGCCAGCCCATCCACAGGAGAGACGAAAACATATGCAAATGAGCAAACCTCTACAAACCACTGCATTTCTTAATCTTCTTCATGTGTCCCACCCCTTTTTACGGTTAAGTGAGTTATTGCAGCCCTAAAGCTGTAGCAACCCTAGCACAGTTTTCGCTAGAGACTGGGACTGAATCCCATTGAGTGGGAAGCACTGATTAAATGACAGAACAGTCTTTTCCGTTCCAGTAACTCCAGTGGTCAGGCATTGTGATAGCAAGGACTTTGAATGTCATTGAGCTAAAGGAGATTTCACAGTCATTATCATTCCTTGCAGATTCAGATACAAGGTGGGCCCTAGCTTCATGGCCTCCTTAATACTCAGGCTGAACGAAATTAGTAGAATTTCACTAAAGAATCCCATATGGCACCAAGGAAGCTGGCCCACTTTTACAGAACAACAACTGAAATGCTGCTGCAAGGATGTGATTTCCATGCTCAAAGGAAAAACCTGAATCAAGCACAACAGAACATATATTGTCTCTGAAGCTTTAAACTGTAAAAAGCTACGTAAGTGCAGAAAATTAGTTCTTATACAAGCATGAGTCCTCTGAAAAATTTACACATCAAATGTTAAATTGCAAGGAGCATCTTAGGAAAGCTGTTATAGACTATTTAGTATTTTTCTGAATAAGGAAAAAATAATCTCTAACACCCGGAAAAATGGCATAAATTGGCTTCTGGATTATGCCTCTCCTATAAACACTTGGGAAAATGGCTTGATCATGAGACAGACCAAATGTTGATGGTACAGATGCCTAGAATCTTTAGTACACATTTATTATTAGAGATATCTATATCCTTGCTTCTGTAGTTGTTTTAGCTAATTATGCCACAAAATGTATCTGTGATATCTCTACACTGAAGTCTAAATGATTACATACATAAAAGTCTTTTGAATTATACTCTGAAATAAACATAGGTGCTCTGGTGAACCGATATATAAAAGTTAATATGGTCTGTATCACAATATAAGATATAGGCTTCAATGAAGCAAAAGCCCTTAAGTCTATCCCTGCTAAAACTGTCAAACCAGAGGACCTCCTGAGATTCTTTCTAAACTGAAGTATTGGTTGATACTCACTTCTGAAGAAATTCACAGAAAGATTTTCTACTACCAGCTTCTCATATATTTTTCCCTCATTTTGAGGGCACAGCTGAGGTGGAAGCTTTCTGGTAATATGCAGAATGCAATTTAATGATGGGTTTTTTTTTTCAGGAATAGTGACCAACTGTACACTTGTCTGAAACTGCAGTATGTGCTTTCCTTCTGATCTATCCCTGATCATTTTATATTTCAGATCCCATTTTTTAAAAATATTTTCCTCATATTTCCTATAGCTTCATCTGTCTTAAACCGAGTCTCTAACTTTTGGTATGCATGGCCATAGACAGCTAACTGTAAAATCACATATATTTAAAATACCTTTTATCTTTCTGCTAGTTTAGCAATTGCCTTTCCTGATGGCTCCATGCAGTCTGCTGTCGGAGTATCTTTCCTCCCGTTGTTTAGCATTCAATTCACTGCTCATTGGCTTAATCCTTTCCACTCTCTTCTATTAAAAAGGGGATTAAGCATTTCTAAAAATAAAAATAAATGTTTAAAAGTTTGAAAAGGTGATGCAAGCAACTATGACTGACTAGCAGTTTAAAGAGTTCAAACATTCTCTAATTAAACACTAATGTCAAAGAATGCTAAATTATCCTTGGAGTTGAGATCTTCAGAGGCTGGTAGGTAGTTAGTGATAGAGCCAGGAAAGCTTCTCACTGATAATGGAAGAACAGTAATAAAGCTATGTTTGATGAGAAAAAAAATTAGAAAGTTAGAAACAATTTTTTATAAGTGACTTAATGGAAGATGGACAATGTATCAAGTTGGAAGTTCAAGCCTGTTTTCTTTTATACGATCTTAAACATATTCTGAGCTTATTCACTGCTGATCCGAATAGAAACAGAGGTGCTCAGCAGAATGTTCTGCAGAACTTTAAAATTTTTCTGCCCATTGCAAATTAACTACTTTCAAGAATAATCCTTATTTCTGCCTCTGAGTTTGAAAAATTTATTATCAAAATAATATCAAAAAAAGTTGTGGTTACTTAGTCAGGCTTTAAAGGAGAAGTCTGGAGATGTAGATAGACATTTTTTCTTCCTAGCAGATATTGAAGCCAAAATCACATGTACTCTACATTCACTAAGTCTCCAGTAACACACGAACCCTTACTACAGAGAGAAAACTGAGGCAGGTTGTTTAGGGAAGTTGATCACTAAAGACGTAATTTTTCTAGTTCAGTCTGCTTATACTCTAGTTATGTGTTTTTCTCTGCAATTTACTAACTACTCACTGATACTGAAGTGAAACAAAGCTTTTATAGCCTCAAAGAAATACTATGTGTTTATGCTTGATTTATGCTTTTTGCATACACAGAAAAAAAAAAAGGGGGGGGGGGGGGAAGTAACAAATATAGGGCAATTAAACCAAAAATGATGAAATGGGGGAAAATAATCTTTTCACAGAATTACAGAGAAATAACAGAAATAAATGTACTCATGTGAGAGATACAAAATTTGAGATGTGCATTTTTAGAGCTGGAATATATTCTGTAATGCTTAGGTATAGAATAAGGATTACTAGAGTTCAAGAGAAGACATATGTTTAGAAGACAGTGGTTTAGATTTTCATGCTTGTGAAGTATAAAAGTCAGTGGAAGATCTATACAGAATTCAAGACCCTTAGCTGAGGAGGTAATTTTAAACCAAAGAAATGAATTAAATCTGAGTAACTTCAGAAAAGCATAAGCTTGAGAGAAAGCTGTAAATGTTTAATTAATAACAATGGTGTTCCTAAGAAAAATAGTATGGAAAAGAAAGAACATGTTGATAAAGTCTGTAAAAATGGTACATGAATGTATGTCTCAGTGACCGTGAGGACACTGCAAGAGCTGACATCTGTTCAACTGAGTTTCTAGAAAAGGCTTATAGAAAAACAGGCAGGGTCTGAATATGTTTCTTCTTTTCTACTTAATTGGCTTGAGTTGGCCAAACACCCCCTTCCTTTCCCCCCCTTTTTTTCTTTTTTTGGCCTGGACAAAATTATTATGATAGGATTTTTCCAGACTATGATTTACCACTGTCTTTTAGACTGCTCAACACATTTGTAATCACCTCTGTTTTGTCATTAAAATCAACAAAATAATGCATTAAGTACAAATAATTGCAAAAATCAGAAAAGATTCAGAGGCAGAGGATGAAAATTGTGAAGGAGATGCAAAATTTCTTTTAAGAGGAAACACTGAAAAGATTTTGATTGCTTCACTCACAGACTTGATGAAAAGGTTTGTCCAAAATTTTAACACTTTGATTAGTTCCTTGTGCCTCCCTTTTTCATGAGTTCAATGTATTCAATTTCTAACTTCCTTAAAATGTATTTGAATGGCATTGGGGAAAACATAATGATCATTTTCCAAATAATTCTGCACAATTGTACCTCAGTGCGCAGGTACATACAGGTCTTTTGCTAATGCATATGTTTTCACCTGAATTAGTGATTGATGTGAATGGGTAAGTACTGTGCCATAATTCTAAGAGATGATGCTGTTTTTACATAAGATGGAATAAAATAGTATATCCTCTCAAAGCTGTTATTCCAATATACTGCTAAAACATGTTAAATGTATGTGTAATTTACTCTGAGATTTATAACAGAATAATTGCAATATTATAGTGAAAACTGCAGAGAAGACCACAAGGTTTTATTTAAAAATATCCAGTCTGACAAGTGTCAAGGAAGACCATACTAACACGTGCTCTTCTAAAATTACAATGTGTTTTATGAAAACACTGTATTAAA
Organism: Pavo muticus; assembly: GCA_016647715.1. Lineage (NCBI taxonomy): Eukaryota > Metazoa > Chordata > Aves > Galliformes > Phasianidae > Pavo > Pavo muticus. Next base: position 184,711 of record JACDJE010000672.1, on the reverse strand, counting down.
AATAGCTGTAGAATAATCAAACAACAGCAAATGTTATTTATTGAGGACAATGGAAGAATGAAATGAAGGACAAAGAACCTGATAGTAGCTCTATCAGGTTAATTGTAAGCAAGCAAAACAAACTTCGCTGTTTTTCTTGAATTAATGAACTGGTATGACTGCCCAGATTTCCAGAGAAATCAGGTAAAAGATAACCAAAATTAATTTAGTTATTTTGCCTTTTGAATACTTATTTTAATTATTCCCATAGGAAAATGCATATCCATTTATATAAAAGAAATTCCATTATGGATTTTATTTATTTATTTATTTTAATTCATGATTCTTAGGCAAAGATTTTTGTCAAACCAAGTCTGTGGCATATTTAAGAGCTTTGAATTTAGGCTAAATATCCAATTATTCTATATGTTCTCCATTTTTTGAAATGAATAACAGCCTGATTTTTAGAACACTACAGTAAAAGTTACGATGAAAATTTTGATCCTTTATTTGACAAATTGCTATCAAAGTATTTAAGACTTCTACAAGTCAGAACAATGGATTATGGTAATAGTTTTGTTAGAAAATTCCCTAATATCTTGGCTAACTCCAATGCCTCTCTTATCTCCACTATAATCTTGAAGTTCTTAGTTTTCAGGAAAAAAAATATGCTTTTTATCTAAGCTTGACTCACCTCCTTAGTAGAAAGAAATTCATCTGTTAATTGGATCTTTTCCTCTGATGATTTAAAAAAACAGAGAACTTATACAGTGTCCTATTGGATATCCAATAGGACGTTTAAGCTACGTCATGAGAACATAAATCAGAAACTAAAGTAATGGGCATTGAGTTGACAGATCAGGTAGGAGGAAACAGTTAGGGTGATTAATAGGTCTTCTCAGGAAGCACTTGGATACCATAGTGATAGGTGTTACAGCAAATCCTCAGATAGTCCTTGATGACTTCATATGGTCTAATTCCTTTTTGATAGTAAAGGGAGTGTAAAAATTAGACTTCTAAATTACCTGTTCGGTATTCACATGGAAATAGACTGAACAAACTACCATGACTACAGGGGTCTAGGCTGAGATTGCAATTTTCAAGGGCACTTGAAAGAACAGCTCCTAATTTTCTTAGATGATTTTGAAAAACTAGCTCAAGGTTTCATCCTGTGAGCTGTTACCCACAAATGTACATAGGTCAATCCCTCTGAAGTTTTGGATAAATTGTTGTGTAAGCATTAAGCTTTTATGGATTGGGGCTTTAAACTCTAATAATTATAATTCCCTGATTAGAAGCTTTGGGCAAAGACTCTAAGATATTTAATTATTTTTTTTCCCCCCAGGAAATGCCTATGCCTATAGGAAGTTCCATGTCCTCGCTACAGTCTCATAGAATCACCATGGGCTCAGTTACATACTCGTGTTTCACCCATGTCTCAACTTCAGCAAATCAATCTCATCATTTGTACTTATAGAACAGTCAAAGACTGTGGAGAAGTCATTGCCCTGATGGAACAGTTACTAATATTATACCTCCTTTCCTCCAGCAATAGGAAATACTGCTCACTATCAGTATTTTTTAATATGCTGAAGAGCTTTCCTCTCTCTTCTTCTATGTTTCCTAAGGAAATGACAATCAATTCTAACCCTCTCTAAGGCAGAATATTTCAGCGTCCTGTAAAGCACTTCTAATTCTTGAGCTTTCCTGAATCTTCTCTCTAGCTTAAGTGACAGCTACCATTTCCACTTTGAAATAGTCCTTCTATAGCACTTTCAGTATGAATATGCCTGGAAAGAAGGCCTAATAAGAGGCGAACTCCATTTTTGATAGAATGTCTTTAAAAGCTTATTATATTTAATCTGAATATTAGTTTAAAAGCAAAATGCATAAACTAGCTTATTTATTTACATTTAATATCCAAGCATACCAGAAAAGTAAAAAACATGTTAACAACTTACCTTTCAATAATAAAAATAGATGCATTCTTTGGACATATGGCATTTTTGATCTGATACTGAGCTAGAATAAATGGGCAGAGCTCCTCTGATGTGAGTGCAATTGTGTTGATTAGTAGCAGCAGTGGATCTAGCTTTTACATCTCAGCTGCAATCTAATAATTACCACAGCAACTCTTGTATGGAGAAACAACACTTCCCACTAATTTTGTCAGAAAGAAAATGGAGTTCATAGGCTTTTCTTCCGTTTACAGAAGCACTGTGTGAACTGGAGTGAAAATCGTGAGTAACTTATAGAGTACTCTGTAATCTTCCTGCCTCCTGACAGAGTCATTTTTAAAGTTATTTTAGTGCTGGCATATAGAGGATTTTGAAGTTCATTCTGAAGCAACTGTATATATACTGAAGCATCAACAAATTATCAAGTGAGAACCTCCAGAGTTTGTGAGCACCGGAGACATTACTGATGGGTCACATTCTCTGCAGTGGTAACTTGCCTTCGTTTCTGTTTATTCCACAAATAGGATTGCATAAACTTTTAAGCTTTGTGGAATCATCTTTTTCTGAATACATTCATTTATTCATGTTAAATACGTTCTCTTAAGCATTCTGTATTTCAAAAGAAAAAAGATTTTTTCCTTATAGAGCCCAGGGCACCCTTGTCTTATCCTTACAGCTCCTTACCTTGAGAAGAGTGGAGCTGCAAATCACAATTGGAAAGTATAGCTGAATGAGATTTTTCGTAAGGGTTGAACATCTTCATTTCTATAAAATGAAATATTTCTTTAGCAAGAGAAAATTCATGTTAAAGTCTTACTATGATTCTGTGCTTCTGGTTAGAAGAGATCTCTGGAGGTCATCTGTTCCATCTCTTCATCCTCATATTGAAACAATTAAACTTTACCATCCCTGACAGGGTTCTGCCACAGCTGTTCTTGAAGTCCACGGCTAATGCAGACTCTTAACACATTCATTATCAGTCTGTTTCAGTGATTTGTTATTCTTAAAGATGGAAAGATTTCACAATGTCACATAAGGCTCTTATGCTGCAATTTCGTCTCACAGCTTCTTGACCTGTCCTCTACATAGATAGAAAGCAGACTGTTCCCTTTCACTTTACAGGAGCCTTTTACATATTTCACAAATGTTATCAGTTTCTTTTCTGTCGCTCTGACTAGAATAAACCACAGTTCTTTCAAACTTTCTCTACAGGTCATATGAGAAGAATCCTACATTATTCCTGATCCTTATCTTACTTGTAGTTTGATGCTTGTAAATATATTGACTGAAGCTGTGCTAGCATTGGTAGAAAAAAAATAATTGCTAACTGTCTTTTGCTTTTTTTTTAATGCATTTCACTGTGCTGATCTACACTCTAAAACCAAAAAATATCACTGATGCATGCTCAGGCAATTTTCTCCAGTGTCTTGGTTCCAGTCAGATTCAGCCCAGTTCTGTGACTAATGGGGCACTTGCCCACAGCGAGGAGGAAGAGGGAAGATAGGGAGATGGGCCCAGAGGAGAAAAATAGCAGCAATGAGCTAAGGGAGAAAAACTAATTTTCTGAATATGGTAAAGGAATGTGAGATAACACAAAATAATACAATATAACTGAAGATAATAAATTGAATAAAATAAGAGAGAGAGTGTCCAAAACCAAAGGCCTTACTCTAATGCTGTACGTGAAATGGCTAGGGAGCACAGATCGCACTGACAATCAGAAAAAGAGAGGGCCATCTCATGACTCCCAGTTAGTTTTACCTTTCCCTCTGAACAGAAACAGAAACAGAATAATGAAGTCTTCTGGGAGCTGTAGTTCATCTCTTCTCTTCTGAGACAGGTACCCAGAACTACTGCCAATCCACGGAACTGGAACATTAACTCTTTAACTCCCAGTGCATTACATAATGTTATGTTGTGGAATACAGATAACAGAAATCACAGAACCATGACACCCAGATACACTTTTTACCACTATGTAAGTGGAAAAAATAACCATTCTAATCAAATGGCAGAATCTTACATTTCTGTTTATTGATTGATTGATATTTTTCCTTTCCATATATTCGTTTAACTACATTGTTTTGACTCTCTGATCCATTTTGTGATTTATGATTACAACTTACGAAATGATATGATATGCCAATTTATAAAACTAATTTCTACTTCTATATTCTAAATTGCTATATGCTGAATAGCATGAGATTTCTGCAAAGTATCAGACTTCCATTTTAACTCTTAACAGTCACTGCTTTCTAGACAAGGTTTCCTATCACCTTATACGGTAGGTTTATTCAATTTCCAACATTCAGCTATGAAAAATTCATTTCCCAGGTATCACTTTGGTCCTAAATACATATAATCATGACATCATAGCATTTTTCAGGCTTGATGGGACCCTGGGAGGATATCTAGTACAATCTTTAACATAGAGGAGGGTGGAGAGTGAAGACAGATGTGTTTACTTGGTCTCCACAATCCAATTGAATGAGGAAAATTTCCAAGAACTACGATCCCATGACCTCTCTGGGCATGCTGTCCTCACAGAGTAGACTCTTTTCCTTATTTTCCTATTATTATTTCCCCATTATTTCCTTATTTTCCATGAACGTGTCTTGTTTCAGTTAATTACCAGTGTCTCTTGTTCTTCTGTCCATCCTTTTAAAGAAAGTGGATCTATCTTCTTAGCAGCCTCTTCTCAAGCATTAGAAAGCTGTTTGTGTCTTTTCTCTTGTTTGAATAAGATCCATTCCTTCAGGCTCTTCTCACAGGACAAGTGTTCCAGCCCCCAGCAGTCTTGGTGGCCTCCTTCTGGACTCTGCTGCACTCATTCAATTTTATGGACACCTCTTGTACTAAAGTACAATATTCCTGATGCAGTCTATTAGTTGCTAAGTAAAATCAATCATTTCTTTTGATCTACAGTCTATGTTTTTTTGATTCAGCTCAATATGTGATGAGATCTTTTGCCAGGGCACAGAGCTGACTCATATTTGGCCTACAGCCCACTATGTCCTTTTCAACAGAGCTGCTTTCTGGCAGTCAATCCCCAGCCTGTACTACTTCATGATGTTAATCTGCTTCTAGCACAGGATATTGCTATCATTATTCCTGGATTTTATGAGTGTGTTGCTAGCCCATTTCTCCAGCTTGTCTCTCAATACTGCATCCTCTGACTCAGAGTTACCCAAAAATGCTGATGAAGGCACATTCTACCTCCACAGAACATTGGCAAAGATATTAAAAATGATAAATACCCAGCATAGCCCATAGGTTCTCCACTTGAAACCAACCACAAGTTAGATTATGGACTGTTAACCACTACTTTTTCAGTGTGATGATCCATCCAAATTTTTACTTACCTTGTAATCCACAATCCTTAGCGTTCCAGCAAAGATACTGTGGGATCTTTACTATGGTGAAGTCAGTGTAACACTGTCCATCACATTCTCAGATTAAACAGTTTCACTGCAGAAGTCAAACAGGTTGATCAACCATAATTTACTATTGGTAAATACATATTTCTTAATCTCAGTCACCAAAACTGAGTTCTAAGTCCCTGGACATCTCCTAGGTACCTGGGTGAGAGTAACTGATGATAAATATCATCTTGCAATGAGATTACAATTGTGATGGTGCTTATCTTTCTCCATTTATTTCTGAAAATAGAATACCTGTTGTATTAGGCGACAGCGAGGCTATTCGGGATGTCACGGGATAGTGCCCCCCCGAGCTCAGTAATTGGACAATACACCTTTAGGGGGTGTAGACGAAGTAGAACAAGAATGTACTTAAACGGATGCCACGTGTGATTAAACGCCATTTTGCCATTTTGCCATTTTCCTGCACATCATATTGGTGTCTTATGCAGTTCTTGGCCCTGATCAGGTAATTGATCAGTCTCACAAAGGGTTAATACAGCCTGAACAGATCATTAATGACAACAAATACCAAAACAATCATCAATAAGTTAACACTTTATTTGGGATCTGAGACAGGGATCCAGGGGAGAGAAGCTGAAAAACATAACAATTTTCTGTTTTGGTCTATCTTCTCCTAGTATTCTATTTATTGCTTTGATTGTCATGGAGTTTAAATATTCACATACATTTGTGTAATCCCAAGGCTTCATTCAGCAACATGGCCCCAGGCAACCAGCTCCATGTGGCCTTGCTTAAGTAGGGATTAGACAAAAACAAAACAAAACAAACAAAAAAAACCCTCCAGAGGTCCCTTCTATTCTGTGTTTCTACTGCATTAACAGGCTATTCAGAGTCCACCTATGAAAATTTGATTGCTTTTTCTACTGTGCTTCGCCTTACATTTATCTTCACTGACTTTAATTTTTACTGATGTCTCTGATATTGGATTGTGCAAGTCTGCAGTCCTCACAACAGCTTTTCATCTTCCCTAGATAACTTTATTCCATTACAAATTTTGTCACCTTACTGTTAATATTTCTTTCTGGTTCTTTTATTAAGTTTTCATTGGCTCGAACAGAGATTTCATTCAAAAATGCCCTAAACAGCAAAATCTGATCTTTAATATCTATTGTCCTTCTATCCTGCCTTTAAATTTGATATTCATTTCTAAGAGACCATACCCTTCTCTCCCTTGTACAGAACAGAAATGATCAAAATAGATTGAAACTGTAATTTTGAAGAGAAAGTAGAAAATATTTCAAATGTGAAAAACACACAGATAATTTAGTTAAAAATGAAAGTACCCTACTTGTAATTACTAAGATTTTAATATTCAAGTAAGTCTTTTTATGAGAAATACCTTTGGATTTTGATAGGTATATCTGTTCAAATTTTTAGATTTAAATTCTAAACTGAAAAGTATCTTGCATTTTAGAAAGCTTATTTGACAGTATCCTTTCCTGCAGATTTTCCTGCAGTCTCTTAGTATAAAGGTATAATCAAAACAAGTGCAATATTACTATTGCCTCAAATACTAAAATGAAAATGTCAAATATGACATAGAATGAACTCTGAGTTAGATAAGCTTTACCTACTGAATCAATAGTATGATCCTTTTAATACAAGTACATGATGAAGTAAACACAAATTTTACTATTGAACTCAGTTGGTTTTCACCTCTGAGAAGATTCTTAGAAAAAGCTTTTGCTGACCTTGTTCAATATGTTAGATACTTTCAGTGAAATATGATATAGCTACAAATTTAAGTTCAGTCACTGGATGTAGAAAGAAAAAGTGTTGCAGTATCAAACTATGAGTTGACAAAAAATGGGTAAGCAAAATTTTAATGCAGAGTACGATTTCATATTTTCTCCTTGTCATTCATTGTTGCAAAAAATGTCTTTAATTATGAGATATTTATTTATGTAATTTAGTATATATATATATATATATATATACCCAAAAGAACTTCCTCTCCCTCCTGTAATTGAAGCGAGACATAAAGCTGTGAAGACAAATTCAGATCTTGAGTGTACTGTTGGATTTTCATCTGTTTTTGTGAGGACTGCTTGACTACATCATGTTCCTCTTATGGAAAAGAGGATATCGCTGTATGAGGAACTGGCTGGATAGTCGCACTTGGAGAGTTGCAGTCAAGGGCTGAGTGTCCAAGTAGAGACTGGTGACAAGTGGCATTACTCAGGAATTGGTGCTGGCATTAATGTTATTTAACATCTTGGTAGGTGACATGGACAGTGAGTAGGATGGAGCTCACCCTCAGCAAGTTTGCAAAAGACACCAAGCTGAGTGGTGTAGCTGATACGCCAGAGGAAAGAGTTGTGATTCAGAGAGACCTGGACAGGCTTGAGAGGTAGGCTCATGCCAACCTCATGAAGTTCAACAAGGCCAAGTGCAAGGTCCTGCATCTGAGCCAGGGCAATCGCAAGCACAGATACAGACTGGGTGCTTGAGAGCAGCCCTGAGGAGAAGGATTTGGGAGGGCCAGTTGATGAAACATCAGCCAGCAGTATGAACCTACAGTCCAGAAGGCTAACCATATCCCGGGTTGCATCAAGAGAACTGTGACCAGCTGGTCAAAGAAGGTGATTCTGTCCCTCTACTCCACTCTCATGAGACCATGCCTGCAGTACTGTGTCCAGTTCTGGAGCCCCCAGAACAAGAAGGACATGGAGTTGTTGGAGTGGATCCAGAGGAGGATCATGAAGATGATCAGAGGGCTGGGGCTGGAGCACCTCCCCGATGAGGACAGACTGAGAGAGCTGAGGCTCTTCAGCCAAGAGAAGGCTCCAAGGAGACCTTATGGCGGCCTCCCAGTACCCAAAGAGGGCCTGCAGGAAAGCTGGGGAGGGACTTTTATAAGGGTATGTAGTGACAGGACAAGGGGAAATGGCTTTAAACTGGAAGAGGGTAGATTTAGACTAGATATGAGGAAGAAATTCTTTACTGTGAGGTGATGAGATACTGAAACATGTTGTCCAGCAAGGTTGTAGGTGCCTCATCCCTGAAAGCATTCAAGGCCAGGCTGGACAGGGCTTTGAGGAACCTGGTCTAGTGGTAAGTGTCCCTGCCTGTAGTAAACGGTTGGAACTAGATGATCTTAAAGGTCTCTTCCAACCCAAAACATTCTATGATTCTATGATCTTAAGATTTTAATAGAAGCATCTTCTGCAACTTACAGATACAAGAGAATGCACACTGACTTGTTTTTATAATAAAGATTTGGAGTCAGTGAGTGAAGAAGTGAATCACTTAAAGTGACCATAATTCATTTCTCATCTCTCTGAATCTCAGAGAATGGAGTCATGGCTGATGACAATCATTCCTGTACTGCTGCTTTGAGTACCTCTAAGTTGCTTGTGAAAATGACAGCTGTTGAACATTTTTATGAGACACATTGCACTCATCAGGATCTGAAGGCTCTTTGTCTATATCTGATGACTAAGGTAAGCAGTTTTAAAATTCTGTCATCCGATTCTAAAGCAGAGAATTGGTGTTGAAGTCATAATTATACAATTTGTTTACAAAATTAGAAAATCTACTCTGTATCATTCTGGTTTTGTATATTTGTTTGTTTTGTTTGTTTCAAATAGATATTAGCAATTTATCAATTAAGTTAAGCCATTTTTATTACAATTTTCTATTATTTACTTCAGCACTTTGCAGGATTTTTATCAATGCTGATCATAAATTAGAGGATAAAGCAGAAATTGTTCTATCTTCACTCTAATGAACTTCTGTGTTGCCCCTATAATGTTCTTATAATTTAGGGTTTGTTGTCTTGCTTTCTTTTCCTTCTTTATGCAATTTTTGGAGTGTTTTGATTTAAGTTTTACAATGAAATTAACTTAAAATTGAACTGATAGATTTATGTGGTGGTGGATTTATGGGAGTGGTAAATGCCCCACCTCTGGAGACATCAGAGGCTAGGATGGACCAGGCTCTGAACAACCTGATCTAGCTGTAGATATCCCTGTTCATTGCAGGGGAGTTGGATTAGATAACCTTTAAGGTTCCTTCCAACACAAATGATTCTGTGATTCTATGTATGTACTTAGTTGTATGTATGATGATTAATGCTTTGTTTGTAATACTGCTGTTAAGACCCAAACTGTCAATTTTCTTTTCAACTGACTGTGAATTTCCTTATTGGTATTTTCTTCTGACGTGTGTTTTAGAATCTGTCCATTGCAAATAGAGAAGGGTAGTATAATAGATTACCACATGGATTATCATATTTCCAGAATAACAGGATCTGTATAATGGTGTTCTGAAACTCCAGACTTTCTCATTATTTTGAAACTGGAACTCTTAAATCAGTAAGAGTTTTATTTAACTTCTTATGCAGGGAAATAAGCTGTTAGAAAATCACAGGAGATCTCATGGTGTCATAACAAATGCAATAACAAGTCAGTCTTTGGGTAAATAACATCAAAATAGTCTTGATTTTGTTTTAATTCTATTTTATGAATATTCATGTTTTGATTAGGAAAATGTTAATTCTTCAGTGAAGTAATCTTGGTTTATTGACAGGGCAAAGTCCTCTTATACAGGGTGGTGTATAATCAATGATTGTTTTGTTTAAGTGTTAGAGCTTTCATAATAAAACAAAGCCTCTTTTTCATACACTGTACATTGTACGGTAGAGTTAGCTGACAATCCTTGACTGTCGAAAAACCCTCTCTAATATAGATTTTTAAAGGCTCTAGAAAGATATTCTGGTTTCTCTGTAGTGCATGGCTCTGGATACGAGAGGCTAGCTGTTTACCTTAAGATGCCATAAACCTGCACTATCACAAATGGTGTTTAGTACTCATACAGAATCACAGAATCACAGAATTGCAGGATTGGAAGGGACTTCAAGAGATCATCAGATGGGTCTTGAATATCTCCACAGAAGGAGACTCTACAACATCTCTAATCGACCTCTTCCAGTGCTCCATCATCCTTACCATAAAGAAGTTCTTCTGCATGTTAGTACGGAACTTCCTATGTTCAAGTTTTAGTCCATTGCTCCTTGTCCTATTGCTACGCACCACTGAGAAGAGCCTGCCCTTATCCATATGCCTCCCACCTCCTTTTATATATTAATAAAAATTAATCAGATCCCCTCTCAGTCTTCTTTTCCCCAGGGTGTACAGACCCAGGTTACTCAGCCTTTGCTCATATGGGAGGTGCTCCAGACCCCTTATCATCTTTGTGGTCCTCTGCTGGACTCCTAGGAGATCCACTGTCTTATTTGAACTGGTGAGCCCAGAGCTGGATACAGTATTCTATATGTAACCTCACCATGGCAGAGCAGAGGTGAAGAATCACTTCCCTCAACATGCTGGCCGTGCTCTTTTTAATGCATCCCAAGTTACCATTGGCCTTCTTGGCCACAATGGCATACTGCTGGCTCATGGCCAACCTGTTGTCCACTACAACCCCCAGATCCTTCTCTGCATAGCTCATCTCCATCCAGCAGGTCATACTCTATACTGTACTGATGCATGTGGTTATACCTCCCCAGGTGCAAGACTCTATGCTTGGTCCTGTTAAACCTCATCACATTCCTCTTTGCCCAACTCTCCAGTCTGTGCAGGTCTTGTTGAATGATAACATGAGCTTTTTATCAACAGCAAACTTGCTGAGGGTGAACATTATCCCTTCATCCAGGTTGTTGATAAAGATGTTGAACAGGACTAGACCCAGCACCAACCTCTGGGGAACCCTGCTAGTTACAGGCCTCCAATTAGATTCTGCCCTGCTGATGACCACCCTCCAAGCTCTACCAGTCAGCCAGTTCTCAGTCCACCTTACCATCCATTCATCTATCCCCCATTTTCTAAGTTTCCTCACAAGGGTGTTGTGAGAGACTGTGTCAGACATCTTGCTTAATTCAAGGTACAGAACATCCACTGCTTTCTCCCCATCCACTAAGCCAGTGATGACAACATAGAAGGCTACCAGGTTTGTCAAGCATGATTTCTCCTTGGTGAATCCATGTTGGCTATTCCTGATAACCTTCTCCCTTCCAATTACTTGGAGAGGGTATCCAGAACAAGTTGTTTCATCACCTTTCCAGGGATAGAGGTGAGGCTGACTGGCCTATAGTTTCCTGAATTCTCCTTCTTGCCCTTTTTGAATATTGGATTGACAATGGCTATCCTCCAGTCTTCAAGCACCTCTCCTGTTCACCGAGACCTTTCAAAGATTTTCAGCAACCACCTCTGCCAGCTCCCTCAGCACACATGGGGGAATCTCATTGGGGCCCATGAACTCCTGTGCATTGATTTTGACTAGATGCTCTCTGATCTGATTATCCTTGACCAATGGTTCCTCACTCCACCACTATGAGATAAAACACACTGAAGATATGACAGAAATGAAAAATAACCATTTCCTTCTGCTGTGTAAGTTTTCATAAGGATCACTCTCTTAATCATTGCCATCATTACAGAATTATGCTGGGAGGATGTGAAATGGAGACAGGACTGAGTAACTGAGGTCACTGTTAGTAGCATTAGCTGCTAAAGATAAAGTCAAACTGCAGTTGAAACATTTCCTTTTTACTTACTAGCTTTCAGCCCTCTTTCACATATTTCCTGCTTCTTTTCTGTCAGGATTGCTCAGTAATCATGGTACACTAAAGTCTTCATAGTTTTCCATTGTAAATTACACTTAGAGTTGTGCATTACTTTTAGTAATAGATATTTGGACGAAAAGTTGTGGAGATAGATAGGGTATCTTGCTAGAACCTGAGTAAAATCAAGGATGTGTTTCCAGCTCTGATATAAATGAAGGTGAAGTCAGTGAAAAGGAGTTGTGGTGGGAGGAGAGGCTATGCAGCTGTGTAACCACAGCTGCATCACAGGTTGTAGAAGACAGTACTGCTGCTGAGTGCAATTGGTGAACCTGAGTGCCCTTAGCACACCTGCACATGAGGATAATTAGCAGTGCACTCTAACTTTTGAACAGTAAGAAACATAGGTGATATAAATTAGACTGTGAAGATGACATTACTTCCCAGAGTTTAGATTAGCAATTAACTTTTGAAGATTATGTTGTTCACTCACAGACTGAGTGTTTGGTAAAAGCTAATTTGTGGGGATCTAGGCACAGGATAACACATGAGGAATCAAATCTCTCAAATGGGACAGCTGGCAGCTGTCCTAAGAGCAGAAGGCATTTCTATTACAAGAGTCCTTGAAGCTGTGTCTTCATCTGCATTAGTTGAGACTCCCCAACCCACTATTCTGCTCAGTTCTTTACTGGCTTTGGTCCTCTGTGACTTCTCCATTGTAAGCAAGCACACCTGTAAAGGATTCATTCAAACTACAGTCAAAATATCTCCTAACTCTCTTAGTTATCTACTGTGGGAATACAAGAAAAAACTGTTCAGAGCAGCAGCTGTGGAGCAAGATAAATAGCATGAGAACCAAGGACACCTCTAGAAGAAGAACAAACGTCTCACAGCTCTGATTGGATAAACGCCTGCGTGAACGGTTGAAGAGTGTTTTGTAGAATGCTCTGTTGACGTGTAAAGGTGGATGGGAAAGTTGTAGGGGCGAATGGGAAAGCTAGAAAAAGAAAACTTGTGAAGGTATATAAGTGATGTGAGAACTTGTAATAAACAATTTGGATCGTTCACATCTGAGTCCGTGCATCAGATGCTGCAGTCTACGAAAGACTGCTCTCTTTAAGTGTGTACATTTTGATCAATTTTGCGGTAGAAACCTCCTGAGACATTCTGAGATAGCAAGTTTCTCCACCCAGGATGATAAGTAACATATTTAAGCATAGAAATTGGTCTAGGCACTGCGAGGTTTCCTAGGGGAAATTTTCAGAGCAGTTTGAAATTTCCACCTAGAGAGATCCTGCAACAATTATTGAAATTCTTAATTGAGAGGGTTGCTAGAAGTTCAGTCAGTCACTGTCTCAAGTCAATCTATGGTCTAAATTGCTCCATTATCTCTACACCAACATCTGTGTGGAGAGTTTTTGGATCACCCAAAGAGTTAATGACTTGAGTGCACTTCGTTTCCACACAGGCACAGGCCTGCTACCCAGCTACACCAGTATACTATAGAGCGAACCTGAATTTGTACTTATTTTTATACTCTATATCTCTTTCTGCAATTAGAAGGTAGGCAAGATGAATCTCAGCCCTCAGTGACTACAACACTGCCTAAGGAAAAAGAGTGATTTCTAACAGTTTGTTCTCTGAAACAATTTTAAACAAGATTTAAAATAATAATAATAATAATAATAATCTTGTTTTTAATGTCTTTACTGTATTTAAGTTATCTTCATAGGAAACGTAAAGTGACTAAAAGCACAAAAGATAATAATAGATTTAAAACATAACTGATTTTTCTAATGCAGGTAGGGCCTGACTGAAGTAAAAGACTTGCATTCTTCTTCCATTGCTAAAGAGCATTGAGTGTTGTACTTACTATGTACCAGATTGAAGCATAACAGAAGTTCACCTGAATGACTGTAGCTGAGAGTAGCTGTAGCTGAATGTAGCTGAAGATGCTTATCATTTTCCCACACTGTTGCTGTTGCTTTAAAGTAATATCTAAACTAAATATTCTCTAATGGAGGTCCAACCCACAAGTCTAATGAACTGTGATCTTTTCTGTGTTTGCATTTAGATTTTTAAGGTTCATGGTAAATTAAAATCAAAGAATTTCCTTAACTTGTAGCAAATTCAAATTTATTCATAATGAAAAAATAATATTGACTTTATTTGACAAAAATCTGTTAGAATGATTTATTTACTTATTTATCTGATTTAAAAATTTATTCAAAATCTGGAAGCCTGAAAATGGCAAGGCTAGGAGATGTACATATTCTTAATCTATACATTTGGACAAGAAATTAACCTTTATTTTTTGTGTCTGGCACAAAGTGAGACAGTGTGACTATACACAGCTTGTGCTAAAGGTAACTTCAGCACCATTTATACACCCATTCACCTGTCAGCTAAGCACATCCAAGGTCACAGATCTAGTGTGCAACTGAAATGGATCACAAGCTAAGTACAGCTAGGTGTATCTAAGAATGGAGGGAGGAGGAAAATAGCCACACAGATGAACAGTACTCTGGAACATTGCAACTGGTGACCCCAGTCAATCGAACATTGCTAAACACAATCTATCATTAAATATTATGAATTTATTACTACTTTGCTTTCATATATTGTTGTCTAGATTACAAAGCAGCAGCATCAATGGTAAGAAAAGGAGTAGGAATGGAAGTAAAAACAAGATATATATGCCTACTGTCAAATCACTTTAAAACTGCCTCACATCTGCAGAAATGCTTTGCTTACATCTTAGTAGTTGCTACAAATAAGCAGTTTGGTGCTTGAGTCTTCCTAAATCATTCTAGTAGTTGCTTTTAACAGGCATAAAAAATCACAAACATCTTAACTGGAATGTTGTTAATGTAGGGTTCTTAATCTCAAGGCCTTTTTCCTCCCTGCAGAATATCAGTGCTTTCCAAAGACTTCAACAGAGGCAGTTTGTGTTCTTCAGGGAAGAAAAAACCTTGGGAAATTTAACTGAAGCAGCTTTCACGCAGAAAACTGTAACTGAGGTCATCTTAATTCAGATATTTTATACTGCATTGGCCTTAAATGAGCTAACTTGACACCTATTACCTTAACAGATGGATGTCATAACTGACATACTTCTAATAGATGCTGCATCTATATGAGCTTGCCTTAGGAGCTCTGCATGAGAATGTAAGTGTGGTAGAGTATATCTGAAATTCTTTTGGTTTTGCAGAATCAGATTTTCATTTAAGAATTTTCTGACAAATGATTTTAAGTTGAGCTTCAACGTGTGGGTTTCAGTCAGTTTTTCAGTGGAAGGATAATATAATAAAGAATTATGATATAAATTGATTGAACTATCAAATTATAAATTCTTCCTTTGATGTAAATATAACCATGTTAAATCTACATTTATCTGAATAAATAGAAGGAACTAGAGACTCAATCTTGGGTCCAGTGTCAAGAAAACACAAACAAAAATCACATAGTTCGCATCCTCAAAAATTCGGAGCAGTTCCTTCTCTGTAAGAGATTAGGTTTGAAAGTATCTTGAAAATCCAAATCAGAGCCAGAGATTTAGTTAAGAATAGTTAAGAAATAAGCAATATAGATGTTCAGAGCTTATGGTCAGGACTCAAGCTTAGCCTTACTATTTTCACTTATAACTATAAGAGATACCCAGAGCTGTAGGATTTCTGCATGCTGAAGGAGAAACATCTCCAGCTGGCAGGAGAGGACAGGATGATTTTAGATTTTTACTATGGCTTCTTAACCTGATTCTGCCAGCTCATGGCTATGTGATGTGATTAACATCTGACAGAAAATTTGGTTTGAGGCTGCACTACCAGATGGACTGAACATGAAGAGTCCCTGTGCTGGAGAAGTAAATGCAGGGACAGAGCATCACAGTGAAGAATTATGACTGTCTTGAATACTTGACTCCTAGGAAAGTTTCCTAAGCATTTTCCCCAGCCTCATTGACAGCTGAACTTAATCTAGACATAGTAATTCATGATTACACTTTTAAGAGCTACAAGAGAGAAGGACAGGGAGAAATGATAATAAACAAAGGAAATAAACTGTGTGTAACAAATGATTTAAAGTACTCATACAAAATGTTTTCCCAGTATGTGAGTATGAAATGACAAGTAGACACACACAGGAATCTGTGTGTATTTCTGCACAACAGGCATTTTGCCTGTTTTAAACATATAGTTAAAAACATTTGAACTTTGTTCATTATTATGGATGCTCAAGCAATTTTATATTTGTCAATATCTCATAACTATTTATTTTTTCTGTGGTTTTAATGCAGATCTATTTTGGACTCATGAGCGTGACTGCTTATAGCAGACAAGGTATTGGATGTGTCCCTTCAAAGTGCCCTTCACTTACAAAACTCACCTTGAAGAAATGACACTTCTGATGTTACAAATGTGAAGGTTGCGTGATAGCTAGTGCATTGTAATTTCTCAGCAGGATAAGCTTATTGTTTTTTTCTGCCTGATTTTCTTCTGTGTTGTATTAGTTTGCTTCTGTTTCTGGTTAAGAATTATACTAGCTTTATGATTATTTCATTCATATATAATTTCATATTATCTCCACCACACAAGATGACTTGTATTTTATAATAATAACTATCTGTTCTTTAGAAAAAAAAAAAGTTAAATCATGCTTGTGGACGTTACAGGGAACAACTTCTGAGTTAAAGAAATGAGCAGTTAACCTGGCTTTCTCATTTTGTATTTCATATCACATTGTTTTCCACCTTATGGTTTTAACACTTTCAGGGTAAGAATCAACACTGTACAGAGCTGCTCAAGCATTTAATTACTTACCTTCAGGTATTTGCCCATTTGGGAATATAATGAAAAATCGTATTTCCTTGCTAGTTGTTTTATTTATACTGCAGACTTCTGCCAGAATAGCCATGTCAGTTGGGGTAGATGAGGTGTGATTTGAGACTGATTTAGCTGTAGCAGCAAAAACCTATCGTGCAGAGTACAGTGGCAGAACTGTATTTTTGTCAACTCTCAGTGAGAAAGTATGCTTTGCCAGATATAATAAAGATATGTGACCATAATAAGAAAGCTTTACTGACAAGATACAAGACTGTAACAGAGTAACTGTAGGCAGAAAGTACCATTTAGGATAACACGACCATAGTAGTAACATAAATGATTATATGAGTTTTGTTGTTGTTGTTGTTTTGTTTTGTTTTGTTTTGTTTTATTTGTTTGTTCGTATTTTGTAATTGTTGAATAGCCATTTCAGGGGAGATTTTCAATTACACATAAATCTATGGCAAACTTCTAACTGTTTCTTCTTCTCAGCCTTCTCCTAGAATATTAGTTGAATAAAAGACTTCAATAAAACCTTAAGATTTACTTCAGTTTGCCTTCTGGATTACTTATCTGTTGGATCCAGTTACTTTACTAAGTCATTTGTCAGGGGCTTATTTCTTGTAAGATAGAGATCAACAAAATTCAAGTCATAATGTAAATGCTTTAGCGTGGAAAAATTATTAAAGCAAATAACTTCTTTCACCAACTAGCCTGTTACACGTGTCGCTTCTAAAGTTTAGTCTATATAGTATGACATACAGCTGTACAAAATGTTGTTTCCAACAGTGATTTTCCTCTCCAGCATTTAGGATCTCGGTGATCTTAATCAAGCACAGTTTTCTTGAATATGCATCTGCACTGAGAAGTTAGCACCAAGAAGTTGGATGTTCTCTGTACCTCAAAAATGTAGAAAATATATTTCAGGTGTGGACATTTTCATTTTGACAGGCTTTTATCAAACTCTAATTCTGTCACGGTGATAAATGAAAACGTCAGTGGAAGGAAATTTTATTGCAATTGCAATTGCAATTAATTCAAACAATTAGCTTTCCCTCTGCAAAGTTTTTGGGACAAGACCTGGGGCTCATGTGTGTCAAACATGTCTCTCTAGAAAAAAGTATAAAAGTTTTCTTATCCAATATAGAAAAAAAAATTCCTTACAGAAAAAAATAATGAGTTTGGGACAAGTTGTACACACATGAAAATTTGTTTCTCCGGTAAGTTTTTAGAAAAAACTTAACATGAGCCAGCAGTGTGCTCTTCCAGTTCAGAAAGCAAATGGTATCCTGGGCTCCATCAGAAAAGGGGTGGCCAGCAGGGACAGGGAGGTGATTGTCCCTCTCTACTCTGCCCTCGTGAGGCCCCATCTGGAGTACTGTGTCCAGGTCTGGAGCCCCCAGTACAAGAAAGACAGAGAGCTGTTGGAGAGGGTCCAGAGGAGGGCCACAAAGGTGATCAGAGGGCTAAAGAACCTCCTCTACAAAGACAGGCTGAGGGAGCTGGGCTTGTTCAGTCTGGAGAAAAGAAAGCTGTGAGGTGACCTAATTGCAGCCTTTCAGTACCTAAAGGGAGCCTATAAACAGGAGGTAAGTCAACTCTTTGAAAGGGTAGATAACAGCAGGACAAGGGGAAATGGTTTTCAGTTGAAGGGGGGAAGATTTAGGTTGGATGTCAGGGGGATGTTCTTTACGAAGAGAGTGGTAAGGTGCTGGAACAGGCTGCCCAGAGAGGTTGTGGATGCCCCATCCCTGGAGGTGTTCAAGGCCAGATTGGATGGGGCCCTGAGCAACCTCGTCTAGTATTAAATATGGAGGTTGGTGGTCCCACCTGTGGCGGGTGGGTTGGAGATTCACGATCCTTGAGGTCCCTTCCAACCTGGGCCATTTTGTGATTCTTTGATTCTGTGATTCTTTGATTCTGTGAAATAAAAAGACAGAAGATCTAAAACAACTTCAGTGCAGGAAATAATCTGCACTGCATTTTTAGAGACAAGGTAGCCCTCGAGAAAAACGAACATTAGATCAGGAAACAAAAAAAGTAAATTAAAATAATATTCTGCTAATGATGCTAAAGGATAATTTGTTGTTTTTATATTTTGATTTTCAAAACAAAAAGCAAAACAAACAAACCCTAGAACTTTTGTAAAATATCACATTTTTGCTGTCAGATTTCTAAAAATCTGTATATCATATATCTTTACATTTTTGTTATTTTGTATATTTTCCAATAGGACTCATAACAGTATAATCATAGAATCATGGGATGGCTTGGATTAGAGGGAATCTTAAAGATAATCCAGTTCCAACATCTCTGCCATGGGCAGAGGTTTTCATACATGAGATCAGGCTGCCCAGGACCCCATTAAATTTTGCCTTGAGCTTCTCTGGACAACGTCTCACCTCCCTCTGAGTACAAAATTTCCTCCTTATATCTATGTAGATTGCTCTGAAAGTTATGCCTGCTATTTATTTCAATTGGAACCACAACAGATACGAAGAGCACAATAACAGTACTTGACAGGGTAACTCAGCTATAAAACACTATCTTGCAGCATAGCCACCACCACTAGCTATGAATTTTCATCAGCAATGAAAAAGAGCCTTCATGCTTTACTCAAAAAATCTCCAGCAGTGGATGTGACCTGCTGTTCTACAGCTGCTATGGTGGCATCATTGTTAGGAAAATGTTGCCCATGTAGTTCAACTTTACTTGTGTTCACATCCACTATTTGATCTCCATAAGTGTTCAGCAAGCATCGATGAATGTCAGTGGGTGCAATTTTTTCCACATGGAGGAATTCAGTGACACACATTTGCTTCAGACACACTTTCATGTCTGACACCGTATTGTCAGACTGATTCTATGCTGCCGCCTGTTGCATGGCAACCAAATCTAAAAGAATATTGTCGCGAAAATTCAGCCTCTACTGCCTTGTCACCAACATGAACTTCTGACATTGTGGGCCAAAATAACAAAATAGGAGGCATTACTTTCTGAGCAGCCCTCATAATCTCAATTTCTCTTTTAATTTAAAACTGTTCTCCTTCGTCCTATCACAATCAGACTGTGTAAAAAGTTGATCTACTTCCATTTTTTAAGATTCCTGTAAGAAATGAAAGGCTGCAACTAGGTTTTCCCAGGTGAAATATAAGGATTCAGAATTATATGAAAGAAAAGAATTAATGATGATTATGGATTTCTTGCCTTTGGGTTTCTAAAGCTCTCATTTTGACATTCAAAATTCATCAAATAAACAAATCAAGTCAACTCTCAAGAAAAAACTGAAAGACAACTGGATTTCTTGTAATCCAAGAGAAGGATCCTTAATGTTTCTTCCTCTATTCACAAGAAAATTTTTTTGTATTGAAAAGTAGTACATCTATCAATTAAATAACTGGATCTTGTAATATACTATAAAGTATTAAGAGAAACATAACATCATTATCAGTTTTACAGAATTCTGCTTAGGCATATTTTTTCCAACTTTTCTAGAAGGTATTCATTTTAGGAAGGAATTTTTCAGTGTTTATGCTTTTAAATTGCTGTATTTTTAGAAGAAAAAGTGGTTTAACCATTTGGCATATCTTCCAGAGAAACATAATTTTCTCTTTGATTTATCAAGTGGATTTGCAAAAATGAGACAAGTAAGCTCACTGGAGGATCATTGTTTTTAACAAAAATGTATCCTAGGATCTATCTTCTTAGGAATTAATATGTTGTATCAAAATTTCAGTTTTGTTTTCTTGTTTATTTTTTTTTTGTTTTGTTTTATCTGATATTTTACTAGAAATTATTTTAGCATGGTACAGTATAGAATGTTCAATATCAAAACATTTGAATAAATTTATATTTACATCGTTTCTGAAGCTGTTTGAACTGCAGGAAGAAAAGTCAGGCTAATGTGAATCACTTTGCAGAACAGTGCAGAACAGAACCCTTCATCATTTAAACTGACAATACCTTAAAAAGGTTCAAATGTTATGGCTTCACCCAAACTGTTCGTACTGTCAAAGAGAACTAGAAGTAAGACAAATTTCAGGAAATTCCTTGAGCAGAAGATCTTCTAATCTTCTTAGCATGCTTACGACTCATCGTGGAGCTTATTTTAATCTTACTGATGGTCTGAAGTGCTGTTCTTCAAAACATCATTTGCTGAGGTCTGTTTTAGACAAATTCTTCCTCATACGCACACAATGGAGTGAACAGATTTTAATTATATGAGTTCTTAAAGTTAAGCCTAATCTTCCTGAATTGTATAGTTGTAAAACTCATGACAAGATGACATGACAAAGTCAAGGCACAAACTTTCTCTTTAATGGTAGAGATTAATTAGGAGAAGGTAGATTAGATTGAGATATGGTGTTCCGATTAACCAAAGTACTCCAGATATTAAAGTTACATTGTACAGATTTTAACTGTTGGAGATTCTTTCACTCAGGAAAGTTACTGAAGCTAGTGATATTAAGAATGTTTTCCTAGAGTGACATTCAGGGAGGTAAAAAAGGGTGCATATTTCTCCTTGCAGAAATCAATGGCAGTGCAAAGTATTACAGAAGGGAAGATTTTGTGGACTGCTGACAGGAGGCTTCACTAGTACGTTGCTGAAAAGTGGCAATTGTGGATATTCTGGATATTCTTCATTTATCTGAATATCTAGAATATAAGCAAGAATAAATAGCAATTTTATAACTTGTAGCTAGGGAAAAAAAATGGCAGTCCAGTATTAGGATAAGTCCAGATCCAACTGAAGGAATAAAATATGCAAAAGCCAGAAGATCTGTGGTCTTTTCATATCTTCTTATTAATATTGACATTTTTTTAGATGTTGGACATTACATGATTAATTGACCCACTGTCAGTGGATGGGTGAGATATTTTTGCTTCTGTTCGTGTAGCATTCTGTATTGCAGTTTTTTGTTCTTGCATTTACAATCACACTGTGCAAATAATGTTTAGAATCACAGTTTCTTATTTAACAAAAACGAACGCTAAATGAATTCTGTTAAAAAAGAACAGATACTGCACCTTAATCTCTTCAAGACCTCCATTTACCACCACATAGTATTAATCATAGAAATGAAGGGAGCATATAAACAGGAAGGGGAATGGCTGTTTACGAGGGTGGATAGAGATAGGACAAGGGGGAATGGTTTTAAACTGAGACAGGAGAGGTTTAGGTTAGATATTAGGAGGAAGTTTTTCACACAGAGGGTGGTGACGTACTGGAACGAGGTTGTGGATGCCCCATCCCTGGAGGCATTCAAGGCCAGGCTGGATGTGGCTCTGGGCAGCCTGGTCTAGCGGTTGGTGACCCTGCACATAGCAGGGGGGTTGAAACCAAATGATCACTGTGGTCCTTTTCAACCCAGGCCATTCTATGATTCTATGATTCTATGATATTGCTACTATAAATACATACTGCCGTATAACAAGTGTGCCACATGTCAGAATTTTAAAAATGCCGGTCTTCTACTTTGCTCCCTTTTGCTCCCTTACTGCATAAGTATTATATAGACTTCAGTTATTTTATTGTAAACTATTATTTTGATTGTATTTGGCCTCCATTAGATTAAAGGTATCCACTTAAACAAAATGGCTACTGTACAATGCGAGTTTATTCTTCTTAACTAAAACTTATTTCAATGTGATAAATGAGTCCACAGGAGAGCCACAAATTGATCGGAAGACTGGAGCATCTCTTACACAGTGGCAGTCCTTGATGGCTGGATTGTTCAGCCTGGAGAAGAGAAAGCTCCAGGTAGGCTATATAGAGGACTCCCAGCACTTAAAAGAGCCTAAAGGAAAGATGTGTAAAGATTTTATCAGTGAGTGTAGTGGTAGAAAGAGGGGTATTCACCTTAAACTAAAATAGGGTAGATTTAGATTAGATGTAAGGAAGAAAATCTTCACTATGATGGTGGTGTGGCACAGGAACAGTCTGCCCAGAGAAGCTGGGGATGCCTCTTCCTGGAGGTGTTCAAGGCCAGTTTGGATGGCACCTTGGGTCACCTGTTCTAGTGAGAGATATCCCCTGCCAGTGGCAGGGGGAGATTGGACCAGTTGATCTTTAGGGTCCATTCCATTCCAAATCATTCTATGATTCTATTCTGTTACATGTTTTTTTCTGTTCTTAAACTCCCTTTCAGCTAGGACTGAAACACTGAGTATCATGTCTGCCTGCAACTTTCTCCTTATTTGGCATAGAAAATCAGATTAACTGAGCCATTTATTCTGTTTATCTAATGAAACAGTTAACAAAAAAAATATCTTGAGTCAAACTAGCTACACCTGATCAAAACTGATACTCTTGTGAGAAGTATAATTTTCTTTCCTCAATGTGAAAAATAAAATCATGGAAGAACTTGAGAAGAACTAAAATATCTTGCATGGTTTTCTTTACCCAAAATGGAAAGAAATATATTTTCAAAGGTTCATCTCTAGAGCCATAAGCAAACCCACAAGTGGTGAAAATTAGCCATGGAGGAGGGTTGGCTCAGAAAGCAAGCCATGGATAATGTGCCATGGGCCAGATACATGCAATTAGCTTCCAGTATGACTTTTTCTCCCACTAGACATTGGCGCTCCATAGTTTATTTGGCGCTGAAGGTGTCCAGCTAGCTCTGTGCCTGTGAGAAAGTAGCCCTGTGTACATGCATCAAGTCTGAGGCACTGGAACATAAGAACAGGTTTATTCAGCCAATGCCTGGGACACTTTGCCTTCTTGAGAAAGATCTGGGGAAGAGAAGCCTGAAGAAATAACTCTACTAAGATATCAAGAAGAAGCAGTGTAAAAGTTCAGTATTAACTGGACCTTAAATTCACACTGTGATTGAAAATATTTCTGTCACAGAAATTTATCTGTCTGGGCAGAAAAATTCTCCTTTTTTTTTTTAAATTCTAATATATTTATAATTTTGGCTCAGTGAAGTGCTACTAAAGTCAAACGATCATTCTTTAGCTTTGAAATTTAAATGGGGTTAAAGAATTTAAATTAAATGTGTTTGATGAAGCAAGTTTAATAACATTTCATAGAATCATAGAATCGTTAGAGTTGGAAGGGACCTTTAAAGTTCATCTAGTGCAACTCCCCTGCAATGAACAGGGACATGCACAGCTAGATCAGGCTGCCTAGGGCCTGATCCATCCTCACCTTGAAAGTCTCCAGGGACAGGACATCAACCACATCTCTGGGCTTCACTTAATACAGGTTTTCTTAACTTCACACCCACAGATAGAATCCCTCTCTGAGTAAGTAGCTTCACAAATGGAATTTTGATTTGAGACAAACAGGCATTTGTTTCATTTGTTTTGTTACAATAAACAGATTATAATGCTGGTTATCATACTGGCTAAAATATTTAATCAAGAACTTGATATTCACCTCACTATTACTACATTTGTATACACTTGTAAGTCCCTATGACTATCTGCTAAAAATGACTTACACAAGGAGTCCAGATCTCCACAGAGCAGTTCATTCTACCCTGTTCAAAAAAATAAAAATAAAAGTTATAGAATGAGGATTCAGTCTTTATTGTGCTACTTACTGAGGTTTTTGACTGTGTTAATGGTTAAAAACTACTTGTGCTGTATGGGAGTAATAATAACAACTGTGGTATGCTGGTGAGAAAAATATATGAAATGACCTTTTCTCCAGAGCTTAATAAACTATGTCCAGGCTGAAAGAGCACATGCATGTTAGGTAGTGCTGATATTCCCAACTATCCTTTAAAAAATGAGTGGATGGAGATAGTACAGCTTCTCACCTTCAGTTGGCTGTACATTTAAATTAGTAATTCAGAGAAGGGATTCTATAGTTTAAACTCTTAATTATTTATTTTTATTTTTTTATGCATCTCGTAGAATTATTTATCCATATGGCTGGAGAAACTAGAAAAAAGAAAATGCACTCAGCTTCTCCATACACAGTGTACTTCAAATATGCCTTAGGCCAGTATGAAAGAACAAATTATCAGTGAAGTGTTAAGACTTTTGAAAAGCCCAGTATTGATTCTCTTTTTTGGGGGGATCATTTCTGTATTTTATACAATGACCCTTGAGTATAAAAACGAAAACCCTGCATCAGATTTTATTATAAAAGAAACAGAAATAAAAGAAGATTTATCAATGATTTGTGCTGTAGAAACAATTTCACATTTTTCTACCACTTTCTAAAACAGGCTTCTTTCTGTAATCTTCTACTGAGTCTTTTCTCGAGAGTTTGATAAGTCTGACACTGAGCCATCACTCTATTTGTGCACCTCAGCTGCATACCACTGATCAGGCCAGTAACAGAAATGAATATTTATTAATTGCACAGCTTTGTACTAGACAATTTCTAGCACTACCTAGTGGCTTAGACCCTAAACTAGCTGACAAGAATTGTTATCTCAACCGATACTGATCATTAATGCAATGTGATACGAGTAGTTCATATTTCTGTGCGCACGTCCAATTCTGCTAACTATATCAATTCTCACATTTTCAGTAGAATAACATCCAGAGCCTTTTTTATTTTATTTAGTAATATTTTAGGTCAAGTGTACCAGCTTGATATTGGGTTGCTTGGATCACTGTCTAACCTGGTTAAGATGCCTGAAAATCTGGATATTTTTTTCCCCTAATTCTGCAGGTAGATAACATCTGAAATGATATCTCAGTTAGAATAGAGGAACTTGCTAACATGTTAAGTTTTGATCTACTTATTTGGAAAATTCCTGTTGCTTGGGAGTAGAGCCAGGTGATGTGACTATTGTCTACTGAACTAGCACACAGTCACTATTAGAACAGGGATCTAAGTTTTCCTAAAGGAATGATTATCATCCATAATGTGATATCTTGGCAATGAGCAGAAAGATATTTGCATGAATATTCTGTGGACTTGAGAGAAGAAAAGGCTGTATCTCACTTGTGTGTATGGACAATACCATTTCTTCCATATGACAGAAGAAAGAGTTTAGATGTACAG
This sequence comes from Pavo muticus, assembly GCA_016647715.1. NCBI lineage: Eukaryota > Metazoa > Chordata > Aves > Galliformes > Phasianidae > Pavo > Pavo muticus. The sequence continues at coordinate 158,978 of JACDJE010000672.1, read as the reverse complement.
GTCAGTCACTGAACTAAGGAAGCTTTATCTCTGTAATCTTAGAGTGCACAAGGGGGATGTTTCCATTGTTGTTTTCTTACATGCAAAAATAAAATCTAGGAGAGCTAAAGCCATAAGAGCAGTACATATTGAACTTCCCACTGAGCACTTATTTTTCTACATTTTAGTAAATGCATGTGGCCTTAAGATTAACAATGCAAAATTAAATATTTATGAAAAAAGTTTCAATTTAAAATATCATATCATCTTCTTTCCCTGCTGATTCCGCCAAGTCCGTTCCCTTGGCTGTGGTTTCGCTGGAGAGTAGGTAGGGACAGTGGGAATCTCGTTCATCCATTCATGCGCGTCACTAATTAGATGACGAGGCATTTGGCTACCTTAAGAGAGTCATAGTTACTCCCGCCGTTTACCCGCGCTTCATTGAATTTCTTCACTTTGACATTCAGAGCACTGGGCAGAAATCACATCGCGTCAACACCTGCCGCGGGCCTTCGCGATGCTTTGTTTTAATTAAACAGTCGGATTCCCCTGGACTTTTATAATATATGTTTATATTAGAAAGGAAGAAACATGCTTTCAGTCAAATGGAAAAGCATCGATGTTTTATTTCCTTTAAAGGGGGTAAATTCTTTCACTTAAATACAATATGTAGGAAGTTTCCAAGGGCTCCAAGGTCACTTAAACAATCCTCTTTCTGAAAGAGTTGCCAACATTATTTTGGATTCAAAAGAAGCAGTTACACTATTTTCTGGAGTGTCTAATCTCTTCTAGATAGATTTCATGGAGACACATTCCAATAGTTTATTCTCTGCTTCATTGTGTTTCTTGAACAAAATAAATATATAAATAAAAAGCTGAAAGACAGACAGAGAGAAACTTCCAGGTCAGCACTGATGTCTTAGAATCTGAACTTCTTTTTATTTCAAACTAAGAGAAAGAGCACTTGTAGTAATGTTTATCTTCAATAAAAGATATTGTAGGTTTAAGGAATTATGATGTTAGATACTGTACTTAACCTAATATTAAAAAAAAACTTGTAAGCCTAAAGTTGAAGAGTTAATTATTTGAACTCCTGTAGCTATAGTTTCAACAAAGAGAATCATAAAAGTTATCATACGTATACATTTGAAAGACAAGAAATTTTATTAAAATTCCTTTTCAGAATACCTTTATCATGTTATCTCCAAGATGTCACTTCTTCTATATCCAATATCTAATGAAAAATTGAAAAGGAAGTCAAATCTATTGTAATTCTTATGCTGTGAAATATCAGAACACAGGGAGCAAAAAAAAAAAAAAGTGAAAAAGTGTACGGTCCCTTTACTAAAAGAAATCATAACATAAAATCAAACAAGAAATGGAGTCTGTTTACACTACAACAATTTATTTAATTAATTTTATAATTATAAATAATAGTCACTTCTAAATAATAGTTATGTCTCACTTTACATAAACATGTGCTGAAGAAACAAGCCTTTGGCATTTGTTCCTTTATAATGTTGTATTTTTTCTTCCAATTAGTTAAACCTAAGCAAAGGCATAAAACAAAAATGCTTCCAAAAAGTATTTTAAATTAAATAAATAAAATTGAATATACACTAAAAGTACGCAAATAAATTTATTTGATAGGCTTTCTCTGTACTTACGAAAATTTGTCTTAAGATTAATCATACCACCAGTCTCACCATTCATATGATATACATACAGCTAATATTTTAGCACATAAATATCCAAATGTAAAATTTGCACAAGAAATTACTGCTGACTCACTGAGATTAAAATAATTAGTAGTTCTCAGTAGGACAGAAAATCTTGAGATAATAGCTATGACTGGTCTTCTGTTAGGTAAAAGAAGGATATCTGTATATAGAAGAACCATATACGAAATGCATGTAACTGAGTTTGATTTACATTGTTCTGTTGCTTAGAACAACAGCCTGGGATTCTCACTGCAGTGTTACAGTCAAGATAATAACAAATGTTCTCTTTCACGAACTGATCAATTTTAAGAAATAAATTGTTCATCTCAAGCAACAATTCATTTGATTTTTCGTGCCAGTTACCACGAAAATAAAAGAAATTATCACTTTTTCATATGACATCTAGGAACATTTATAGATATATCCACTTGGTTTTTGTTTCTTGACAAAGATGGCAGTGGTATACTGTCTTACTAAGATTCTGTGAAGTTGTAATCACCTGCTCACATACAGACGAAAACACTGTTGCCATCCTGGTGGTAATAAAAGCTTTCATTTAAAATTCTCGAATGAGCCATTTAGGAAAAGATATGAGTATTATTTGAAATGCAGTGCCTATGACCTCAACAGACAGCCAATACAAAGCACCAGCAAAGAATATACAATTAAATCAGTATGGAAAAAATAAGTATCCTTTTAAATAGATCCTATTGAGAGACAGTTCCACTTCATCAATCATTAACAATGGGAATGTGTTGAGGTAAAATGAAAGCTTCCATATCTAAACACATGGACTTGTGTATTCACCAAAACCCTGTTCTACTTAATAAGCCATCTTAAAGGGATCAAGGTGGATCCAGTGGAAAGTATTAGGTATATATTTGCCCACAGGTCTAAGAAGTTAAATAAATGAACATCTGAAAAGGGTATATGTATTAAATTGTCTTTTTGAGAGAGGCTCTGACTTTTCCAGCTGAACAACCTCCAATAGGTCACTGGAATGTTTCTGGTGCTAGGTTATAATGGGCAAAGGTCCCTTCTTCAGCTCTCTACAGCTGTTTCACATGGATCCTAAATTATTTAACACTTTCTTGAATTGATTCTATTGTAATTCAATAAAGTGTGCTAAGGGGAACAAGAAGCAATACTGGAGCAAATTTGATTTTATCTACCACCCACCCCTTAATTGCTTCAGTGGCAGAAGTCTCGGAGCATTTAATCTTTGAAGCACCAGTTATATGCCCAAATAAGTTACAAGTTTTTAGAAACTGTCTTGTGCACTTGCATTAGGAGCTCTTAACACATTGCAGTGTGTTAAGGAGTTGCTACATAAGCAGTTCCCTAACACAGTACATTCACTGATGGCTATAAAGAGATATAATAGTCTATGAAAAACTACTGCTAATCCATACAACATTCAAAACTTGCTAGGTTTTCATCTCAAAATTCTTACTTAAGTTGCCAAGAAAATTCCCTCTTCACTCATACTTCCCTGTTTTCCCGTCCTGAGCTTCAGTTCAAAGATACTCAGATGGAATTGTGCTTGAATATCTCCTTGCCTGTGTTAAATTCAACAGTGAGTAGCACAGAAAGACTCGCTAGAAATAAACAAAATAAGTTACTTCATTAAAAACAAACAAACAAACAAACAAACCAAGAACAAAAACCTGTGCCACAAACTGGGGAAAACAAATTGGTATCATCATGTAGTAGAAATATTTGGAAGAAGTGAACCTTTTGTTTACTTTTCCTGTAGTTTTGCCTGTGTGATTCAGACTTCCTGAAACGTGAAGTCCCAGCTACTATTTGATTCACTTATTTTCTATAACTTTCCTACTTTACTCAGTAGGTGGTAAAATGTGTTCTTTCAGCCATTCATTTACTCAGTTTTAAATATCACCTCATATTTAATCACCTGTGAATGGATAGAAGTCTGTACAATTAATCTTTTTTGAGTATTACTATAATGAAGGAAGGAAGGAAGGAAGGAAGGAAGGAAGGAAGGAAGGAAGGAAGGAAGGAAGGAAGGAAGGAAGGAAGGAAGGAAGGAAGGAAGGAAGGAAGGAAGGAAGGAAGGAAGGAAGGAAGGAAGGAAGGAAGGAAGGAAGGAAGGAAGGAAGGAAGGAAGGAATCATCAAATGGTTTGGGATGGAGGGGACCTGAAAACCTGTCTAGTTCCAACTCCTTGCTGTGGGCAGGGTGCCACTCACCAGCTCAGGCTGCCCAGGGTCCCATTCAACCTAGCCTTTAATGCCTCCAGGGATGGGGTATCCACAGCTTCTCTGGGCAGCCTGTACCTGTGCCTTACCACTATCTGAGTGAAAAATTTCCCCTTATCATTTATTCTAAACCCCTTCTTTTAGTTTAACATCATTCCCCCTTGTCCTATCACTGACAGCCTGTGAAAAAGGTCTGTCTCCCTCCTGTCTATAAGCTCTTTTTAAGCTCGCTTCAGATTTTACTTTTACCGCTGCTTAGACACATTGAGCATGTCTACAAAGTCACTGTTTGGGAAGCCTAAATTTAAATTTAGTCATTTTTTTTACCTCTTGCATGCCATAAGCAAAAAGACTTGAAGTAATTCCGAAGTTAAGTGACAGCTTGACTATGCAGTGATAGCTGAATATACAAAATCACCAAATAAATAATCCTGATAAATAACCCTGACAGGTTTTGAGCTTAATCAGTTATAGAAAGAAATATTTTTAAATAGTATATTATTTAATTTTAGACCACTAAAATTTTTCTGTTATATACCAAATGAAAAAAAGTCAATTATTATGTCTGTAATCATTACATGATTTTGAAGGTTAATCGGTAATAAAATCCTAAATGTTCAAGCTGTTTCAATCATAACTACTATATCATTTTTAGAATAAAGATCACACAACTATTGAACCATAACAGACCTCCCAGTTTTTATGAAATGTGTCTCAAGAGGTCTGTTAATCTCTTCTGGGCCATCTGTCCCATTTGAATCAGAGAATATAAAGACTTTCAGGATCAGACAGAAAGTAGGGCAATGCATTCTGGGACATATCTAGCTTAGGTAGAAACATCCAGAAGGGGCTGTTAAATTAGAACATTAAGCAGGGCACATAAATGGCTAGAAATCTGGCTAGAAGACTTCTCAAAGTGTAATTCTTCCACTGGAATTTTACTAGAGCTTGCTGGAGATAGTAAGAACAAACACAAAGATAATGGTCAAACTTCGGATTCTCTAGACTTTATAAGAAACTGCATCCCTCATCTTTGTGCTATTTGTTTGCTGTTGTTCTTGAATTAAAAAAAAAAATAAAATCAATGAAACTTTTACCCTATTACTATTATTATTATTATTATGTAAGTACATACTGAAAAATACTAATATAATTTAATGTGACTGTTGATCTCAATTGTTGAGCTTCTGCAGAAAAATAAATCTGGTAGACTGTTTTACAATTATTTTTTTACTACAGGATGAACTCATGATATCAAACCTTTAAACATCCTCTAAAGAAAGCAACTATGCTTAACAGACTATAGAACTATGACGATGAAATTTACTAAATCTTAGCAATAATCTCATGGCATGGGTAGCTCTGTTTGTCTGGGTAGAATAAGGTGCTGAACCAGAAGCTATTTCCAGGAGCTGGTGCCAACAAATGTACAGCAAGCTTGTCTACCTACCAGTGTTACTGCTCTCATCAGTGGAAATCCTCACACTGTTTTTATCTGTCCTCACTCATTTCTAGAGCAGTTTTCTGTTGGTTTATCAGCTCTCCCTGGGAAAGGAGAATGTAAAGACTTCTCTTTAATTGGAATCATACCTTTTGGAGCAGCTCCTAGCTGTTGATGGGGAGATGTACTTTTTATCAGTTTTAGCAATTCAACAAAGTAAAACCTTTGCAGAGCACGTCAGTGACAGTGAGTTTAAAATGCTGTATGTGTATATGCCTCTCTTTGAATATTCTATTTCTCTGCAAGCAATATTGTCCAACAAGGGAAAAGTACTTTTCATTATTTTAACTCTAAACATCAAAAGTTGGCTGTCATCTTTTTCCACTTTAACTTAGTATAAATAATCAGCTAGTCAAAGAGCTAGAACTGCCTTAAGTCCAAAAAAAAAAAAAAATTGAATAGCCAGAGGAGTAAAAAATCTAAGCTTCAGATGTTATTACTCCCTGATAATATACAACATTATTATGTTAAGCCACTGGGTTGACTAGACTGAAATCACACGATGCACCTTGCTTTCAAGCACATCATGTTAGAAGATGAATTTCAGACTTCAGCTTTCCTAATCTCTGAAACCTCCATGTGCAGTGAGGTTAAAATATCATTTTGCGTTCCATATATTAAAAAGCCATACCATTTTTAGCATGTATATTGGAATACTACACCAAGCCATAAACAATATTTAAATACATACTTTGTTCAAAATCACACGTACAGTCATGCACCTTGAATACTTCACAAAATTCTCCATAGTATCAGATACACTGGTGGCAGAGCTCCCAGTATCATTTTCCCAAGGCGTATGCTTCCCATTGTCTGAACAGTACACATATACAAACAGACAAAGGACTTTTTAGTTGTGGTAAGACACAATTTTTTGCAAATATAGGAATATGTGGGTTTTGCTCTTGGAACTGAACAAATTATCTAACCAGTAAGTAAGCAAAATGGGAGGATTCTCGCTGATGAGAAGACAGAAGAAGAAAATAATTTCGAACATTGAAAAACCCCTGAAATTGCATTGAATTACTGTGGCTCACTGAGATGCCACATATGAGCTAAGCCAATGTAACAGACCTGTTGTGTACTCTCATATCATAGTGTCTGCAAAGTAAAACTTACCAAAATAAACTATTTTCATTACTTGCTTTACTTCTCATTTGCAAGGGGTTAAGTATCCACGTGAAGTAAATTATAGCATCTGTCTAAAATGTGGTAAGTCAATTATATGTCTGCGTCTGTATATCCTGCCCATAGACCTAATACACATGTAAGAATCATTCACATTCTCCTCTTTAAAGTGGCTTTACAGAAGTATACTTGTCATTCCTTAATTTATTCCTGTAACATTATTTCTTTTTGCTTTATTTTTTAATCATGGCCATGATTTTGATTTTCCTATGACATTACCATCTGGAAAACTGAAATGGTTACCACCAGATAAAAGAGCAGTTATGCCTTTTGTCAAAAGAATACCATTAAAAGGAGAAAGAAAAATATAAGGGAGATATGTTATTTAATTTAATGATTTTATGTCAGTAGGTAGCTGAGAGCCCCTCAGGCATCCCACCTGGGTGAGGATTTTCTTTTACTACACCAGGCCCTTCATCCATACTCCTTCCGTACCTGAAGTTACTACCTGTAATCTACAGGTCACTATGGTCCCTGGTAATCTCCTGAGGCATCAGTCAAGGAGCTGGAGCCAATGTCTAGTGATTCTGTTTATGTGTTTCCTTGTCCTAAGGGATCTGTTATGCACCTTAGAGATGAAGGGAGGTTATAGTACATTCTAAGGTCAAAAGAGATTGGATGACAGCATCGAGGGCTCAGCTTTCAGATCTCATCTTACAAACAGTCAGTTCACCTTACTTCATCTATGATTTATTTAAAGATAATCTGCCAGAAGTTGAGGACTAAAATTAAATTTCTGTGGGTGTCAGGATGCTCTGGATGCATTCACATTCCTCAGGGCAGTAATGGCACTGTCAGCAGCAGTTGTCTGTTCCTGTAGTGCTGGACTTCATGTCATCAGGCAGGAAAGGATATGTCAACCTTATTTAAGATGAAGATGACTGGGTTCCTAAATATGAGTGTCATGGGTTAATATTTTTGTACATTAAAATTTAATGAATCTGGCATATTCTTGTCATTTTTTGGAGTGACTGGACAAGGATGCTTTTTGTTGAAGACCACTGCAGAGAATGCTCTTCTGTCTGAAGTCTCTAATGACTTCTGGAGCAGTGTAGACTAGTAGTCACACCAGCAGGAAAAGGGGAAGTAGCTTCAAATACAAAAGATAACTACAGCTAATGTGCCTACAATGATGTAGAGAGTGATGGATTGTCTTATGTAGCCAGCTTTCAGGCAAAGCCAATGCACATTGAGGTTAGAATTCTTGAAGAAGATGTGCTTCTACATTCTATCTCCTGCCAGTTTGTCATGGAGAACATGAAAATGCTCTTAACAAAAGGAAAGCTTAAAACCTCTGTTGCTTGTGCCATACTCAAAGGTCTCCATGACTCCCAGCATATATGGACTACATCCAGAAGTAAGAGGAGACGACAGACTTGTGTCTTAGTGCCAGTTTTTCTAGGCATTATGGGGATTATATACTGGGTTCAACAAGGCTCCCAGCACTTCCTGAGCTTTCTACAGATGTCTGTAGTCATCAGGTTACTGTGAAGCCAGTAGTTCTGTTGCACCGAGTGCTGAGAGCAGCTGACCATGCTGGCCAGCAAGGGTCAGAAGGAAAACACTCTATCTATGCTTTTAGATAGCAGCGTACCTGTAACTATAAACCCAGGCTTTTAAGGACATCTCAGTACATATTTTTTTCCATAGATCTCATAATTAGGCACTCGATAATACTAAAATATTCATTTCAATGATTTCATGGACTCTGGATAAACTATAGCTATTTAAAACATTTATAGCTAATAACTGTCAAATAATTTCACAGCTTGAGTAGAAGAAGATAAGTAAAATGTAAGAAAATAGCTTGTGTTTCTGCTCTCCTATATCTTGAAAATCTATTCTAGCCTGAAAAAATAGGTGATTTAAAAAATATATTTATTATTATTTATTCTGTTTAAAACAATCTACAATAAGATAATAGACCTGAAACAAATATCCTAATTTTGCCAGCCTGTCGGGAAAAAAATTTACTCAGAATAAAAATTCCTTTCACTTGTGTGGGAAAATAGCAATATAGTAGCAAAGAAAGGAAGATACTCATCTATGGCACAAAGAGATCTGGAGACCATCATAAAGCTCCAAGCTTCCACAGAACTTCCACTCAGCTCTTTTCCTGCCCTCCTTGTAACTGACAATTATCAAACAATTTCAACTGACCTCTGGCTGTTGCTAGCCCGTGTGATACTTCTTCAGTTCTCTTAACTTCCTGAATGGTTGAAAGTACCCCAGGGGAGTTATGGCGGCAGTGAAAGAACTGATTAGTATGCAATTCAAAGTATTTTAAAATGTATGCATAACAGATAAAATAACTAGTCCACTGGTGTACAAAGATCATCCTAAATTAGGAGAATACAAATTTCACTTGTGCTACCAAAGGGAAGCTAGCCTGTATACCATACTAACTCTTACGAAGTTTTTTTGCCAATCATGTAAATCAGCCAAGAGTGTCTGATTTTTTTCAGATTTTTATTTTCTTTGTTTTCCCCATATTTTCTTGCTTCCTTAAGACAGTTCTTGGATGCTCTGCCTTAAGATAACAAAAAGTATAAGATGTCTATATTTCTCTTGTACATTTCTGATAAACAATGAAAGATCTGATTTCACAGCTTCTACTGTCTGAAGTAATTTTTTTTCCCACACAGCTCTAGATGGCAGTGCTGATAAATAGCTAGTACATTCAACAGGGACAGATTTTACTTGGTGAACTGCTACAATTGATTTGGAGTCCTAACCTTTCCTCCACTTACTCTGTTTCTCACTCTACCACCTGCAGCCCTATAAACAGAAAAGACTTACATGATGGAAGCCATCTGTACAGTAACTCATCTCATCAGAGTGCTGAAGAGCTGTTCTGCTTAAGTGTTATCAATGTCTTCCAACTCACTGTGTATTTTTCTTATTGCTAAAAACAATCCCAGGCATTCTTTTTGGCAAATTAGTAAGGAATTCAAGTAGCAGATGTTCAAATCATTTTTTATTATTTCCATATTGAATTTCCATACGGATACCAAGACAAAGATCTGTTTCTAGGTCTTTGTGTTAAGTGTAGCAGTTTAATCATCTCTGGCCTATAGGCAGTAACTGTGATACAAGGAAACAACTGGTAATATACTATCTGAAAATCTATGTTATTTTTATTACATTTAGCCTTCCTGGATAATGTCAGAAACAACTTCCGCTGATTTTTACTCCACTATATTCCCTACAAAGAATGAATGAATGCTGTAGGAAATATCTGAACAATTGTTTACATGTTACTGCTGGAAAAACTTCCTTCAGCCAAAAATATACCTAATGTTCTAGAAATAGAAGCTTCCACCTTGACATTCCTGAGTATAACTTCAGCATAGAAAAGTTTCCCCTGAAATTATGAATGAAGTTGTCCGTCGGTATAAAATCTACTGGATTGGTAGAACTATAAATCCTTTTTATAACATACTTGTCCTCTTGTTTGGAAAGTACCTTAATGTTCATCCTGTTTTGATTCCCTGCCATGGTCAGGGTTACCACTCACCAGAGCAGACTGCCCAGGGCTCCATCCAATGTGACCTTGAATATCTCCAGGGCTGAGACATCAGCAGTTTCTTTGCACAGCCTGTTGCGGTGTCTCATCAACCTCTGAGTAGAGAAAGTCTTCCTAATGTCTAACCTCAATCTTCCCTGTTTTAGTTTAAAACTGTTCCCCTTCTCCTATCACTATAAGACCATGTAAAAAGTCAGTCTCCATCTTGTTTATAAGCTTTTCTATCATCATTTCTTTCAGACCTGAATTTTCAGAGATATTCTGGATATTTGTCATATGGTACTAGAAGAACTAAGTAATCCTTGTAAAATTCAGTGTACAAAAAATTAAATGGCCATAAAATGAATGCTTCACAGATCTCTGAATGGCATCTGACATGGAAGTGTCTATGAAGCAAAGGTGTGGAATTGAATTCCTTCACATGGAAAAAGTGGCATCCAGTGACATTCATCGATGCTTGCTGAACACCTCTGGAGACCAAGCAGTGGATGTGAGCACAATGAAGGTTGGACTGCATGGGCAGTATTTTCCTAACAATAATGCCATCATAGCAGCTGTGGAACAGTGGGTCATCTTTGCCCTCGTGGATTTTTATGAGTGCTGAATGTGAGCTCTAATTCATCACTGATAAAACTGTGCAGCTAATGGTAACGACTACATTGCAAAATAATATTTTGTAGCTGAGAATTTGCTCTAATAATGTTATTGTGCTCTTTATATCAGTTGTAGTTTTCATGGAAATAGAGGCATTACTTTTGGAGAGATCTACAAATATATATGTATGTGCTTTCTGTAAAGTTATGTTTGTACTTTTTGTTTATTTAAGGATTTTTCTTTTTCTTTATAGACTAGACTAACTGAGGAAAAAAGTTCAAGGGAAACTGTGTAAGGAAAGTCTAGAAAAGCATTGTCCTCTGCACTGACAATTTTGACTTTTAGTACAGAGAAAAAAAATCATAGCTGAGCACTGCAGTTATCCACATATACAAAAATGGAAAATCTGACAATTTTAAAATTTTGTTTCAGTCTATGCACAAATTATTTTTCTTGTTTAATATCTGACCACAGGGAACTACAAGAAGTAGCTGTTGTGGTCAACCACAATAAGATCAGTATCAAACTAACTTTCGGCAGTAAGGCACACAGTTACTCCAAGAAGCATAAAACTAGCCGAAAAAGTAGATGATTTGTTCTATACCATGTGTTGGCTTGTCTGAAACAGGTATACCAGGAGGCAAGATTAAATGTCTTGAATGCTGAATGTTTCATCAAATCCTATGGTGGTTTTTATTATTTCTTGATCTTATTTTATCAACTCAATTTTTTCTTAAATCAAGATTTTTTTTGTTTTGTTTTGTTCAAAAATAATGCTCATTCCTTCTTATTCTGCCCTTGTTAGCTAATGAGAGTAATTGGTCTCTATCCTCTTAGAGCATTCCTTTATGTGTTTGCAGATAGTTATTAAGACACCCCAGTGGTCTATACGTTTGTGTATTGAACATCTGCTCAAGAGTTTATTGATGCTGTAGATAGTACAAGAATAATAGCACAATGCACTGTGAAGCCATCCTGGGAGCCTTACCTGCAGGAAGATCACTGTGTAGCAAATCAGAGACACCTACAAAATGCAAAGTTCATATCATGAACACAAAGAAGGTGTATTTCTTCATGTCTAAGTAAATTAAGCCTTTGCAAAGCAAGAGGAATTATTAGAATAATAGAAAATTATGATAATTATTTAAAAAAAGCAGTTCAGCTTGGTGAAGAGAAAGTTCCTGGAAGACCTGGTAGTGGCCTTTCGGTACATTAAGGGGGGGGAGAGGGGAGGGTCTATAAAAAAGAAGGGAAAAGACTCTTTAGCAGAGTCAGTTGTGATAGAACAAGGGGAAATGATTTCAAACTAAAGGAGGGGAGATTTAGACTAATATAAGAAAGGTGTTTTTTTACATTAAGTGTGGTGAAGCACAGGAACAGATTGCCCGGAGAGGTGGTGGATGCCCCATTAGAGATATTCAAGGTCAGGCTGGACCAGACTCCAAGCAACCTGATCTAGCTGCAGGTGTCCCTGTTCATTTCATGAGAGCTGGACTTTTAAGGCTCAACTTTAAGAGTTTCTTCTAACTCAATCGATTATAGGACTCTATGATTCTACAATTTTCAGTATATATATTTGTTCATTATGTTTTCTTGGTGTCTCAAAGCAACACACAAAGTTTTATGTTTATTCCCAGACATTTTGTTCTGAATTCCTATGAGGTTTTGACATTTCTATGATACCTTCCATGCTTGAGAAGAAAATATTACAAAGCCTGACAGGTGTTGACAAGCAAAACATTCATTAGTGAAGCAGGGTATTAATTATAAAGTTTGTATCCTTTGTTTTGATCCTTGATTTGTCTCAGAGTAATTTTCAGGCAAAAAGCAGTTTCAGTTGAAGTCCACAAGAAAAAAAAAATTATTTTGGACAAGATTATAGAAATAAATTGAAGATGACTTCAGGCTAGAATATCTTGTTCTACAGATCATTTCTTTTTTATTTAATAATTAATGCCAGCTACACCAGTGTGCTTAAATCCTCCATAGAGAAGAAATAATTAAGTTAACACCACTAAAAAGTTAAGCAATATCTCAGTCAGTGAGAATATTTAAGCAGGAACATGGGGAATAAAACCAAAAGAAAACAGGCCTTTGAGCTTCCTGAAGTTTAAGTGAAAGACACATTCACACAGATGCAAATACTACTGCTCTTGAAGAGTTTTGTATTGCAATATATAAAATATACATATAATCACTGTATCTGCCAGCAATGTAACGTAATTACATTACAAAAAGTAATGTTTGTACAGTCTGTCCTTACATTTTTCCTCTTTTTCTTCAGTTCCCAACAATGTTCTGGACTAAACAACTTCCTTAAGGAGGGTACAGTAAAAATAAAAGCACTTCTACCCTCCAAAATAGAATGTTTAAATGAATATTTGCTATTGTAGGTCAGCAATATATTTTTAGGTGAAATTATTATCTCTTTTCCTTTCTGATTCAGCCTGCAAATTCTTTCCATGTTCTGTGATAGAGATGTGACTGAATGCTGAATATTGTTGCACTGTGTTTATGTACTGCTGGAACGTTGTGGTAGCTTCTTATTCTGTGTAAAAGCTACTGGCAGATTAGAGCCAGAATACTGAGAGCCTTCCAATTTGAAGGCATGGAGTGGGCCAACTGGCACGGTACTTATGAAAGGAGCATTCATACCAGACATATTGCTAAGCTGCCTACTGTGAATGAGAGTAAGAGAGACAAGCAAAGTGTTATTGAAGCAAAGCCTAGAAAAAAGACCATCAAAGAAGTGGGAACAATGAAAGGCTGCTGTCAGAGTAGGATCACTAAAACTCGAAGGCTTGTAGCAAGCGAGGCAGGTAGACACATACTATTGCAGATCATAGCAGCAGGACAAGCCATCAGGATACTACACCTAGTTGGCAAATTTTTACAATTCAGTTGGTGTAGATTAGGAACCCTGCAGAGAAATGATTAGCAGCTACATGTATAGTTTAGCGAGCAGGAAGTTGAACTGAAAATCTACTAGCCTCTAACTTTGTCTTTTCCTCCTGCCCATTGTCATGGAAGAGGCCTTATTGACATAAATATTTTGAAGTTTCATTTGGATATATCAGTCTAGAAGAAAAATTTCTCCTCTCTTCCCGATTATGAGATAATTATCTCTGCAGTGGAAAAGAAGAGAAAAGCACAGATGTCCATCTTTCATCATCTCCAGTATCTGATCTACATTCAAGAAAAATCTTGGAATCATCAAGATCATCCAAGTTTCTGTAGAAATATAACCAGGAAAGACTGTGATGTTTTTCCATATGAGTACTCTGCAATTTTGCCTACTGTCTTGTAGATAGTCTAGAAATCCAACTTGTAAGCCTAGAGATCTCCTGGGAAGTGATAGCAATTCACAATGAATCTCATTGAAGTCCTACGTCCACGTTTTAGCATGGAGTCTTTAACACTCCATGTTAAAAGTTTAGCTTTTCTTCATGATGGGAGCTTCAGGAATTTCTAGTTTTCTACAGTTTTTTAATCACCTACTGCAGTTTCAGATTTGAGGGACAGGTACCAGTCACAAGCGGTGTCCCTCAGGGGTCAGTCTCGGGACTGGTGCTCTTCAAACATCTTCATCAGTGACATAGACAATGGCATCGAGTGCACCCTCAGCAAGTTTGCAGATGACACCAAGCTGAGTGGTGCAGTAGTTACATTGGAAGGAAGGAAAGCCATCCAGAGAGACCTGGGCAGGCTGGGGAAGTGGGCCCACGAAAACTTAATGAGGTTCAATAAGGCCAAGTGCAGGGTGCTGCACTTGGGTCGGGGCAATCCCAGGTACGTATATGAAATGGGGGAAGATCTTCTTGAGAGCAGCCCTGCAGAGAAGGACTTGCGGGTCCTGGTGGACGAGAAGCTGGACATGAGCCAGCAGTGTGTGCTTGCAGCCTGGAAGGCCAACTGTATTCTGGGCTGCATTAAAAAAGGGGTGGCCAGCAGGGAGAGGGAGGTGATTGTCCCCCTCTACTCAGCTCTTGTGAAGTCCCATCTGGAGTACTGCATCCAGGCCTGGAGTCCCCAGCACAAGGAAGACATGGAGCTCTTGGAGCGGGTCCAGAGGAGAGCCACTAAGATGATCAGAGGGCTGGAGCACCTCTACTATGAAGAAAGGTTGAGGGAACTGGGATTGTTTAGCTTGGAGAAGAGAAGGCTCTGGGGAGACCTCATTGTGGCTTTCCAGTACTTGAAGGGAACGTATAAACAGGAAGGGGAATGACTGTTTATGAGGGTGGATAGTGATAGGACAAGGGGGAATGGTCTTAAACTGAGACAGGGGAGGTTAGATATTAGGAGGAAATTTTTCGCACAGAGGGTGGTGACACACTGGAACAGGTTGCCCAAGGAGGTTGTGGATGCCCCATCCCTGGATGCATTCAAAGCTCTGGGCAGCCTGGTCTAGTGGTTGGTAACCCTGCACATAGCATGGGGGTTGAAACTAGATGATCATTGTGGTCCTTTTCAACCCAGGCCATTCTATGATTCTATGATTCTATGATTCTATGATTCTATGACTCTATGATTCTGATTCTATGCACTGCTTCCTCACCAAGGAGTCTGGCTTCTTTTGCACCAAAGCTGTGGATCACAACATAACCCTACTCCCATTCTGGGTTGGTGCTTTTTGCATCTCTCCAATACTGTATGACAGAAAGGGAGAATAAAAGAAAGCAGAATCATTCATCTTGTAGTGAGTGATCCTTTTTAAATTCTCAGGCACAACACTCATGGTAGTATATATATATCAAATCAAAGTCAACTGCTAGAAATAATTTTATTTATACATTTAATTATTCATTTACTTCTTTTACTAACAGGACTCACCCAGACCCAAACTATTATGGTTAGCTATGTGATCTGTAGTAGCAGTATGATATCTGTAATATTTAGAGTTTTTTATTATTTTATGAGGCATGTGGACTGTATTGCCTGTCTTTGGCTTATGACTTAGCTCATGTAATAAAAGATCAGTTCAGAAGTAAATAAATAGAAACCAGTGTATGTTCAGACAAGTATTCATTTTACCACCTGCCTGTGTTGTATGTATGTTGTATGGACTTTTATCTTGGATCTTTGCTTTATAGTTAAGCTACAGTTGTAATCTCTTATATCTATCAAACTTACAACTATCTAGCTATGTTTTTCACCTTTTACTACTTACTAACAAATCTAAAGTTATTCTACGCATTCTGATATATTTCTGACTCTTTCTGTGGAAGAATCTCATCTTTCCATAAAATCACTGAATACATTGCTGTGAGTGGGGATGGTGCTGAAATAACAGAGAAAATGGCAAAATGTTCTACAACACTCACTTTTTATCTCCACATCCTGACACACTTAATCATTATTCATTCCTACTCTGACTTTATTTTATTTTAGATTATAGCAGATCTTCTTGGTATAATTGTTCAGTTAATGATGTAGTTCAGCCTCATTAAGACAGAATTTGATTCAAGTCTTACTTCCTATACAACTATTGACATCAGCTTCTTTGGAATCTAAAAGGTGGTTTCAACATAGATAGCCTGAGGTCCTTGTGCCCATTATATTTTGTTATAGGGATTTTTTCTCCATGTTTTTGTATGTGGAAGGACATGGGATTTTTTGTTTGTTTGTTTGTTTGTTTGTTTTTGTTTTGTTTTGCTTTGTTTTGTTTTCCCCCACAAGTAATAAATAGTTCACTGGCTTCAGTGAGTGGATAATTATCATGTTTTGTTGGTTTTTTTTTTTTAGCAAAACGATTTCCTTATTCACATTAATTCAGGATAACATCACAAAATAGTACTTGTAGTTGCTTCTTTTTATATGAATGTCTATTTCTGAACAACTTCCTTTCTGCAGAATACACTATAACATTCTGGTCTTCTTTGTTTTCAAGAATATCCTAGAAGTATTCTTAATTTGTTTCTGCCATCGAGAAATTGAGATTAATCTTGGATACAAAATACCATGCTCAGTCTCAAGTATTAGATTTTCAGTTACTTTAACTGCAACTGTTACTTCAGTTAACCCTCCCCCCCCCCCCTTTGGGAAGGGATCCTCTGGAAAATTCTGTTAAATTACATCAGTACTTTTCTCTTCCTTCCTTCCTTCCTTCCTTCCTTCCTTCTTTCCTTCCTTCCTCTCTTCCTTTTTAACCTTCTAAAGAATATTTTCTTGATCTAGTATTGAGAGACTTAACAGAGGTAACTGTTCTCTTTTGTCCTGTGTTTAAATCATAAATTGTTAAACTAACTATAATCATTATAATTGTAATCAATAATCATTTGCATTTATGTGATCTTATCCTCTTTCATTTGATCATGTTTTGTACAGAGTTAGCAGCTTTATCATATTTAACTTTTTTACACCAAAGGAAAAATGAGCTACAAAATAAAGCGCTGCATGCTGAACTCAGTTTAGATATAATAGAAATGAAAGTTAAAAGCCAAGATTCAGGCAGGAGAAAGCTGCTTGTGAAGGCTGAGGCTCCTGTAAACCTGATAAGAAAGAAAGAGAGGAGTTTTAAATTGAGATTGCTGGTAGGGTAGCTGTTAGTTTCTGTAGTGACATACTGTACTTACAAATTCCAGGAGTCCCTGATGAAAAACCATTCTCATTCCCTAATGTTTTATGGGAAAACTGGGACCTCTTGGAATATTTTTCAAGCAGAAATCCATCATCATGACAACACTGGAGAAAGAAGGGGGCAAAAATCCTTTCTGGTAGGGAAATAAAGACATCTTAAGCTTGACTTCAAAAGCTCTCTACAGCAAACAGTAGCTGTGGAGATACTGTTTCATCTTTGCCTCTGGGATATTATTAAGCCTTTCTAGTAGCTCTAACTGTGGGAGAAGGGATTACAGAAGTTGCTGCTGTGTAGCTGCCTGACATACAAATATCTGGAAAAGCACAGATCAAGTTTTTGTAGAAGGGCCACTTATTAGACAGCACCACAAGCTTAACCTAAAATGAATAGCACAGCACACTGTCTAGCTGCACACTAACAAAAACTTGCAAGACCTTCACAATTCACACCAGTCTTTTAAGTGCTCTGGGAGAATATTCAGTCTCCCGGCTCCCCTTTTGTCATGGCTGTGTATACAGAGATTGATGCCAATTGAGACTGTGCTTCTTTGGAGCAGAGAACCATGCCATGCCATTCACTCTGCTTCACTTAAGGCTGTGTCAGCATTTCCATGACAAATCCTTACTTTCAAAGGTTTACAGCTTAATCGTAACAAAATCTGCAATTGGCTAAAATGACACACACTGTTCCAGTGTTAAAAGCTTTGTGTGTGTGCAGGAGAAACAGAGAAAAAAAAAAAAAAAAGATTTCAGGTGTTTCTATTTACTTCAAGCTGCTGCTTTGGCCTGGTGATGGCTTTGTATTTTAAAATGGCTAAAGCAGAGTCAATGTCCTTATTGCTAGTTGAATTTTACTTTTCAAAGGAAAAAAAAAAAAAAAAAAGAGAGAAAACAAAAATGAAAACACGTTTCTTCAGTGCTTTCCATCAGGTTGCTAAGAGCTTTGAAAGGTTGACTTAGTGAATGAGGGGTTGGAAACCAAATTGAAAAATACTGGAAACTGATTTAGAAACAGTTGCTCTCAGAACAAGTCGTGAGTTTCACTTTGTTAATCCTAACAATCTCTGCTTACCAGGCATCCACACTAATAAGTCTCAAGCATTGGATAGTGCACTCTGTCCTTACCAGCTGCCACATACTGTCAAGTCTCAACTACTTGCACTGAAAGGCAGACCATGTTTTTAAAATATTAGCATGAAAAGAAAAAAAAAAAAAAAAAGGAAAGTCACCTCCTGTAAATACTGATAAGATAGAATGAGAAGTTCTGGGGATGGAAAGCTGGGCAGCAGTTGCAACACATTCCAGGTCAGAGCTGGGTGCTTAATCATCACAGAATGCCTATGGAAAAACAAGCATGTGAATGACTGTAGGATTAAACATAAGCTTGATACTTTTCTGCATCTACAAGTCAAGTGCCGATGCTGTCATTTTGATTCTCAGGGAGCTGCTCTCTGCTACTTGCAATACTCACAAACAAAACTATTTCTATGAACTTGAGTGGAATCCAACACACTTCTCTTTCATCTCAGATGCAGTCTTACACAGAGGGCTTACATGGCCACATATGCTCAGCTATTTAATTCTATGATTAAAGCAAGAACGTGATTCTGCTCAAATTCCAATTTCTGTTAAAGTGAATCTTGCAGGATTCACTCAAAACCTTCCTCACTTTTAATCTGCAAAAATTGTGTGAGGCCAGACAGAGTCTGCATAGCACTTCAATACCACATGAAAATGTAGACTTTCAAAGAAAGATTTTAAATCATATTTCCTGTTATTTTTCTTATTTTAAAAAATGGCATATAATAATGAATACTGGAATCCATTTCTTCTAGGTAACTATGAAAATCTGCTTAATACTTGGGACTTTTTTATCATATGTGAACATACAATTTGATTTTAGAAAAGATAATAGATGAAAACATCATTAATATGTAGGGCTTTGAAAAGAAAATCTGATTAAGTGGGGAATATTGTCACCTATTTAATTTAATAAAGCATAAGTAACTTGGAAAATTGAATTCTGAATGATTTAGTAACTAGAAGTGAAAGAGGTTCTATAAATACCTGTTTGCTAAACAGATCTGAAGTTCCACTTTGAAGAATTTGTTATTAGCCTCACTATGCTCCCTCAAATAGATCTTTAAATAAGAGATAATTCTGATGAATAATAGATGCAAACTATAAATGAATAAGATATCTTACATCAGGTGAAAAAACAGAAAAAAATATTCTGGACAGTAAGCTGGATCATTTGAGTGACTATGAATTTATGTTGTATGAGGGAAAACAATATATGAAGTAGAGAGCATTGCTCCCGTGAAAAATTGATCCATGTGTTATGCTTTTTCTTGCTTTAAATTGCTTCTATTCTGTAAAAATTAAATGACTGACATGATGTCATCAGATCCAGTGGAATTTGAGCCAAGTATGTCTCTAATGAATGCAGATTTGAAGGAAGAAAATCATTGAGCTCACCCTCCTGCTTCCCTTGAGCTTTCTGTTTAGTTTGGTAAGATGCAACGTGGGTCATCCTGTACTTGCTTAACTTTTATATTACTATAGTTAAGTTAGGGAACGCTATTATCTGTTGTAGTTTTAGTTCATTTTAGTTCTGGTGCAAGAGGTGGTATATAATGATAATTATTGCTACTAGTAATAATTAAAAAGGACATGTAGCGAGGTGAAAGTATTTAAGCTGCTAAGAAGTGATTGAAATACAGACATGTGATAATGCTCACATAGTGCTAGATTGTTAGAAATAAAAATATACGTGTTACCATGCAAGTTGTTACATTAAAACACTGCTGCTTTTCCACATATCTATCATGGAATTCTCTGCTTCTTGTTTGGTATATACAGCAATGACTATCCCTAGATTTTATTAGAATCAGAATACTGCAAATTAAAAGCTCTTTGGTAGTAGTAAAAGTGAGAAAATTGCCAGCAAATTATTACAAATCAAATTACAGCACTACTGAGAAGCAGAGAAGGAAAGGCACAATTTGTAGCACAGCATCTCTACTCCATCAGCTCTTGAAAGACATTACCATGTCCATATCAGGGCCATCTCAGGGGGAAATGGCCCTTGAAACTTCCATTTTCAGGAATACGATATAAACGGGCTTTCTGACTTCAGCACCCGCTTACAGATTTTTTTTCACATTTTAGAGAGCTAACAAGAGTCACACTGACTGTCTATGATCCAAAGATGAGGTACACTGAAATCTGGAAATTTTGTCTTGAGACTTTGCTTTCACCATCCCAAATTTTCCTGTGTACTCTTTTTCCTTCTGTTCTCCCTCCTTTTTCTCTCTGTATGTTTGTACATATATTTCATAGTGTAACTATGGGCTGAAGATGTAGTTTCCAGAAAAGAACGCCTTCGAAGAAGATACATTTTAATTATTGGCTTCATATTAGATCTAACGAAGTAAATCTAAATACAGCTATGATACAAGATATCAGTCCAGAAGCCTAAATGCCCGGTCTGTATATGCAGTCCATGAATCTATACATAACTGTAGTAGTTACTTGAAGATCACATAACACTTCTAAGACAAACGAGGTACAAATGCAGAATACATGTGAAGACAAGGAAAAGTCCTTTAGGCACATTGCCAAACTAACACATTGTAGAAAATTAATTTTCATGCTTGAGCTGTCAACAAGAAATATGTCACTATGTAGAAATTCTATGAAAAGGATAACCATTTCCTTTATAACAACATGTGCTGTAAAAGGAATCTTGTATAAATATTTCAGATACAAATACAGACTTTATTTCTCCTCTCAGGAAAAAAAAATTACATGGTGTAAATTACACATCACAATACGATGAAAAAGCCTGTATTTTTAAATCACTGTGATATCAGATTGTTCAGTAAGGCCAAAACACTGCTTAAACAAGTTTATATTGCTTAATTATGCTTCATAAATTTCAGAGAAAACAGAAATTTCTATCAAGTTATATATTAGTTTGAGCATAGAAAACACTTAAAAATTTTACTATTTTCTTCTATGAATAGGATTGCTCTCATTTTTATTTTTCAATATGGATAAGTAAATGGAAAATACAATAAAATGTAACTGTTTAAAATCCTTTATGCTTATATTGTTTTACAAAATCTCATTTACTTCTGATTTTATTTTAAGATTAACTAAAAATATAATTAAAAGAATATCTAACAAAACCAACTGTGATATATTATATTTCAGTAATTATCAAAGCTGAGAATATTATTAAATTTTTAGAATATGCAAATTTTGTGATTATTTACTATAAATGTGCGCTTATATATATAACTCTGTTATCTTGAAAAACATATTTTCTCATTACTAAGGTAAATAAAAGCTGATATCTAACTATAACTTGTTTGTCAATCAGATATATGTAGGCAGCAGATAACTTCTGATTATCTGTAAACTTCAAAAACCTTATTGCTGTACGTTGCTGCCAGCACATCTGTAAAGTATTGAAGTGCTGGAAAACTCCTATAACATGAGATGTTCTCTGTTTTCTGATGTGCTTTTTCTCAGTACTTTTAGGATTAGGCTTGAAGAACCTTTTAAGACATGGTATCAAGAGACACAGAGTTAACTACCAAAATGATTTATTATTCTGTATAACTTAAAAAATATGTCTATCTCAATAAATCAAATATTAACCATTTTTCCTTTGAATAAGTTCCCTTCATAGAAATACTAATAAGTGTTATTCCACATGCACAACACCATTACAAACACAGCTTGTTCATTTCCTTCTACTGTGCCTTTATTTTTTTCAAATTTCAGGCACAGAATGAATTCTATGACTTACGGATTTTAAACTGCACTAAGGGCAAAACAAACAAATAAATAATCTAATTTTTACATAATTTTTCAATTTAGGAAATGTCAACAGATTTTGCAATAACATGAAGCTTCATTAATGAACAATTTTCACTTCATTTTCTGTGAATCACATTCACACACATGAAAAAAAAATAGATTTTTTGGAAAAGTGATCATTGTTTGAAATTGTTAAAGAATTTCAATATCTATATATTCAAGCAAGAAAAAAAAAACAATAATGAGATGTTACTGGTACTGTTGGTCACTGTTTAAATAATCAGCTTGTGCGCTTTTGAATAGCGGCTATCTAATAGTTACAAAAGATGCATGATTTGTCTGTTTCTTATCTAGATTAATTTATCTTTTCTTTTCACAATTACCAGTTTCAATCTGATGGAATGACTGCAAAATCTGCTCCTTTGGCAGGCACTCCAATCAGGTACAGTTGTTCACCACAGTGCTCTTAGGAAACAACAAGTAAGAGTTGTGAGCACAGATCAAATTAATGTATCTGAAATAAGGAACAAATATGAGTATAGATCTGGGATAAAACTGAGCTGTCAGAGTAAATCTAGGAGTATTGGTTGAGATTAAGCACTAGAGTGAAGTTCCTGAGTCCCTTCTTCATTTGTGACATTGATGAATGTCTTCAAGCAAGTCACTTCCCATCTGAGCTGCCATATCTTTCAGTGATCCTGACCTCCTTTGTAAAGTGCTTTTTAAATCTATACTAAGTCGAGACGAGGTACTATTATGAGTACAATGACTATGTAAGCAAAAGTGACTGACCTTTTCACTCATCTTTATCTGTTAATATATAGAGTTGGAGCTACTAGAATCTATTTCACCTATAGAAGACACATAAGCACTGATTTCCTGTATTTTATATAGACATCTTAAGTTCAAAGCATCCTAAATTCTTTAGAATTTTAACATCTGATTAGGCAGCTACAGTAAATGCAGTAAAAACTCTTGGGCTAGTGACTTCATGAAGGATAGAACAATAAAATCATGGATTATTCTAGTACAATGTGATAAATTTCAATGAGAAAAAAAAATCTTACAAAACTTGGAGAAGCAGTCCTTTCTTAGAAGTTACTGCAACAAAGAGGGTGACAAAGACCAAAGATTTTGAGTTATCATCAATCACACATTAAAGAAGTTCAAATTAAACTTCTGACACACCAGGTTTTCATTGTTTCTTTAAAGTGAAAGAAAATCTTTAAACCAGCACTCAGTTAAAAATATTTCAGAACGTACAGGTACGGAAATTGATTTTGAAATATTTACAGACATTTATACTATTATATTATTATATCTGATGCCTCTGAAGACTGAAAAAAATCATTTAAATACAGAGAAAATAAAAACATAACGATGCTATCAGCATAAACAGAAAGAAAGCACAAGAGCTGCAAAGCAAAGTTGTAGGATCAAAATCATGGATCTTGTGACATCAACATATATGAGGATTTCCACTTTTTAAAGTTACTGTAAATAAGCATTTCCTAATAAATGCACAAGTCTTCAAGAAGCATTTTTGGTATTTTCTGCTATTTGTATTAATCACAGAAGATGCAAGCCAGGGTGATCAGATTTGAGTACATGTTGTTTCTGGGGATGTGGGGACAATTCCAATTGCTCCACCTTAGCACTGCTTAATAACTTTTTTTAACCTGGTGTTCTCCACTGGTCCTGCGGGTGGCATAACTGCAAAATCCTGTTAGTGTGTGCTTCAGAAATCTGCAAAACATATTTTTGTCATTCTCTGTGTGGAACTGATTATTGAAACACAAGACATACTGAAAGGACCTGTGATTCCATGTAACCATTCTAAGTCCCATTTAATTTAGTGGCAAGACCTACACTGACTTCAAGTGTTAGCCCCCTACTGTCCTGTTTGCTGGCATGGCCTCTGTACCAGGTATGCTTTTCCAAATTAATACCTCTTCCTAGCTAAAATGAATTTCAGTGCCACAAATAAGACAAAAGACAGTATTTTACCTCACAGATTTTTACTCAACAAATTTCATGTGAACTTTGAAATATTTATTTACCTCTACTTAATCAGCTTTGGATACTGTTTAAAAAATCATACCTTTGAAACAATGGAGAGATGATTTCCCCCTTTATTGCATCTCTCAGTAGCTATAATAAACTATAAGCTATAATAAACCTTGCATTTTCCTTAGAAAAATACAGTATGAGATCATACAAATAAGAGATATTCCAAATTCATCAGTGTTTAGGTCTAATGCTAATAATTCAGTACATACTTTAGTTCTTACAGACTCAGCATGAATGCCAAGCACTCTCTGCTATGCATGTATGTGGGCTTATGTGACCAGGTACAATTTTTCGTATGACTGCTCTCTTTACAATATAACAGATTTGCACTCAGAAAGCTATGAAGAAGTAAAATAAGGCATCTTAACTTTATCAATAACATAGACATTGGGATCACATTGGGATCAAGTGTATCCTCAGCAAGACTGAAGAAAATACCTAGCTGAGTGGTACAGATGATACATTAGAAGGAAGTGAAGCCATTCAGTAGAACCTGGACAAGCTTGAAAAATGGGCTCGTGAGAACCTAATGAGGTTCAACAAAGCCAAGTTAAGGTTTTTCGCCTAGGTTGGGGTAATCCCAGATATGTATACAGACTGGGAGAAGAACTCATTGAGCAGCAGAGAGAGACATGTGGGTTCTGATGGACAAAAAGTTGAACATGAGCCAACAGAGCGCTCTTGCACCCTGGAAGTATCCTGGGCTGCATCAAAAGAGAGCTGGCCAGCAGGGAAAGGGAGGGGATTGTCCCCCTCTACTCTGCCCACACAAGGCCCCATCTAAATAATACTGTGTCCAAGCCTGGAGCCCCCAGTACAGGAAGAATGTGGAGTTGTTGGAGGACGTCCAAAGAAGGGCCATGAAGATGATAAAAGGGCTGGAGCACCTCTCCCGTGCAGGAAAGCTGAGGGAGCTGGGCAAGCTTAGCTTGGAGAAGTGAAGGCTCCTTGGAGACCTCATTATAACCTTCCAGTACTTGAAGGTAGCTTATAAGCAGGAAGGGAACAATTTTTTACATGATCTGAAAGTGATAGGACAGAAAGGAACAGTTTTAAACTAAAAGAGGGGAGATCTAAGTTAGCTGTTTGGATCAAAATTCTTTACTCAGAGGTTGGTGAGGAACTGGCAAAGCTGCTTGCAGAAACTGCAGATGCTCCATCTTTGGAGGCATTCATGGCCAGGTTGGATGGAATCCTGGGCATCCTGGTCCACTGGCTGGCAGCTCTGCCCAAGCTTAGGAGTTGGAGCTAGATGATCTTTAATGTCTCTTCCAATCTAACCCATTCTGTGATAAGATTTAATAACGAATAATTCTCTGTTTACCTGTAACTTGTCACACTTGTCCATACGTATTTTGTACTTGAAGATATTAAAACATTAACAAAATGAAAACCTAGAGCACATATGTTAAGCATTGCACATTTTTGTAATTACTCTTTTCTTTCTTTCTTTCCTCTTGGCTCTATGGAACTTTTGGAAGTGCCTGTGCAGGCGAAGCGTAAATGTCTTCTGCAGCATTTTGCTGAGCCCCAGTCACTATATGCAGAAGAATATAGTCTGACACTGACGCATTAAGCCAGAAAAATATTTAAATTCTGTGCTTCAGCTTTACAAACAGAATGTTGGAGATAAATGTTTTCAGCTTCAACTAAAGAAACCTATTTGAAAAATGTCTTTTCTGAAAATAATAACAATTTTTTAAAGAATAGAAATAGAAACATCAAATCTCTTTCTTTGAGGATATAAAAATTGACAGCAGAATACTAAATATCAGTGTTTTAGAATACAAAAACCCACTAAGATAACTGTTCTTAGTGTTTTTCTCCATAGTGCCCTGATAGATGTTGCAATTTTTGACAACCTTAGTGCATTTTGTTTTCAGGTGTTAATAATTAGGCTATAAAGAGTGATATGCTCTTTCATAAAACAATAACTTTTCAGCTGTAGATATTCTGGGCCAAGGAGCAGGGTTAAAATGAATAAAAGAGTGCAGCATCACACACTGTATGCCTTTGCTTTTTTAAAATGATTGAATACGAATTAATGATTCTTGAGAAAGGGACACAGCAGAACAGACCAAGGAACAGGACTGAGGAAAGATCAGTTTGAATGTGTTTAAATAAAAAAAAAAAACCAACAACAATAGCAACAACAAAATTACAAGAGAGAAATGATAATTAAATCTGAACAATAAATAGGGAGTCCTTTATTTCAAGTACATATTTTCAAAATTTACCTAGGTCAGTGTGCACCGGGGACCAAGTATTAATGCCAGCAAAACGTAAGGAAAAGAAGCGAAGTCAGCCTACAGAAAAATTTTAAGAGTTGTTAGCCCTAACTGTTGATAACAACTACTGACTAGCTCACAACTCTGTGCAGACTGATTGAGACATTTAAAACTCCCAAAGTGAATGTATACATCCACAGAATAAAACTGTCTCTTACAACAAATATCATCCTTGTGAGAAGAAAGTGAAGAATGGTGCATTTATTATTATCAGTAAAGAGTAATCATTTCCAGCAGAGTCTGTGGTCCATGGTTCTTGCTAATATTAATATCTACTGTCCTTCTTCTTCTCAGTTCTACTTTCCTCCAGTTCAGTCTTTAGCCTGTTGCTCAGAAAAAGGCCATTCACTCTGATCCCATATTCAAGCCCCCTCACTCTTCCACTGACCCCCAGCTTTCCTCCATCTGCTCCATCTTCTTCCCTTTACCAACATTCTCATTGCACTCTTACTTTCTTCAGATGTTTTCTTCAAACTGTAGGTGCACTCTAAATCTCTACTTTAGTTAAGCCAAACAAACCCACCAGACAATGGAAGATCTGCCTTGTTTCTCTTTGATTCTCTGGCTGTTACATGATTCAAAACTCCTGAATTCTTTCATCATATTTCAGCTTATTTAAAGAACAGGACATATCTTTTTTTCCACAAAAAGAAAACAAAACAAAAGCAAAAACCTTGGGTACTACTGGTTAATTCATGATCTTTCCAGGAAAGAAAAAAAAAAACAACCAAATTTTATATTTAGTGAAAATCATTTTTTAAGATAAAAAGTTTAAACTACTTAATAAATTTATTTGAATAATCTTGCATTGATAGTTAAAAGATAAATTAGAGAGCTTTTAGGATGTAAAGATGATTATGAATGCTTCATATTCTGTTAGAATCATACTGAGTGACAGTGAGCTGCTGATTGATTTACAAAAATAAAAGGATTTTGCATCAGAGAGCTGATTTACCAAAAGGAACAACATTCAAACCAAAGCCAAAATGTAATTAAGTGGAAATTTCTATATGTTAACAGGATATCCAGGATCTTCCTTTTAATTTAATTGTCTTCAGCAGCAATGACGTTTTGCATGGCAAATGTTCTCTTTCCTTACTTCAGTCTTCTGTCAGCTATTCATTTGATTGTAACCACCAGCAGAAAGTTTATTTGGGAGTGGCAGTGGCTCATTTTTGAGAAATATGAAACAGGTTGGAAAAACATTAATAAAACTGGGGAAGAAAACAGTCTATGATGTCAGCACAACCTTCAAATCCATGGACCGCATTTATTAAAAAAATAAATATACACTTATGTCACGCTCTTGTCATTAACATTTAATGTGCAAAGAGTGGGCGCACATTGTATATTTAATTAAAATAAAAAATTATGACTTCCATCTGCACATGCAGATCTGGGAAGGGACTTAAGGTGCACGCAAATTTACATCTGGTATTCAAATAATGGTGGTGGGGGGGAATATTTTGACCATATCAGGTATCACATCATTCCTCTAGTGTAGAATAAATATGATACCTTTTTTATTAATGCATGAAGACATTTTCAATATTTGAGGTTTCTCAGGCACTTGTAGAGAGTTTAAATCATATGGAGGAGAACAGCTTTTAAGGTTTAGGAGTTTTCAGTCATTTACTTTGCTTATTTGTATTTTATTATTTTGGTTTCTCTGGAAACACACAAAGAATAATTTTTTTTCAGCACTGCTTTTTCTCTAATTCTTTTGTTCTACATTTGGTGTAAACACGACCATGGTAAATTCATACAGGAGTCTGCAAACTCCTTAACCATATGCTATTTTTATAGCAGTTCACTTGTAGAAATGTTTTTTGTCAATCAAATCCTTCTTCTTTTGGCTTGTCGCTCCACTTGTTCACACTGAGGCTAATCCTGCTGCTGTCGCTCTGCAGCCACTGGAGCCACCATCTGCTCTTTGCCCTAGTCAGGCCTTTAATCAAACAGTGAGTAAATCCTTCAAGATAGGGAAGGATTGCCTGGGCACTAGCCAAATGGCAACATACTTGGTCTTTGCATGGAGTCCTCTATGAAACACACAATGTGCCTTCTCAACATCTTCACCTGAAGGTAAAAAGACTTCTCAGTGCAAAAATTGATCACTCTTGCCCATCCCAGAAGTGTCCAAGGAAATTTTATTTTCGAAATAAGGTTATCAAGTAGACATCATGCACACGAGACTGAGAAAGATAAATCCCATCCAAGAAGGTAATTTTTTGTATTAAGTTGAACACCTTTCAGTCCCATCAGAAATATATCTACTGACAAGGGATAAAAGTGACCCAAAAAGACACTGATTCAGATTTTTTTTCTTTACAACATGTGAGCAAGCTTGAAAAACTGAGTAGCTGAAAGAGGAAGCCCAAAATGCCAGATGGGTCCAGGCTTTGTGGCAGAGGAAGGGAGCCACTAACACAATTTTCTTCTTCTGTGAAGTGGATGACTGGGCATAGATGGGTCCCTCTAGTGGAGACACTTAATGGTACAATTTGTGCTGAACCCAGCAAAATTGCGTTTGACCTTGCTTGGGGTAAGACACTGTTTTTGAGTAAGCATGACTGCTGGGCCTTAAAATATCTGTAGAACATGACAGAATTTCTGAACTAACAGGATGCTGAGCCAGCATAATGAGTAGAACATAGTAAAAATAAGGCAATAAATGTGTGGTTAAGACAGCTGTAAATGAAAGAAAGGGGAACGGATGTCTCTCAGCCAAAGAAATGGCTTCTCAGTCTCTACTGTTAGGATTGAAATAGATTCAGCAGATGATCAGCAGTACAGACTGGACAGATAAGAAAAGAAGTGCCCTGTGGCTCATAGCATCATATGGAGGTAAAACACAACTCAGAAATTATCAAGGTGGGATCAGCAGAAGAGATTCAGTATAGCACATGCCAGGGGCTGAGAATCATCTGTTGCAATGGTAAGAACTTTCTCCTTGTAGCTTAAATATACATGATTCTCCTGTGATATGAATGTGACCTCTAACTGCCAATGGAGGAATTTTACAGACCTTAGTATGTCGGGAAAACTTAGAGGTTTGGGTAGAACAGCATTTGTCATAACAAGAATGCTTTGTTGCTGAAAAGTGTGTCCTACTGAATTTACAATAAATATCTGCTGCTGTTTGTATTGTCTCACTAGTTATAGGACCAATGAAAAGACAGACAAATAGATATGTAGAAAGGGAGGTAGATAGATACACATGTGTATATATAGATTCAGTGCCATGATTAGATTATCATTACCTCATTGTTCTGTTGCTAAAATTGCTTGTAGTCATTAGTTGGTTTTGGTTGTTCCACAGTTAAATATTGCTGACTCATAGTTACACTTGCTGTGGCTGTTCTTGCACTTAGTGGAATTACTATAAATTATCAGTCAACATGAGATATTAAAATCATTATACATACCTCCTGAAAAGCCAATTTTCCTCTTCATTGGAAAATATTGTTGTGCATTCCTATGGTTGTACTCCACTAAGTATAGATTACTTGTATTAACCACCTAATTTTTATAGCTGCATTTTTAGGAAATAGCGAGAGGGTAGGGTACTGCTACATAAATTATTTCATATTGCTAAACTAATAGCCTGGTTTCTGACATACACGCTCCAGGAGAACTAGCAAAAGTATTAAACCACCCTGACAACTAACAGAAATGCTTGGTTATGTTACAGAGGATGGCATGGATTAGAAACCATTCCTAGGTGGCAGTTTGCAAGTCATCATTTTCTGACATGAGGAGAGTTTACTTGTAGAGTCATAGAGCGCACTATGCCTGTTGGCTTCAGGAACAAAGAACAAAACGTAGCTCATTTTATGTAATACACACAGCCTTATGAATCTTTATTACTGATGTCCATTAAATTTTTGAACACAATTCTACACCTTGTAGTAAGACTTCCATTAGAATACCTGATGTTCCGTGGATTGAATCTTCTGGAAAAATTCCAATCAATAATGGAATTTTGTATAAATATATGTTAAGAATCTACAGAATTTAGAGAATTATTGATTCCTTATAAGGCTATGGAATATCTCATAGAATAATATAATTCTATATCACATTCAGCATACACCAATAATTGTAAAAAAATATTTTGCCTTTTTTTTCTTCATTATTAAACTGTTACATTTTCATCTATGAGATTTAATGTTTTCCATTATAGAGAACATAGTCAATTTTTCACTTTCTTGTAACAGATTGTTTTTCATTTCTTTCTTACTCTGATTTTTAATAAAAAGTAGAAAAAATCTGAAAAACATAACACATTGAGCTCTCTTTTCAAGCGTAAGCTGAATGTTTACTCTTGAATTAAAGGAAAAAAAAAGTATGTCAGCATATTTAATTTTAAGCTTATATGAATTTGAGTAATTAAGCTTAAGTCTGGACTCAGAATTACTTTTTTCTCCCCTCTCCTCAGGTTTTAATTGGATCATATTTTTATGTTTTCACAGAATATCTCTCACATTTTGCTAGTTATTTAACAAATATATATAGAGAGGGAAAGACATAGTTTTCCTCTATCACTTCCTATTTTCTTTTCTCAAAAACTTAAAGAACTATTTAGCATTTTAAGGACTCTTGTTTCTGAGACAAATTTCCAAAAAGAAGAGAGGAAGATCCACCTATCTCTCTGACAAAGTTAATTGTTCTCTGGTGGGATATGTCACTGAAATGAGAAATGTTAAAAAAATGACTGTGGGATAAATCTTCAAGGGCTGCCATGAATGCTCACTTCAGTCAGCAAAGGTTTGAAAATGATTTGGGTCTCGGATATGTTAACTGTAGAAAATCATTGCCTAAATCAAAATATACCAGGTTGAAAATACAGAAAGCTGCTGTCTCCCCCTCTTCCAAGAAAAAGACATTTCAGCTAGCAGCCATGTTGACAGCAGCTGTTCCTGCTGTGTCTGAGTCCTCCTCTCCCCCTTTAAAGAGAGCAATATTAATGTCTGTGCTTAGCTAGTGTTGAGATATCTGTATTCAGATAAGTAGCTATTCCTTGTTTTGTCATTTCCATCACAGCAACACTTACAGTGCTTATTTTAAGCCAATATGCTAAATAGGCGAAAGTTTGGCATTGACACCAAAAGCATTAATAATTCTTAGCAGGTAAATACAAATACACTTAATAATGTATCTGAATAACAGAAGAATATATTATAGATATACAAAAATGATTCACAATAACAATAATGAATAGTAACAATTTTAAGAGTTATAAATGTTTGCTTTTTTATTTTTTCCCTCATCAAGAGATAGAGGCAGGCCATATTTTCAACATGAAATCTGCAAATATAAGTGCTTGGCACTTCATTGTTATTTAATAAAACTATGATTCCAAGTAAGAAAACAAAATACCTCCTAGAGCTGAAGTTTCAATTAAAAATTGATTGTGTGATGCATGACAAAATCATAAAAACAGATATCACAGAAAGTTTATTTTAGGGGTTTAGTTTCTTGTTTAGCCAAAGTTAGGGTGAACATTTCACTTCCATCTCACGAAAATAAAAAGCAGGCTGTATTCTAAGAGAGTCAATTTTGTAATTCTTCATTTTTCTTTAACAGTAAATAGCCTAAACAAATAGGAAAATGAGTGCTATTAAAATATGACTGCAGAATTTACTCTTTCTTTTCTTTCATTTCTTTTCATTTATTGCTTCCTTTTATAATTACCTCTGCTTTCCATCTTCTTTCTGAATGTGCAGTGAAAACCTGTGTCACTGCCAAATTCTACTATCTGTTATGTTTTATTTTCTCAGTTCCTTCCAAACTTGTGCATTGACCTTAAAACCTGTGATCATTTATGAGGCCATTTTTTGCTTTCAACTTCATGCAAAATGACTAGTGATGTCACTTGGTCAGCATAAGGTTTAATCTTCAACCACTGCACACTGTTAAAATTATGATGATGCTAACAGTAGATCTATTTATATATTAGTAGGAGGCTGGAAGCCAAACTAAATACCTTTCTAGTATATTCAAAGTCACCATATGTGTTATTTATGCTATTTCTGTTCTTAATATCTTTGCCAAAAATAAAAAATAAAAATAAAAATTTAAAAAAACAACAATCAAACACAGTTGTCATCCAAAAATAAAACACCAATGAGATCTTCTTCCTGTGGGCTTTAAGGTCATTCTGTTACCCAGCATGGTTCATTGTTCTTTTCTACCCCCTGTGCCTTTCCAGATTTACTGGAAATCTGTTCAAGATAGAATATATCTTACTACTCTAAAAACTGCTGCTAAATGCTAAGTTAAAGATTCACTTCTCTCTCTTTATTCCTTGTTGAACAGAACCAAGAAGAATCTATCCAAGTTTATCAGGCATCAGCAGAAAATTGGTTGAATACTTTCTACTGCTCATCCTTCAGACAAGTTCACTAGTTCAGAAAACACCTTGGGACCAATTCATGTCAGTGTGTGTCTGTACTGCTTCTTTCATTAGCATGAAGAGCCTCAAAGTAATTTAACTCAACGATCTGATTATTAATAAAGAACAGCACCGGACACAGGTCAAATGTATCTGCTTTGTATTTTTCTTCCTTTTGGTATATCAGAGTATTAAATAGCAATGTGAAAAGAGAAATCACATTGCAACTAGTAAGAGAGATATCTATCTACCTATTTACTTCGTGACAACCTAATCATATCACAGCATAGGGCACTTTGAGTGCTCGTGTAAACATATGTAACTTATTAGAAAAAAATGAGTTTCATCCACATTCACTCAGGTTATGTTCCGTCTTCACAGTAAATTTGGATGTATACAAAAAACCACAGACCCATTTACTGGGAATTTTACTAGAAGTTCAGTAGCTGGAATATAATCACTGAAGTCTGATTCATTTTTATTCATTTATTTTGCTTTTCTTAAACTCAAGATTTCTTGCAAGACAGATACATGTTAACTGAAAGCAGCAGTATGTGTTGGATTAGTACAGCAGCTCACACTCAGTAGAATACTGGGGTCTGCTCAGCTCCATCAAAACAAAGGGCACGCCTCCAGGTTGTCACTGGACAGCAGTGGTTGGAGTAGGGGTATGGGCTCAATACTTTGAGAAAAAGAAACATGAAGCACTTGAATTCTTTTGATTTCTACTTCAGAGACACGTCTGACAAAAGAAATTTGCATCAGGCTTTTTATAAAATATTATCCTACTGCTGAGCCACTCAACTGAGTGCCCTTTCACCGTTTGCATCTCTCCCCTCCCTTCTCCATTCTTCTCAAGCACAAGCATTCACCTGCTTTTGTCCTCATGTTTTTGTTGTCAAATGTATAGCTTTTGACTAGAAAGGCAGTGCTTTTTTGTTCTAATAATGCCTCACACCGTAAATCTAAAAGGATGTTCTCTTTAAACCTTACCTGCTGAATTGTATATAATACAGACAATATTTTTTTCTCTGCCTCATCTTCCTCCTTCATCCCAAAAGAGGAGAAATGCTGAAGAGCAAAAGAGTTTAGAAAGGCAGTATTTGTCTTTGACTAGACATTCAAAGACCGCTGTGTCTAGTAGCCCCTCACATCCCTGTCTTCATGACCTCTCTAACCTCCAGACAATCGATTCCTTTACTGTCTCCATGCAAACAAATATACCATGCATATTGTGAAGCTTAACTAAGTAAACACAATGTTCCTACTATTTAAACAAGCTCTGTGAACCTCTTTGTTTTCTAGCGCTGTAGTATCCACTTTGTGATGCTGGTTAAAAGGAGTCCATTGGTTTTGTAAAATAGTTGGTAATTTTTGTTTAGTCACTTAAGAAATGTAAGATAACTTCTCAGGTTTTGCAGGTAAGTCATTGACATATTCAGGCTGAATTACCAAATGATAAATCTGATACAATTCAGACTGGATATTAAGAAAAATTCTTCACCAAAATGGTGGTCAGGCAGTGGGAAAGGCTCCCCAGAGTACCAAGCCTGCCAGAGTTCAGCAAGTGTTTGGACAGTGCTCTCAGTCATGGGATTTGAATTTGGGGTGGTCCTCTGTGAAGCCAGGAGTTAGACTCAGTGATTTTTATGGGTCTCTACCAACTTGGGTTATTCTATGACTCTATGATACATCGCCCTGGACAGTGCCTTTGGGAAACAACCTTGACTACCATACACTGTGCAGCACAGCAAGGACACCTGCCCTCTGGGACTCCTGAGGACTGTGGAGGTGGGTGCAGTACTCGCCCCTGTTGGCTGAAGGGTAAAGCATGATTCTATAACAACCTCGAAGGGGTTTTTGCCACACCATCATTCCACAGCAATAATATCTTTCATTGAAAAACAACCATATGAGCACTGATGGTCTGTAGCAGTAGGTTCAGTTGCCTCCCTTACCAGATGCATATTAAAATATGATAGTTTCACAGAAGGAAGTTGAAGTGCTTCCTTAGGAGAAGCTGTTTCAAGATCTACCCTAAATATGCAATCAAATTTGAGTTAAAAGCCACTCCCATATGTACTGAAATGAGATAAAAAGAACTTTCTTTCCCATTATTATTCATGGTGATATATATGGTGAATATATATATATATTCATGATTATATATATGAAAGTTAAGTGAAGCAAAGAGTGAAGAACTTGGCTGCCTCCTTGAGCCACTCTGGCTCAGGCCTGCTCCTGCTCAGACATTGGTGCCCAGCACAGTGCCTGGGACCTGGGGTCTCTGCCCAGGCTGGGGGATGTGGCTGCTTCTTTCTCCTTCTTTATGGGTTCAAATGGTAACAAAGTTGTGCGTCTATCTCATAGACACAGAGACAGGGAGAGTATACCGACATGATTGGTCACACAGACTGCCCAGCCAAGGCTTGTCTTCATCAACGCTTACACAAAGATTCCATGAAAACAAAGACATAGACTGCCAAGACCTCTTCCTTCTCTCTTGCTGGTAGTTCACTGGTGCATGCACACACAGAGCACTTACTAGGATCACAGGTGCACAAGCACATTCACAGATACTTCCAGTATTGTCCTGGCCCCTTTGTTCACCCTGAACTCCAGCCCACATCCCAGGTCAGAGTGCAAAAGTGCAGATAAAGTTAAGGAAAGATTTAATGAGAAAAAACAGTAGGACACATCATGGTGCTCAGGCACAAGGTTCAGCCAGACAAGCATATTTACCGGCTCCATTTTACACAAAATTGGCCCATTTATACACTTTTCTCCCTATTCCTCTTCTTTGTTCTCCTGATATCCCTTTCCTCTTTACAATCCCATGATAAGTTTGCACAGATCCCCAGTTTCCATACCTCTCCTTTCAGCTACTCCTTCTCTCCCCCTGGTTCCCAATTTTGTCAGCTGCAAGGTTCAGCCTTCCTGGGAATAACACCTACATCTTGTTAGCCTGCCAATTAGTGTGACTGAGAGATTTGTTTCTTGTTATTGTCTCTCAGCTTAGAAGTCCTCAACCACAAAGCCCTCCTGGAATAAAAATTCCTACATTATCACATGCTCTTGTAAATTATTGTGACTGATCAAACTTCATTCCCATCGCTACCTCAGTTTCTCATTATCCCTTGTTGTTCTGGAAAAGGTCCTTCACCAGGCACCTGAAGGACCACATGCACCTTCTGAACACCTTTATACTACACATACACACACATATGTAGGTTGCTCTGAAAATAATGCCTCCTATTTATTTCCATGGAGAGTACAACAACATTATTTAATAGAGCAAATTCTCAGCTACAAAATCCTTTTTCAAGCTATGCATTTTTACCAGTGATGGACAAGAATCTACATACAGTGCTCATAGAAGTCTGCATGGCTGTCCAAAACAAGACTTGTCTTTCACATGTCTGTCACCACTGCTGAAAAATTTCAGCCGACACTCCAGTGTGCTTATCCACTGTTTGGTCTCCATAAATGTTCAGAACACATCAATAAACACATCAGTGGGTGTCATTCTTTTCTGCAAAGGAATTCAGTGAAAAACCTTTGCTTCATAAGCACTTCCTTACCAGATATCATTTTGTCAGGCTTCCCCTCTGCTTCCATCTGTCACATTGCAACAAAATGTAATGGATGATTGGCAGGAAGGTTCTACCTTTACTGCCATACCACCAATATCTGCCTCTGATGTTGTAGGCCAATATAATAAAATAGGAGGCATTACTTTCAGAGCAGCCATTGTATACTTAACCTCTTAGTCATACTCAAATCCTATTTAGCGTACAAGTAGAACCGAATTTACTTATCTTCATAGTACTTTTTAATAAATATTCTTTCTTTTACAACACTGTCACATAAATTAGTTTCAAAAGATATTAAGTAAAATCTTATAAAAGATTATTTACACCAATATGAAGCCCTTTTTTTCTTCACAAAACTTTGGGCAGCCTGGTCTGGTGGTTGGCAACACTGTTCTTAGAGAAAAATGGTGAGACTGATTCTTCATGGTTATAGGTATTAAAACCAGGATGGGAAAACAAACAAGCAAGTGAATAAAAGCATTAAGGGGGCATCAGAATACGATAGCACCAGATGCCACAACAATTATTCACCTTCGCAGCCAATGGCTGGAAATAAGTAAGAACATTGCAAGATGATCCATAATAATCAGTGTGTTGAACTGGTAGCTATATTGTAAAAACACTAAAGAAGCAGTTATTCTAAACCAACAGAACAATGAAATCTCCACAAAGTTTTTAAAATATCACAGATAAATTAAACTGTGTTTACTAATTTATTTATTTATTTTTCCAAGATCAGTTGATTTTTAGAGCCTTAGAGCAAGAAACGGAGCCCAAAATTTCCCACTGCCACCTATAAAAGGACTTTTTAAACCAGGAAGTTGATGAATCATCCCTCTTTCTCTCCCTCCCCTTCTTATTCTTTTTGCTGTAGTACAATCTCCATTTCAGTGACGTTATTTTTAAAGTGAAAATGCTCTGAAGTGAGTTTAAATAGTCTTTAAAATGGGATTTAAAGTAGGATTTACTGTAGACTTCGACTCTCCCAGGCCACCCATACCATATTTCTTCCTAGTTAGGGTAAAGTATAGGAAATGCAGCTTTGAATTACTCCAGGCAGAGGGGATGACTGATGCCAAAGTCTTCTGAGTCTGAAATTAAAGCTCTAAATAACTGCTGACCCTACTTATACAAACAGTGTGGAAACACATTACATCTTACAAAAATGGCAACTGTGACTGAATTTTGTGTGTGGTTACAACATACTTACTGGATTGAGCTCTTCCAGAGTTTCTGGTAAAGTTTCATCTAATATATAGATACAAACCAGACTCTAACAATACAACAATATCCAGCATTCTTAAAAGGATGGCACTCTTGGGCAGATACAAACAAACAAAACAGTTTTTGAGGAACAGTTCTACAGTAAATTAAGTCATTTTCAGAATTCAAGTGTTTCCAGAACAAAACAAAAAAAAAGACATCTCAGCTGAATGAATGGCAAAGTTGAGTTACAGTGCCCAAATTCCATTTGACTTCCACTTGAGGAACTACAACTCTTTCTGAAGTTATACATGAACTCCTGACTGTAGAAAATACAAAAATACCCCCACTACTTTAACTCCCCTTACACATGTAAATAAAATGTAGACACAGGTTTCAAAACCAGATGTGGAATAATAAGACCACCTACAAAATATGCTCAGGATCTGTAACAATTTTGCAGTTAATGCTTTTATCCAGACATGAGTGAACTTCACGCCCTCCCCACACTTTTCTCATCTGCTCAGCGAAGTGCAGGTTAAGAAAACATGTCACTGTTGTAAATTGATCTTGAAATTCCCTGTTTCACATCCAGGTCTTGCAAAAATACTTACAGCCTTAACTATAGCTGTAATAGACTTGGGTAAGAAAGGACATTGATTTAGCAGCCAAAATCTCGTCATCTTTTTTCTAGTGTGTACCTGGATTAATTTCATGGAAGTTAAAGGTGTAAGTCTTGATTTACATTAATGGAAACAAAAACAAAATTTGGCCAAGAATGTTTCTAAATTTATGACCTTAGTAGATTGGTTCAGGCTCTCTTTGGGCTTTAGTCACAAAATAACATACAGCATTGTTCAAATCAGTGCAACAGGGGCAGTTTTAAGAATTACATTTCAGACCTCAGTACAGAAAATACAAGTTATTGTGCATGAGGGATCCCTTATTTCACTGAGATTGCTAAAAATATAAAAGGAACTAAATATATTCACACTAAAATTACCTCCATAAGCACATTTAAACAAGACTTGCACAATACAGTTGAAGTGAAAGATAAAGTACAGAAAATATCTGCTCTGATTTACTGCACATCTCTCCCTGGATGATTTTGATGACTCAAGACCTCAGAAGTTTAGAAAAAATATCTATGATGGAGTCAGCTGTTGTTAACTCTATAAATACAAACAATAAATATGGTATCTGCCTCTAGGAAGAAAAATTATACTGCCCTGAGCACTAAGAGAGTAATACTACCACCAAAAGAATATTGTATGTCATAAGCACTTAACCATCAGAATGAGAAAAAATTACCTCAAATGTTTTTTTTTTTTTAATAAGTTTTGTAGTGGTGAACAACAAAATTAGTAGCCGTATCTCAGTTCAAATACTACTACAGATATTCTTTTGTTTATCTGGAAAGTGACTAAAATAGTTTAACATAACAAAAATTTCAACATTGCAATTCCGATGTTTGAGGTAGAAAAGAACATCTCCATGTCATCTGGTCCAACCTCTTTGAATATTTGGTAATGGTTGTGGTGGTTTTGGGCATAACAATTTATCTGCAAGTTCCGCTGTAAGATAAAACTGCTTAGAAATATTATCTGACATGGAAGTCAACTGGAATTTTCCATACCTTTACTTTTTGGCTCTTTTTCCTGTCAAAACATGCAAACTGTCCAGAGCAATGGTCCCTAGTCTGTGATGATTCTTGAACTGTGACTGAGATAAATTTGGAACCCTCTCGTCCTTAACTGAGAATTGAGTTTTAGCATCTGGTTAGGATTTAATTTATCTGAATAGATTTATGTTTTACTTTTCTACAGTTTCCCTGTCTGTAAGTACGGGAACATTACACTTACTTTCCCTATACCATGCTTTGTAATCTATAAAAGAGAACATAGCTATTTTCCTTTATAAAAAACATGAAAATGAACAGTTAAATGATACAATACGTTCTTTGTCCCCTTACAATCACTGTAACTCTTCCAACTTGACATCCACAGCAAGCTCTTTGTGTCATTATCTGGTCTATAATGAAAATATGCTCTTGGAATAGTAGCACTGACATCCTGCAATGTCTACTATATGTGTAGTAAAGCTTATGCTAGGGATACAGTCTCAAGAAAAAAAGTCAGAGTGCTGTAAGTTTTCTCATAATACTGATGAAGTAAATTAATTTGGTTTTATTATTTGAACTGGGAAGACTCCCAGTTAATGCTCCCTAATATGGTGCTTACTGAAGCTGCAATCCAGCAATAAGTTTTCATCCTTGCTTGTACAATGTTGTCCTGATGTCAGCAGGGAGATTTTTTTTTTTTTTTTCCCCTTCATGGGGTCTAGCATGATGCAATATTTTGGCCTTAAGACGTTGCATGTCTTCAGTTTTGGGAGATAGAAAGTGAAATTTTAGATCCTTGGAAAAGACAATAAACATGATATGCACAATCATGGACATTTCCTTCCTTTACTGATAGAAAAGGTAAGTAAAAATATTAAGCAAAACATCTTTCCTCTCCAGACCTACACTGACACAGTGAAGAGTAGGAGTCAACAATTAGATATCAAAGAAAAAAACTCCATAATTTTGATGTAAATAAACTCTTAAGATAAATATTTAAGATAAGGCTTTTTTTTTTTTTCCTAATCATTTAGATTAGAAAATCATCTAATTGTCTGTAACCAGGTATCTTACGTATAGATTGACTCTGGTCTGTAAATGTTACAAGAAGACAGATGACGTCAAAAGAAACCTCAACCACAGTGGACTTGCATTTAAACCATCATCCCTGCTTTTATGTCATGCTGGCCATGGCAGCTCAGTTTGCAGGAGACAGGGGCAATGTGAACACCCTGAAACATGGAAGACTGGGGTTGTCCCCTGCAGCGGGCATCCCTTAAGAGTCCCTAACATTTGAGAGATGTCTTTTCTACTTCTTTAAGAAGGGCAGGAGAGTAAGAGGGAAGAGAATGGGGAACAGTGTAAGGATAGTCAGAAAATGAGAACAAATTGGCTGCAAGCAAAGTTGATAGACACCCATGGGGCCTTTCATTTGTCTTAATTCCCTAGGTACTGTATGCATGTGGTGATGCACTAATCTTGAGCATCTCTGGGTCTTTCTTGCCATACAAGCAGCTGGGAGGCAGACATCTGCACTGTGAACTTACTGTGTGAGATGATTCACCTCCCTTCCCCCTCTTCTTTTCAGCTCTGTCTCTGATGAAGCCATGTGTGTGTATATTCAAGGATGCCTGCAGAGCTTTCTATTCCCCAGGAAGGTTGGGAACAATCTGAGGAGTCTGGTTCACGGGCAACTTTGTACATATTCCCACAGAGGAATTGTGAACATACAACTAATAATTAAGGGCCTGGTTAATAGCATTGTTTTGGCAGAGTTGTCCATGAGAAAATTGGTACTAATAGTTAAGTCAAACAGACTTGTGCCAGGAAACAACAATAAGAGCAAAACAGGAAATATTTTCAGCTTAAGTCACTGTCAGGTTATTTCCCACCATTTTCTTTAGTCATCTTCTTCAAATGCATCCAGAGGCAACATGTGGCTCTCAAAAAGTCTGTCTCAAACTAAAGAAGTAAGAACTGACAAGCTCATCTATCTTTGTTGGGACTTGAGTTGATATTTTCCTTGAGTTGAAAACAAACCTGAATGCCAGATCATGTGTAAATAGGGCTAACTAACGTGTAAGGATCAGCATCCTCTGAAAAGTCTGTACTGGCTCTGGCAAGGATAAGTTAACTTTCTTCATAGCAGCCTGTATTGTGCAGTGCTTTGGACTGGCAACTAGGACAGTGCTGATAACACAGCAATGTTTTGGCTTTTAATGAACAGCGTTTGCACAATATCAAGGCTTTATTTTTTTTATCTTCTCTGTCCCATAGTGAGTATGAGAGGTAAAGACGAAGAGATACAGCCAGGGCAACAGACCTATGTTGGCCAAAGAGATATTTCTTCTCAAGCACCAACCTCAGCAATAAAAGACTGTGAGATTTTCTATTTCAAGGAGGTTGCTGAAGAGTATCTGAGCATTGATGTGATTTTAGGTGCTAGTGAGTGACTGCCTTTGCATTACTTTTTTTTTATTATTATTTTT
Organism: Pavo muticus; assembly: GCA_016647715.1. Lineage (NCBI taxonomy): Eukaryota > Metazoa > Chordata > Aves > Galliformes > Phasianidae > Pavo > Pavo muticus. The sequence continues at coordinate 117,180 of JACDJE010000672.1, read as the reverse complement.
TTCCTTGACTTATTAAACTGTCCTTATCTCAACCCATGAGTTCTCTTATTCTCTAATAATTCTCTCTGTCTGTCTCGGAGAGGAGGAGAACTGAGCAAACGGCTGTGTGGATTCTTTGCTGCTGGCCAAGGTCAACTTGCCATGGCTCCTGTGACATTGCTATGACAATTTTGCTACTTCTTGCCTGACATGTATTAGGTCTGCTTGCATAGTAGTATGTCTCCAACCTTTTATGACATGTCAAAACTGTGACTCAGAGGTGGGGAAAGAGGAGAAAAAAATGACTTCTTCAGAATGACTCCGAGAATCTAGCTAAGCATAGCCTCTGGAATGTTTTGTTAGTTCATGCAGATAAATACCTATTTAGCTTTTCTCCACCTGAGTGTTGCTTAGCTCTACATACTGACTGTATCACTTCTGGCTTCTTCAGGTCAGTGAGGTTTCTGCAGCCTTATACAATAAATCCTTGTAAGACAAAGACTGCCTTATATTACTGCCACATTTGTCTTCCATTTCAATAGAATAATTTGGATCAGTAGCTTATCTCAGACCCCACTCTACATACAATTTTTACTTTCTGATTCATTCTACTTTTCTGTACTCTTCTGCTGTCACTACACACTTCTCAGCCTAGCACCTACTTGTCTGCTAGAAGCCTGGAGTCAGCAGACATCAGTTTACACCATTAATTTTATCTTTTAGTCTTTCTGACTGGTGCTGTGGAAAAAAATACGGAAGACTCCCCACCTTTCTTCCCAGGCACCTGTAGCTCCTCTTCTTAGATCTGAAAGGATGAATCTATCAACAATTTTGTTGGTCCTCAGCTATATACACACTATACACATACTCTCTTGAGCACAGTAGAATATGGCTTGGAGTCATAGTCCTTATTGTACTACTACAATGTTGGGTTAGTTTCAAGTGAACATGAGTGTATCACACACATACATTTGAACATTGTTTAACCCTGCAGCTCTCACCTGAAAGAGTAGAGTTGAACTTTTGTGGATTTTTTTGTTAATCATCTCAAATAAACTGTCCTCATAGAAATTCCTTTTCACTAACTGGAAAATAATACAATCATCTTATGGAAGAACAAAAGAAAGAAAGAAGGAAAGAAAAGGAAAGAAGAACAGTCTATTTTACATAACTATCATAGCTTTTGATAATACTTTACATTTTGCTGTACATCACAGTAGTAGCTGATTAAAATCAGTCTAACAGTGCAGGAGAGAATCAGAAAGCAAACAGCTTACAGTGCAGCTTTGTGACTCACCATGAAACACAGCACTGCCAATGGATGGCAGTACTTGATCCAAAGAGGTGGAGGTGAGAGAAGCAACTACATATAGCTTACTTCCATTCCAGGACAGCAGGTTTCTCATACAAATTCAGCTGTGCTTCTTTGTTTCTAAAATGTTACCTAAAGCCAGAAGCACCTCTGATTCAGAGGATGAGAACATGGTAAAATGTACCTAGAGATACAGGGAAGTACCATTATTTAAAATATAGAAGTTATTGTAAATGGAAAAGTAGGAAAGGGATTTTATTTGTGCTTAACCTTTATTAATCCTTAAGACCTTATTCTTTCTTCTTAAAGAAATTCTTTGTCAATTCAAATGCTAAATCAGTGTCAGAAGTGCATTTTACTTTGTTTTCCCTGTAAGAGCATATATAGCATTACAAGCAGATGCTATATTTTAATAATAGGTATTTTTCACTGAATTTCAGTATAATAGAAATGAACATTCTGTAGCATGCATTCAACTGTAATAAAATAAATTCATTATAGTACAAAAAGAATTCTAAGTTTGAAAATATGTTTTCTTCAGAGTATTTAATAGAAAAGAAAAGAACATATCATTCCTGTACATAAATTGATAGAAACAGAATGCAAACACAGGAGTTCATGCACCCATTAATAGGAACAGAAAAGAGGAGATTCTGATGAAAATGTTTGTGATTTTCACATACCATAGATAAATTCTATCACCCAGAAATGAAAACTATTTTTTCCCATAACAAAAAAGAAAAAAGAATATAGGTCTATGTGAGCTGTATGGTAGATCCTTGTATTCAAAGTCTTCTCTGTCTAATAATACCTAATAAAGTAAATGGTGTAATAAATACCTACACTTCTTGCTTATAACTAAATCTGATGAAAATGAACTTTAGACAATAAGATGTGACTGACGTAAGTTAACTAGTACAGCCGCTGATTAAAGGGGTAGTTGTCTCAGCAAAAATAGGGTCTGAGCTTTTGTAAGGCTGAGTTCTGTTTGAGATTTATCTGTAAAGGGTCTGTGCACTCTTAGTCAAAACATATTGAGTCATTTTTTAAGCAAAATATGTTTAGCTTGCTCTGTTGCTCTTATCTGAAGAGTGTTTTAGGACCGTGTATTTTAAATCAACCAAACTTAGGAAGCTATATTCTTTTAAACTCAGCCTGAAGTCTGTTTACAGAGGTAGGTGCAAAGCCCATGCTTACTGAATCATTTGTAAACCATTTTATTGACTGCTACCAATTAGTTCTTAAGCTATTTTCGTTGTGCATAATCTTCCACTCTTCACAATAAGGTTTATGAGAGACAAGACAGGCTATGTTCTGTCCAATCATGATACAAAATTGAATCCATGGAATTTATTGACCATAGAATTTATGGATGTAAAATATTTGCATGGATTCAGATAGTAATTAAATGTACTCATAGCAGATAAATCCTTCAGGAAATATGGAAAAGAAAGGTTAAATTGCTAGCTGAGAATTCCTTGCACAATGCTAAAACTAAGTTTGCCTGAAAAAGTACTATGTACATCCATCCTTCCTTTGCTAGGTAATGTTAGGGGAAAGGTAGATGGACAGTGGATTCAGCTTAATGTTTCTATTTTAATGTTTTTAATTACTGAATGACTGATTCATGCATTCAAAATCTTCCCATAGCAACAACAAAAAATGAACTATATATATTTTTGAATAGAGATTGTAAAGAAATAGTATCAAGAATACTGTAACCAAGTCAACAAACTTTTCAAACTCTATTTTGTTTTCAGTCAGAACAGGTTAACAAAAGACTGTTCTTTCAAATTGGCGTATCTTTTGAAGTAACTGTGATGATCCAGTGGTCATACTGGTCTCATCATATAGTACACAATGAAAGAAATGAACAAAATATCTTACAAAAATACAGTTACTCTAGACTGCTGATTCCTTTATTATTCTGAAAGAAGATAAGAAAATGATTGCTCTGACTGTTTTCTCATCTCTAGCAAGAACTTCAGAAACACATTGCCCCAAATCCTATTTATCCTATAATGGGAGTAGTATAAAAAAAAATAAGTATAGACAAAGAAATAAAGATATTCCATTTAAGAAAGACTTGTGGATACAGCTTACTATGAATTCAAATGACAAATAAGTGTCTTTTTAAAATTTATATTACAAATCCTCTGTATGCACATTTTTCCTTTTCATACAGTAGTTTGATTTCAACATCGAGACTTCTACGACTCACTTACAAAAATATTCCACACTTGCAACAAGCAAGCAAGCAAAGATTGAAGAAGTGGTGATCCACAGCTTTATCCAATGTCAAAAGTTATTTCAATGAAAACGGAGTACAAAATTCATTCCCACACTTCACAACTAAGTCTTGCAGAGATTGCTGCTTTAGAACAAAAGTATTATAAGACACAGAAGGAACCCCGTGAGTTTTGCTATTTGAGGAAATTGTCTATACTGTAAGAGAAATTCTCATCTGAATCAAAAGATTGAAATTGCCCCTTACATTTCACTGTAGGTTTATAGCTGTTTATAAAATTCACTTTAATAATATATGGAAACCAAATACATAGAAAATTCATTGCAGTATGTTAGGAGTTGCTAAATCCAGTAGCCTGACAGAAGTGAGGTTGCTGCCACAGTGCTGTGCTCCTAAGTCTAGCCAACAACAAGGCTGAGCTGAGCAAATATGCCTGGTAGGTACATACGCACACTTCCACAGTACACATATCCATAGTCACATGGACAGCCACAGAAATTAGACAACAAAAACAGCGTAGTCAAATTTCTGACTCTGGAAGCTCAGGATGGAGGTGAGTAATTTCTACATACAAAAAATATCATTGCCTCCAGTAGCTGAACTTATACACTGCAATCTATTCAGGGATCCCCTGCCTTCCACTGTGCCTCTGGGCTTCTTCATGTCTGTGGAGGCGAGCCTTTAATCATCAAACCTGACATTATAAATCTGTCTGAATTTGGTTTTGCCTTTTTTTTGTAATCAGATCAGGACCATGTCATGATTATCACAAGTTTGGTTGGGCAAGGTCAAAGGTACATTTGTAAGCTCTGTGGGTTCCTATTTGAATCAGGTGCTTCTTTGGAGCAACCTCTTTTTAAATAGGAAATAAATTTTTTCAATTTACTTAGATGAAACATCTCCTTTGCAACTAAACTGTAATTCTTTCTCCCGAAACAAGTGGGAATCTTCACTTTCTTCACTCCAGTCTTCAAAAAGGACGTGAGAAATTACAGGCCAGTCAGCCTCACCTCTATATCTGAGAAGATGATGGAACAACTTATTATGGATGTCATCTCCAAGAGAGAGGAAGAAAAGAAGGTTATCAGGAGTAGTCAACATGGATTCATCAAGAGGAAATCATGTTTGACCAGTTTGTTACCCCTCTGTGATGTTATGGCTGGCTGGCTAGATTAAGAAAGGGCAGTAGACTTCAGCAAACACCATCTCCCAGAAGATCCTCATAGGTAAGCTTAGGAAGTGTGAGCTAGATGAGTTAACAGAGATGAATTGAGAACTGGTGGACTGGCAAAGCTCAGAGTGTTGTGACAGTGGTGCATAGACTAGCTGGAGGCCTGTAATTAATCGGGTTCCTCAGAGGCCAGTGCTGGGTCATGTCTTGTTCAACATCTTCATCAGTGACCTGGACGAAGGGATAGAGTCCAGCCTCAGCAAGTTTGCTGATATGAAGGTGGGAGGAGTGGCTGGCACACCAGAAGGCTGTGTTACCATTCAGTGAGACCTGGACAGGCTAGAGAGTTGGGTGGAGAAGAACCTTATGATAGTCAGCAAGTGCAGAGTCCTCCACTTGAGGAGGAGTAATTGCATGCATCAGTACAGGTTAGGGGCTGACCTGCTAGAAAGGAGCTCTGCAGAGAAGGACCTGTGTGTTCTGGAGGACAACAGGTTGAGCATGAGCCAGCAGTGTGTCATTGAGGCCAAGAAGGCCACTGGTATCCTGGGGTGCAATAAAAAGAGTATGGCCAGCAGGCCGAGGGAGATGATTCTCCCCCTCTACTCTGCCCTGATGAGACCACATCTGGAATATTGCATGCAGTTTTAGGCTTCTCAGTTCAAGAAAGACAGGGAACTACTAAAGAAGGTCTAATGGAGGGCCACAAAGATGACTGGGGGGTCTACAGCATCTCCCTTATGAGGAAAGGCTGAGAGACCTGTAAAGAAAAAGGAGATAATAAGACAACATTTTCTGTAGAACACAGGCTGAGATAATGATTTTTAGTTATGTCCTTTGGCTCTCAAAATATGTTTCATTATAGCAGAATTTACTGGGAATTTTTAGTTGACTGTCCTGACAAAGAGAGTTAATTATAGAAGATATGCCTAAGGCACGGAATGTAAAAAAGGCTGAAGTTTTTTAACTGCTCCAGAAGTCTTAGCATTCTCAAGAAGTTTGCACTATTGGTAACATCAAATTACTCTTCGGCGAGGAAAATTTCTTGTTCTTCATTGCCTCAAGGTTCCTTTTTTTCTCCCCTGGTATTTATTAGCAAAACAGTTTGGGAAATGAGAAAATGTTTTCTTTCAGGATTAATGAGAAAACAGTGTAAGTGAACACGGAAAGTAAGAAAGTGAGAAAGACAATGATTAAAACTATAGTAAGAAGAACAAACAAAACCTGAAACTAGCATATCTAAGGTAGTGAAAAGAGGTAAAAAAGAATATAAATTGGGAATATTCTAATTAAGACACAAATAAAAAAAAAGAAAAAAATAAAGAAAAAAGTTTAAAGCCATAAGTGATATGATAGTTAAAACTTGAATAATACTATTAAGAGACACAAAAGAAAAAAGAAATACAGAACTTGGGATACTTTAAATTAGAGGAAATCTAAGTATAAATATATCAGAAATAGAATATTTCTTCTGAAGTAAAAATGTCAGAATTTTCAACAGTAATGTAAAAAGAGCTAATTAATAAATATTTCTTTTCAGTATTTTAGTAAAAGAACATGGAATAGTTTCCATTCCAAAAGTAACTCCAGAAAACACTGAAAATCAGCTACAAACCCTAGATATTTTAAAGAAGCATATTTAGTAATTTGAATCTAATCTTAACAGAACAGTTGAGCAAAGGTGCATTTTTCTTTTTACCATAATTATGATATTCAAAAAGTTACAGGTGCCAGAGAAGTTCCAGAAAACTAGAAAAAGGTAGTGTTTTATCAGTGTATAAAAATCTAGAAAGAGAATGAGCATATATTAGAGGCTTGGAATAGTGATAGTGTAGGCCTTGACTGATTTTATTAACCTCCTTTAATTCTTTTATAATGTCAATCAGCATGAGTTCATAGAAAACAGGCTGTATAAAAAAAAAGTATTTATTTTTAGTTGTAAGTGGGGATGTTAATAATAGCAATTTTCCAGTACACTTTGAAGGCTTCTGATTATTTTTGGGAAGCAAGATTAAAAAACAAAGTGCAAAAGTAAAACAAAATGAAGTATGACATTACTTTGATTAGACATTGGCTAACTTTATGTTTAAGTGGGTGTTTTTCTAATGGCATCCTACAGGCAATCAGTTCTTAGCCTGCGTCAATTTAAATACTTTTATTAATGATAAACACCAGATAGATATTTGGAGAAAGTAAAAAAGAAAAAAATTACTTGTGCTATGTTTTCATATTTTATAATCAAGCTGTCTTTGTTTCTGACTGCATATTATCATCAGATAATATGTATGCTATTCATATTTATTTGTTTTTCCTTTCCTTTCTTGAAAAGGAAACAAATAAACTTTTGATCTCAGTGATATGATGAATCCCAAAATCTCAAATAAGTTGTTTTAAGAATGAAAGTCAATTCCTGTCTATAAAAACTTGCAAGCCAGGATTAAGCTACTCTGTATTTCTGTTGAAATAAAATGAGTCTGGCTGGGTCTTATTTTTATGAAGACAGGAATTACTTTATATCTAGATAATAAGCTTAAATTTTATTGCAGTCATACCACTTAGTAAAAAGCATACACTAGAATAAGGATGACCTAAAGCAATTTTCCTAACACTGAAACAATTTCATAGCTAGATTGAATGAAATTGAAGGGACCATCATTCCTGCCTCCTAAGAAACAAAAAATTCTGAGAGTGAATACCTTATTACTGACTTGAACAACTGTTAACATGGGTTGGTAGTGATAGAAAAAGGGGGAACGGTTTTAAACTGAGAGAGGAGAGATTCAGGTTAGACATTACGAGGAAGTTTTTCGCACAGAGGGTGCTGACACACTGGAACAGGTTGCCTAGAGAGGCTATGGATGCCCCATCCCTGGAGGCATTCAAGGCAAGGCTGGATGTGGATCCAGGCAGCCTGGTCTAGCAGTTGGCAACCCTGCCCATGGCAGGGGGGTTGAAACTGGATGATCTTTGAGGTCCTTTTCAACCCAGGCCATTCTATGACTATGATGATTCTCTGACACTGGTATATGGAGGTAGAAAGAAAACATGAAGCTCTATTTGCTTTGGAGTAGTAATCTTTTGTCCCTTGTCTCTACATGACTTACTGCTCAGATAACCTGTTTCTAAAGAAGTATTAAATATTAACTGTCCATGCTCAGGGAAGACAGGTGCTTATGACTGGAAGTCAAGAGGAATAAAAGGAAATAACATGCACCTGTTCTAGAGAGAACTCAGTCATATAACACCATTCAAGCTCAAAGTGTAATTGGGTTTTCTGTAGAAAGAACTATGTTTATAGCACCTAGTACATGGGTGTCCAACATTTTGGTTTGTCTGGGCTGCACTGAATGAAGAGGAATCTCTAGGATCACAATTACAAAGGCTGCTTTGAAAGCAATGCCTCCTAGTTATTTCCATGGAAACCATAACCAACATAAAGAGCACAATAACACTACTAAATAAATTCTTAGTTACAAGACAGCCTTTTTCAACACAGTCACCACACACCATTAGCTATGTGTTTTCACCAGTGATGAACAAGAACCCGCTTGTTGCACGCATAAAAATCTGCACGAGCGGAGGTCGCAGTTGTCACAACTGAAATGCACCATCCACTGCCTCATTATGCTCACATTATGTTTGGTCTCCATAAATGTTCAGTTAGCATTAATGAATGTCAGTGAATTCCTCCAGGCAGAAAAATATTTCACCCATAGGCACACCTTTGCTTCATCCACACCTCCATATCAGACACCATTTTATCAGACTGCCGCTCTGCTGCCATCTGTCACATCACGATAAAATATAATGGATTATTGGCAGGAAGGTACAACTTCTGCCACCATACCACCACGAGCCTCTGACATTGTGGGGCACCATCATAAAATGATGGTATTACTTTCAATGCAACTATATTAATTTTATTATATATAGTTAAGTATAAGTAGCAAATATAATTTTAATTAATGTTTTTTATTAAAACATACAGAAGAGAGTGATAAAAACATGAAACTAGTGGGATACTTGACCTTGTTTTTGTGAAACCAAGGTATCAGGCAGATTTGCTGGCAATGATTGCAATATGTAGTGTGCTTTCAAGGTGTTCCTCAGAGATTTTTGATGAAATTTTACTATTCCTGTATTTCACCCTTGAAAACATTTTTTTTCGCAAATGTGTGTAGTGTCAAGAAGTGGTGACATGAATAAGATGTGACTATGAAGTAAGAGCTACTTCGCTCTGATGAGATAGGGATTATAAAAGTCATGTAAAGAGACGTGATCAAATTTTGGTTTGCAACTGTATACATTCCATTTGAAAAATTGCAAATAACGTGTTTACATTGACTGAAATAAGGTCACAAATAAACCAAAAAAATGGATGATCTTTTTTTCAGTCTCGAAGTCTGTTCTCAAATTCCTTCATAAAAGCAGAAAGCATAGCTGCTTGTTTTTTGCTGTTCACATGACACTGTTTAGCTAATGTATCAAAATTCATAAATTTATTTTGTCATAACTTGAGTTAGCACAGCACTACACCCTCCCCATGCCCTGGTTTCAGCTCAGTGTTAATAGTGCACCAATGTTTGGTTGTTGCTGAGTGATGGGTGCACAACCAGGGCCAGGCTGCTCAACAGAACTGAGCTCCTGCCATGATGGTGCAGGGCATGGGGCAGCCACATAATGAGCTGTGCTAGACCTGTGGGTTGGACGTGCCCGACCTTGGCAATTACAACTCTTAATACTGAATAGACACTGCAAATATCAAACTTATCTGGCAATTAGGAAAACAGTCCTTTCAGATTTTTGCCTGAATCGGGCAAGGTAAGGAGGGTCATATAAAGGAATAAAATATGCAACCTTGACTACTAACTAATAATTTGCTATTAATAATGTCAAATGATGTAAAACTGAAGTTACAATAAATGCTACTTTGATTATCTGTGAAGGAACAAGTGAAAAGCTAAATATTTCATGACTTTTTACTATTTTTACAAGTTTGTCTACTGTTATTTATGTTCTAAAAGAATATAAAAAAAAGATAAATATTCTTTATTGAAGCTAGACACTGTCAGATGGCTAAGCACTTTCTGATAGGTTGGATTATTTAGGATGTAGAGATATAGTCTAATCTACAATGATCTGTTAAAAGTGCGTGTGTGCAGGCAGAAGACACTCAAAAAAGTAAGGTATTATTGTGATTTAACCTGGTAAGCAGCTAAACACCACACTGACCTTTGCTCATTCCCTGCAGTGGATCATAGAATCATAGAATCATAGAATCACAAGGTTGGAAACAACCTGCAAGATTGTCTAGTCCAACCATCCTCGTCTTCCCATTACCACTGCTACCACAAACTACTAAACCATATCTCATAGCTCCTTATCCAGGAGCCTCTTGAACACTGCCAGGGACGGCGACTCCACCACCTCCCTGGGCAGGCCAGTCCAGTGCCAGACCACTCTCTGAGAGAGAAAGTTTTTCCTCATGTCTAACCTAAACCTCCCCTGGTACAACTTGCGGCCATTTCCTTGGGTCCTGTTTGTTGCCTGGGAGAAGAGGCCATACCCCTCCTCATCACAACCTCCCTTCAGGAAGTTGTAGAGTGCAATAACGTCTCCCCTGAGCCTCCTCTTCTCCAGACTGAACAATCCCAGCTCCCTCAGCCGCTCCTCATAAGATTTGTGTTCCAGACCCCTCACCAGTTTCTTTGCTTTTCTCTGGACACGCTCCAAGGCCTCAATGTCTTTCTTGTAGTGAGGGGCCCAAAACTGAACACAGTACTTGAGGTGCGGCCTCACCAGTGCTGAGTACAGGGGGAAAAGATGGATGGAGGAAAGAACTGGAGGAAAAAAAAAATAGTCAGATTCATGGGTTGAGATAAAAAAAAATTTGATTACACAATATTTTTATGTAGGTAAGAAACAATAATATGTATACTTCCAAAACAAGTGATACACAGTGCATTTGCTCACCAGCTGCTGAATGATACCAAGCCAGTCCAAGAGCAACAACTGTCTCCTCAGACAATTCCCTCATTTTTATTGTTCAGCATGATGTCATATAGCATGTGATATCCCATTTGAGTCAGTTGTCCTGGTTCTGTCCCCTCTCAACTTTTTGTGCACCCTAAGCTCTTTGCTAGAAGGAAAGCATGAGAAGCTGAAGTGTTCCTGTCTCTGGGCAAGAACTACTCTGCAACAACTAAAGCATCACTGTGTTATCAACACAGTTTTCAACAAAAATCTAAAACATAGCACCATGCTAGCCACTATTAAGAAAATTAATTCCCAGCCAAAACCAGGAAAGGTCGCCTAAGATGGTAAAAAATACGACTGACTGAGAAGTTTCTTACTTATTTATGTGCTCTAGAAATGAAGGTCTAACCACATCAGTAGAATGCAGAATAATGATTCATCCTTGCCACCATTATTGTGCTGTTCTCCATGTACAGTCTTCCATATTTCAGTAATTGTTCCATATCCAAAGCATTAATTACTTAGTAAATAGAAGGTAGGTCCTAGACTGGATACCATGAATATTATATCAAATATCACATCTTATGCAGCGATTCTTAAGACATGAATGCCAAGCCTCAGGTTTTGTACGTAATTTGGAATCACAAGAAAGAAGATGACACTACTCACATTTTTAATGTATTTACTTATTGACCATTCATAGGGTAGTATTCTATTTAATCACAATCCTGTTGACAATACCAATGCAAAATAAAACTCTCATTCTTCATGTTTTCAACAGTTCAGAATTCATGTATTGAGAAAACTTGATTGCATTCCAGAGCTAGTCCTTCACAAATAATGAAATAATGTGCATAATGTGCAGTTCTAGCCTATGGAGGATTTCTTAGCTCAGATTTTTTAGTTTAGATGAAATGCAGCGAGCTGGACAGGCTCCAAAATAACTATCACCTAAAATATGGGGCACCTACAATCACTGCACAGTCAGACACTGGACTTTGACTCTTATGCTCAGACTTGCAAGTAGATTGCTTGAACATGAAGGTAATGTTTTTTCACTATTTCCTCCATTTACCAAATCATTTACATTTTAAATGTACAATTGCACTCATTCTGAGCGAACGTAGAGATTATTATTCTCTACTTCAGTGAGTAGGGTGCTCAGATGGACTACAGAAATTGTTAGAAAAGTAATTTGTGAACATAGAAGCAGAAGAAAATTGGATAATCACAGAAACGACTTTCATATATTAACAGAAAGGATTTATTTCTATTTATTTTCCTGCCAACATTCTCTAATACCTTAATTTTACCTTTATTTTATATTACACATACAATGTATTCTTAAAAAGCATAGTTGTACTAGTTTTTCATTTCCTTGGCTGAGAATTGTACACATTTTTCCAATGAAGTCTCACCAATACTTTGTATAATGACAATATTTTTCTTATGTTGGATAACTTTTACAGTCATTATAGACATGTTTCTTCCCATTTTATAGCAGAAATTTGTGTTATTCCTATTCATTCTATTTTTTACTGTCTGTCACAATACCCTGATTCTCTTCTTTACTGAAGAACCAACTCTGTGCATCAGTATCCTTCATTAGAAGGATCTCATTTTCAGTAGCAGGGCTGTTCAAACAGAAGTTAGTTTAAAACCAATATAAGCCTCCTTCCAGCTTTATCATTTAACTTTCCGCCCAACCCCATTTTTCTTTACTAGCTCCGTTACACTTAGATCTGGAGTTACTGTCCAGTTAAACTAGAAGTTTAGAGGGGGGAAACCACATCATTTTTTTTCCTTAATTACAGTGCATATAGATTAGACCTGTATTTCATTAGACTAAGAAAAAAATGCTTATGTTCTGCTTCTGAAGAAGCAAAATTGCTTCTGACAGGTTCTTGATGATACCAGGCAAAGTATTCATAGATAGGCCAATAGTCATATACAGAAAAAAGAGCTAAAATCACCCTGCTTGTGAAGGGACTCTCTGACTACACAGCAGTCCATCCAAGGAAGCAGCTTAGGTCCAAGAGAGATCCTCCTTCTAGTGGCTGGCTCTTACATGAACCCAGAGTGGCTCCACTCTAGGTCCATCCCTTCTGGAGAGATTGGGAGCACAGATGCAAACAATTTGCCTGTGCTCCCTAGGCCAGCAGTACCCCTTCACCAGGTGCTCAATCACCAGTTCAAGTCCTGACCTAGCAGTTCCCCCTAAGGCTTAACAGTAAACTACTCATTAGAAACAGCAGAAGTGACTTATTCATCACTTGGTGTTGCCATATGTTCAAGACAGTGCCCGATTTTATACTTGGTTACTTATGTTATTTAATATCTGTAGTAACTGATAAAGTTTTTACATCTTTTTTTTTTAATTTTAATATATCTACATTAATTTAATAGCTTTTTTTTTTTTTTAATTAAAACAACAACAAAAACTAACACAAACAGGTTTGTTTGGTTTTTTTAGTTATCAGTAGAATTTATCTACTAGCAGTCCTGAGACTTTTGTTTCTAGAAATGAAAAAGCATGAACTGAAGGTAGTTAAATCTAAGTATTAGGAGAAGGACACATCTTGGACAACTCTAAAAAACTGTGGACAACTGCTACTATGTCTTGGTAAACTAATGTAACCTTTGTTTCCAAGACTGAATTTTTCTTCTGCACATTCCACTGCACAGTGTTCTTGATGATGAAAGTCATATAAATGATTCATGAAGAGTTAAAAAAGTAACTTTGCTGCTGTTACGTGGAGTCAGTCAAGGTTCCGATTAAAAACAACAGAATTAACTAAAGCACTTACAGGAATCTTGTTTTCTGAAAACATATCCTTTATTTATTGTTTAGTACAGGAATAACAGACAACTGTTCAGCCAGTTGCCTTGAGTCTTCCTTGGCATATTAAAAGTTAACAGTAGACTACAAGGTCACAAATTGTTGCTTTCACTCAGCTTGTTGTATGCAGATAAAGGAAATGATGAATACTAGATGAAACAATCTTTTGGAAAGTTTGGATAAGATTTGTTGCTTGATCTAGAGATGTGCTTCACAACCATCCACAGAGTAAAGATTTTTATAATCACTTCTTCTAGATGTCAGAGACAGGACTAGTTCTTAACAAAAATAATGTCCTTGTTGTACTTAGGTAGTCAGTGATAATTGCATTCTGTATATTTTAATTAGTAAGTTAGTCAAGTGAAGAGCGATATGAATGAAAACTCCTTGAAATGAAAACTAAAGATTTTTGTAAATAGTTTGGCTCAGTGAAAGTGACTATAGAACAGGAAAATAATCCAGATTGAAGATCAGTCTATACTATGGTATCTTCGGGGGTATTTTTTTTTGCCTACAGAAGCATAGAAAATTGTTTAGTTTGAGTTACATTCTGTTTTATTTCATGTCCTCTGGAAATCATACTTTACATTCTATTTCCTTTGTATAAAAAGTTTGATTAATTTTCTCATAGTTCTCTCTCTGTTTTTGTTTTGCTGATGGAATCCTATATTTGATTCATTTATGATCAAATAGTTCCTCTGGATAACAATTAAAGACAAAGGAACTAAGTAAAATAAATTCCTTGCCAATGTGTCTTCAAAACATTAGTACAAAATCCTATATGCATTAAATTTTATTTACTTATCATGATATGCATATAGTTATATTTTGCCAGTAATTGATAGTAGTAAGGCAAACTACAAAAAAATGCACAACTTAAGTACTTCTAGTACGTTTCTCTTAACACGAGTAATAAAATTGACAGCATCCATGCTTATTTTGTGTATAAATAAACATTGTAATGACTACATTCCTACCTTCTCATTAAAGATATATTATTGTACAGGGAGAAAAAATAACCCATTTGGAAATCCTCATATTTACCAGCTGCATTATAGAATATGTATCTTTTTTTTTGAGCATACTCAATACATCAGAGAGACTAAAAATGGATAAACAATTGTCAACATGTTATGAAAACTAAGCTATCTGTGGCAGTGGAGTAACTTTCCAAGACCTTGTAGCTCTAAAATAGAGGATTTTTATTATCAGATCCTACAACAACAAATTTCCAAGAAAATGTGCAACACAAATGTGTAGATGAATATGTATGTGCATATGTATGTATATGCATATATATTTATGTAATACACATTGTAGAATCAATGTTGAAATATATCTTTAAAAATGGTTTATTGCAATTAAAAATTGGGGAAAATGCAACAAAATTAAGTGTATTTAAATATAATAAAGACAGAAAAATAGAAACTTCAATTTTCCATCTTCAAGCCTGTTTCTACTGAAACAAGAAGGAGCTATTCTTCATTAACTCTAATGCAAAGAAGATTAATCCTAAACACTTTGTCTTCAGCTTCTGTCCACATTCACTTCTGAGACAGTAGTGGAAAGAATGAACATCTTCAAAGACAGATTTGAGTAGACACATTTTGTCTTTGAAATCCTCATTCAATCTGATGTATGTACATATCATATATATGTATTTATATATCACATATCTGTAATCACTTTCAGAATATAAACATATGCATAATATATTTAAACATATTGATTTAGATTCAATTAATGCAATACCATTTGTGTTTTCAAGAGTATCATATTTCCTTCTATATTAATCATTCTAAAACAGCAGGAGCTTAAGTGTATCACAAAAAAAAAAAAAAAAAAAAAAAAAAAAAAAAAAAAAAACCCCACCCCAAAACACCAGGAAATAGCTGCAGATCTTGGTTTTCTAAAAAATAAACATCACATTCTTTCACATCTGAATTGAGCAGCAGAAGTTCTCTTCTCAGTTGAAACATTGTTGATATCAGCATGTCCTTATCAGTTCAGGAGATAGGAGGTGTCCCTGGTCCTATTCTCTTACAACTTGAAAAGCAGTTGTTTCAAATGTTGTAGTTTTTTTTTCTAGCAGACAGCTCATTAGATCTTATTACCAGTCAGCAGCTGTCACAGAGCATGGATTTCAAACTTATGGCAACACAGGTCCTCACAAAAGTTTTCTCCAAAAATGGGGAAACAATTTATTTTGCCATTAACCTCAGATGACATTATACAAGGCTCTATTTACACCTTTTGCTCTGCTGAAGAGCATTTCAAAATTCAGTAGTTTAAACTTGCTTCATGCATTTATTCTCCTTAAAATGCTGATTTTTTTTTCTATTGGAAAACCTTAAACAAATAAATGAAGTGAAACAGAAGATATTTCATCTCTAAATTTCATTATAAAAATAGGAAGGAAATGTTTTATTTGACTCTCCTCACAGAGTGTTTGCAAGGAAAGAGAAATATCAGGGAAAAAGAAGCTGAAGCAGGCAACTCTCATTAGTGTCATCAGAAACTGTAGGGTTAATATGCTATATTGAGAAAAAAAAAGGCTGTCTAGGAAATGTTGGTAACAAAACTGGAGAATTAAAAATTTTGATTTAATGTTCACGAATAGATGCATTTCAAAGGTCTTATTTCTAAAAACTATATTATCAGAAAAATAACAAAAAAACAGGGATTATTTGAAGACCTAAGAACAACATATAAACCATCTTTTTACTTGAACATCTTGTTCTTTTTTTTTTACAAAATATAAAATGAAAAATTGCATGCAGTGTTTGTGGTCCAAATGGTCTCCAATTGCTGTTGATATATCAAGTTTTGCATCCCTAAGTAGAAACACAAGTGACAGAGCAGTATACAACCTCTTCCATGTGCAAGGGTAATGGTACCATTATTAAAATTTGAAGGCCTAGGGGTACTTAAAGAATATAGTAGCTTCAATTATTGAAAAATTTATATATTGCAGCTTCCCAGGCAGTTTGTTATATATTTATATATATAACATATATATATATATATATATAACATACATATATATAAATATATATATATATTCTGACAAGGCTTTTCTGTATTTTTCTTTGATTTTTATTATCACAGTCTTTTTTTTTTTTTAAGAAGGTATTTTATGGTGCTGCTTTTTTTTTTCTTTTTTGTTGTTGTTGTTTCTTTTTTATATGAAGCATATGTATGTATCAAATTACTGTCCTCCATAAGAGAAAGTTGATCTGTTCTTTTGTTGACTGTTTTGACTGTTAAACAAATGGTTTCTAGATTTACTATCTGCCACTTGTGGAATATTTACAGCATTTAACTAAAGAATTCTATTAAACATTTTACAAATCCTAATAGCTATTATGTGCAACTGCCAAAACATAACATAAAAGAAAATATTATGGAGCATTACAGCAAGATAGGTTATAAAAGCTATTTTTTAGAGACTAAATAAGCACATTTGGTTATTTTATGTACAAAGAGTGTTACCTATCTTCACAGTGGGAACTTGCCCTAGGGTTTAAACAGAAAAGCTTCCTGGAATTTCTTTGAGTTATCTGAACAATTCATCTGGAAAATTAAGCAACCAAAAACTGACTCAAGTAAAATGTTTATAAAAACAAACATAATCAGTTCTTAAATAGCGGCAAGGATAATACTGTAATGCACACATTACATTAATGTAACTATAACAAAAGCCAGGGTAATGCATCCTTACCCAGGAGTACTTGAGTTTCCTCTCTCTATCTCGGTATTCGAAGCATATGCAAGTTAAGTCTTGCATCACCCTTGCACGTTGGAGGCCTGTGTCTCACTCACGCATAGCAGACTTCTACCTGGCTGACAGTGACAGGCCTTGAAGTACCTGAGGTACCTAATGGTACCTGAGGAGGCATGCTAGCTTTCCAAGCTGAGGGGAATGCCGATACTATCAGAGAGGAATTCTTCATACCCAACTTTTTGCACCTAGAAATGGATTTGTAAATTTGAGCTAGTCACTGTAAATTCTGTAGCCAATAGAAAGAGCCAGTCATCTCTAAAGTGATTCAGCTCCCTTGCACAGGATTCATGATACATTAATAAAGCTAAATGAGAAGATTCCATCTCCGTAGGCCAGCATATTTACAATAAAGCTACTGGAATAAATCACAGCTGTCTTATTTTCTGTATTTTTAAAAGAAATTAATTACTTGCATTGGTTTACATGAAGATTCTGGTCCTGTGGTAGGTGTTAGGAATGTTCTGAGGACATCAACTAGATACAGGATTTAGGGAGTGGGACGTATGTGTTCTGAATCCCTGCCAAGCTGGATAGAACAGCATGTAACCACAAATGTAACAAGCTAAAGCAAGAAGCTGAATTACACATAATATATTGACTTCTGCCAATATGCAGTTATGACACTTTTAGGAACTTTAAAAGAAGATATAATGACATCTGCAAAGTACAAGTTCTTCCACAATGTAGTGGCTTTGAGATCACAACTTTGAACTCAAGCAGGTAAGTCCTTTTCTGATAACTAGATTTACGTGATATGCCAAAGATCACAAAGGCAATCCATGGGAGCGAAGTGATTTGAGCCAAGGACCCAACTTACGAGCTAACATTTGAAATAGTCTGTAAATCAGACTTCCTTTTTGACAGCTCACCATGTGAGAATGTAATTTTTTCTAGGCAAAACATGTTCCAGATGGTTTACATTTGTAACCATACTTGAGGGAAAATTATGAATGTACTTGTTTGGCTTCCATGTTAGAATTACATGATGAAACATTTATCATTTATGAGTGTCTGGACCTAATATTTACACATTGTTTTCACTTTCAGAAATCAAATTCATACTCTTTTTTTCTTTTTTTTAAGTTTTAGTTGCCTTGATAGGAATAGTGTTGCATAGACAAGGATACAAGTAATTTCTTGCTCGTAATAAAAATGTCCAGAACTGAATTTCACCACATTCCAATATTTTGCAGCTACTAGTATGCTAAGGAAACTGCTGCTGAATCTTTCAGAACGTTAGTATTTGTGGGAATAAGTTAAAAACTTTGAACTGAAAATATGGAGAAACAAACTATAGGAAAGTGAATGTATTCTTAACAATTTTCTGCAAAATTTATGACATATCCATGACTAAAACAGTTCAACTAGCCTTATTAAATGAGATGTTAGTCTGTGAAAATAACTCTAAAGGCTTTGAAACTTCATATTTCTGTACTTAACTCCTCCAAGAGTATCCTATAATTCAGAACACCATAGAGTTCTCAAATGTTCTGAATTTCATGATTCTTCACCTTCTCTTATGGTGAACTGCCCTCTTTTGCTTGAAAGAGGATATTTTTTTTCAGATCATATTCAAGGATCAAAACCAAAAATGTAAAAAGTCCTACTTATTTTATTTTTCCTAAGACACTAGTCATCCTAGAACAAATTGGCCCTTATTTTGGTGATTGCATAGTCCTGGTTGTGACTGAAATCTGTGGCTGTTATAGCAAAGAGCAGTAGTAACATCTGTCCTATTACTGATGACTGAAACTGTTAAAGAAGAGCTTATATGTTGCAAAGTCCTTCAACTGGCTGTCTGTAGAAGTAATTTTTACTCTTTAAATATGGAATAGTTATGAGCTACATATCAAAACAAAGGTCTATGTGCAGAATTTGATGCAGTAAATTAGCAATGTATGAGATCTAAAAATAACTAAAACTTAGAGTAGATGAGGTCCTTAAAATAAATTGCTTTCTATGCCAGTACTAAAGACATGACAATTATGATTTATATTAAGTATACAGCAATTAGCATGCAAAACTTGATTTATTCTTCAGGCTATTTCAAAAGAAGACATTAGAAAACAGTTTGTCATTGTGTTTCTTTCACAAACTTTCTCTACTTTGTACAGATTCTCAGCGTACTGTGACAGGTACATATTTTCTTATTGTGTAATATGTTTACAATTAATGTTGTTAATCTACTCCTGTGTATTCTGATAATTGCTCAGGCTTTAGCTAGATATTAACTCGGCTATGGAATTGAGCATATTTTACTGTAGAAAGTAGCAATATTATTGCATTTTTTACAGCATTTTTCTTGATTTTTTAATGTACAATCTCAGCTGTCTTAATAGGAAGGTAAGAGATGGAAGTCATTGGAAAGAGAAAATACATAAAATATAGTTCTTGTTGACATGGATTGCTCTGCAACCATAAGATTCTTCTAAGTCTCATTCTCTTCTTTTTTCTTTCCAGAAACTCAATACAAATTGATTATGAACAAGTCTGGTTGTTTTTTTTATTATTATTATTTTGTTGTTGATGATGTTTATTTGTTGGATTGATTTAATATTTTTTTCCTGCCAAATAGTCCCGAATCCATTAGATTCTTGGTAGTAATCCTATGGCATATCTTACAGATAGAAAGATTTTAAATTGCTTTCAGTTTTGGATGTTTTTGCTCTGAAATTAGTAAACTTATGTTCCTTTTCACTGTTGCTGTTGTTTCTTTTAGGCTAGTCTTATGTAATGATCCTAAAAGGTGGTAGGTAGTAGGGAAAAAATATATTAATCACTGTATTGGGCTTACGTGGCAAGGCTTTGCTAGCAGCAGGGCTACCATGAGCAGAGCCCAGCACTGCCCCATATCAGACTAGAGTCAGCTCCAGCTGCTCCAAAAGGAACCCATCACTACCAGAGCTGAGCCGTGGGCAATGCTCTGTGTGTTCTGGGAGGGCAGATTTAAGAAAGGGAAAACACTACTGTACAACAGCAGCTGGAAGAGAGGAGTGAGAAATGTGAGCGAAGCAGCCCTGCAGGCACCAAGGTCAGTGCAGAAGGACGGCAGGAGCAGTTCCAAACATGAAGCAGGAGCTCCCTGCAGCCCAGGAGAGGCCCGCAGAGGAGCAGGCTGTCCACGGACACCACGTGGAGCAGATCTTCTCCTCATGCAGCCACGAAGGAGCCCGCAGCACAGTGGTGGATGTGGCCTGAAGGAACCGCAGCCCATGGATACCCCTGGAGGAGCGGCCCAGGCCAGAGCTGCAGCCTATGGGGAGCAGCATGCAGTGTGGCAGGAGGGTTGGGGTAGCTGCCACCTGTGTGCACCTGCATGGAGCAGTCAACTTTTGAAGGATTGGCTCCATGGTATAGATGGATGTTGGAGTAGTTCTTGAAAAGCTGCAGCCTTCAAGCCCATTCAAGATCAGCTCAGGAAGGATGGCATCCCATTGAAGTGACTCTATGTTGGAGCAAGGTAATCAGTGAAGGAGTGACAAAGACAAGCCATTATGGACTGACAACTGATACCATTCCCCTAAGCTGCTTGGGAGAAGGGGCTAGAAGAGAGGATTGAGGGAAGATGCTTTTAGTTTACTTTCAGTTCTCACTGCTCTAGTATTGGTTAGTCTAGTAGTGTTTGTTAGTAAAAGGCAATAAATTACATTAATCTTCCTATGCTGAGTATGTTTTGATGGTAATTGATGAACAATATCTCAGACCTTATCTAAACCCTTGAGCCTTTTCTTATTGTATTTTGTCCTCTTCCTTCGAAGAGGGGGAACAAGAGATGGATGTAGTGTTAGTATGAAACCACCATAAAAACTGTTTTTATATGGTGTAGGTTTAAAAGATAAATGCTGTAATCTTATACATAAAAGAATGAAACTAACTCCTGCCACCCTAGCCACCAACACATTTCCCTCCACATCCCAATAAATATCCAGAAGAGAAATCTGAGTTAATTTTGTGTAAGATTTTTGGAAAACACTGTTTTGGGGAAGAAGCTATATTTTCTATAATGGTTGTTATCAGTAGATCTCAACCTTCCTTGGAAATCTATGTTTTACAAAAGAGAAACTGAGTCATCATAATATGACCTTATTTATTTGAGGTCAAAACTGCTGCTGAGCAGGAAATAGAAGTTTAAATCCTTCTCTAAAGCAGCTCATTGACTATGAGCTTCAGAATCCAGGATTAACCTGTGCAATCTTTTATGTTTGTGGGGTTGAAGAAGGTGTTAGATACTGCAGTCAAGTATCAATTTAAGCTTCTTTGTCATTCAGTATGAGAGAGTACAGTTCTTAAATTTTTTTTAAGAGTTCAGCTCATGAACTATACATTGTGCTGCAAACTCATTCATTTTGCCAACTTGAACAGTCAGCTGTGAAATACCCCACCTATAAGGGCATAAGAAAACAGGATTAAAAAATTGAACATATTCTTATACCATAACAGAGTATGATATTCAAGCCCAAAATGCTCACTTAGTTAAAAATACTTAAAAGCAAGATTCCAGTCTTCTGAAAGTCTTTTTCAGGTGAAAAATATTCTTTCATGCTTCCTCATGTTTGATGTTTCTATATGAGTAAAGTTCCTTCTCATCACACCTCCATATTGGGTAAGAGCCAATTCAAATACAAGTCTTTAAAGTGTATTGCTAAGTGATTCTGTGCTGATTATCTTTTTTTTTTTCTGTGTATGCCCATTAGTTTAGAGCCAATAGTATGCATAAGGGGAAATCTGTATGGTCAGCTAGGGTTTATTCCTGGAATTTAAAAGTGTGAGCTCAATGGTAAGATGCAACTGGATCTCAGATACTCACTCATCAGAAGAAAATAGAGACTGTTGGACTTATTCATAGAAACTTAGGCTCTGTATGATTTTAAGTACAGCAGTGCCAAGATGCAAGTTAGTGACTGCTTTGTGTCAGTAGGGATATTTAATAGTCAAAGATAGGTACTTTAAGAGTTACCTCTACATCCAATATCTCTTCATGAATTCCCTCACAACAATTTATATACATATTTATATGCATTCAATGAAAGTGAATTCTTGCTTTATTTCTGAAGGAAAAGTAGACAATTAAGGATACAACCAAATCACATCCTTAGAAAATAGAGTGTTGTGCCTCTGGTTAATTGAGTTTTATCACAAACTTGATTAAATTGCCTAGTCAATACAGGGAATGATTAAACTTCTGTGTTTTAAAAATGTTTTAGTTTGTATTGTACAACTTTATATCCATTCTCAAACCATCTTTTGTCATCTTCTACTCCACCAAATTATTAGTGGAAGCCCAGTTTTAGAAAAAAAAGGGAGTAATCAGTAATTTACTAGGATTAGTAAATGTTTCTAATTTCATATTTTTTCATAATGAAACTGGAGCATTGTACAAAGATACTGTCAGATAAACTTTGTAAGTTCAATGGGGAGTTTTACACATTTTAGCTGGAGACCAAAGGAGTTCACATCAAATAGAGGAACCCTGAAAAGACATACAGAACGCAGGAATCTAAAAATCCAGCTGTTACCAATAATATATTTAGCTCTTCATTTTCCAGTCAAAGTGATAGAGTTAAAATTTAGATTTTAGTCAGCTTAACTCTGTTATTTTCAGTGGAATTATGGAGATTGTTACTAGTACAGGACTTCACATAACTAAACATTCTGTGTGTGCCTGCAGTCACTTTTCTTCTAGCTAATGGATCTTTAACCTATGAAGTCCTCTGCTACAAGATAAATATGTGAAATTAATCAATGGGATTGCATCAGAGAGTTATATTACATGATTTGTTTATGTAAATAAGACAAGAAGTGAATGCTCCAAGGGCAAACAGTAAGTGATATTTGATTGGAGCTATTAAGACCTACGTGAAATGCTGCTTAATAAAATAACACCATGTGACTTCTAGTGATAGACTAAACAAAAATGTTAACATGTCATTTAAAAAGGAAGAAGGAACAGATAGCATTTTTATTTATTGTTCATAGAGAGGAATAAGATTGCTGTTATTGTTAAAAAACAAAATTACTAATAATTGTCCATTATCATTTGAGAATGGCCTGATACCTAATGAATGTACGTACTTAGAGATTCATTCTCTAGATAGTAAACTGTTATTATTAAGAGGTAGAGAAAATAAACGTATTTTCACATGAAGTATGAATTACTTCTATGATTTCTTACAGAAATATGAATAAGCAAGAAAGAATTTATCAATTCACCGAATAATAAAGGCAATCTTGAGGTAAAAAAAACTAGTTATTTTCTGAAAATGAGCCAAAATTTTCCTATCTTCTTCAACAAGGATAGCTGAGGAAGTTTATTTTGCTAATATTTTCCTCATTTCCCTTCAGACCACGTCTTCTGATTGACCTCTGAATAGATTTTTTTTTTTTTTTTTTTTTTTTTTTTTTTGGTAGAGGTTCTACATGCATCATTTTACTCAGTCAAAGTATAATTCAGTTCAGAAGAACTTGTTTGAAAGTGGAGGATCCAATTAGGTCGACAACAAAAGAAAATGTGAAGGCTTGACTTGAAAGCTACCAAAATATTTTCTTGCAGGAATGTTTCCTCATGAGCTAGTCTGCTGCATAATGATCTACAATGCTCTCCTTTTTCAGTTTTAATCAAATGTTCTGATGTTACTAATATCACCTCCTGTGCTTGCCTGTACTCTTATTTTTTGTCATCTCGTTCTGCATGTAAGTTTTCATGTTTTAAGTGTAATGTTTCCATCTCTATGTCTTCTAAATATTTTAGACACAACCAAAAACGTTCTTTAGACTTACGTAAATTCTTGATCAACCTTCTTGTTTATGGAAATAATAAAGCAATTTCTAAAAAGGTGTATGCAGGGCAAACTAGCCAGAGAAATAATACATTCTTGAACAATGTGATAGGAAGGAATTATAGGCATTCTGTATGCTCATGTTCTGTAGATGCTAGAGAAAAGCTGAACTCAAGAAGTGATTTAATAGTTTGAAGTACTTAAAAGAGCTAGGCGTCCCTATCTCAACATTATAGAATGCTAGGTTGTGAAGTAGTATTGATATGTATTCATTGATATGTATGTTCAGGCTAGATTTACAAGTGACACATAAAAGTCTGTGCTAAAATTGCCTTTGAGATGCTAATGGCATTCTCCAAAGACTTCCCTTCAGTTTGTGACTGTTTGAGCCTCTGACCTGCCCAAGTCTCCA
This sequence comes from Pavo muticus, assembly GCA_016647715.1. Taxonomy (NCBI): domain Eukaryota; kingdom Metazoa; phylum Chordata; class Aves; order Galliformes; family Phasianidae; genus Pavo; species Pavo muticus. The sequence goes on along the minus strand of JACDJE010000672.1, from coordinate 92,683 downwards.
CTGGCCAACTTTGTGACATGCCTAAATACATATTAATGGGTGTATAGACAACTTCTTCTGACAGTGCTGCACAGATAAGGCAGCTCTGTACAGCCTTGACTTATTCCAGCATGATAATATTACAGTAGCATATATTTTTTTCTTCCTTTAATGAATGAATTTGGCTTAGTAGGTTATCGTGCAACAAATGGCCCAAACTCTCTTTGGATAAGATGTTAATAAATATTAACATAGCTGTAGATACGTAGCATAAGGAAGAATCATTTAATGTTACATTAAGGCCATTAAGCACAAGAAGGCAAACACCTGAGGGATGAATTCAGCAACCATAAAGAGAAAAAAGATGCAGCTAGACCTATAATCATGACCTATCTCATTATATTAATATCATCATTGCAATTTCATTTTATAATTGTTATTAAAAAACTGTATAGAAGGCAAAACCTCTTCATTTTTAGCACACATCATAAAATCTGTTACATTAATTGCAGAATATAATGGCTTTCTTGTCATTATTTTTATTTGTTTCACCATATTACAGTGTTGTGCTATACATAGATATCAGCCTAATTCTGCATAAATTTACTGATTATACAGGAACTATATTAGATGTTAGTACAATATTTATAACTGTGTAAAAAGAACCCAGATATTTCATAGACATTAATTAAGATAATTTTTAAAATACAAACAGAAGCATTAAAATGTTAATTGATAATTAGTTTAAAAGGTATTAGAATCAACACTGAATATAGCATTTGGACATCTGAGTGAGTTCAAAAAATGAAAAGCGCAATAAAGACAGAGTATATCACAGTCTTGTCATTAATATATTTTTTCTCATTTTCAGCATATTTGATTATCTCATAGCTAGTATCTTTGATACAACAAGAAACTGACACTATATATGTTATTTCCAGAACATTAATAATATGTATCTGTATTAAGAGCCTGGTGGACTCAGGATTTACATCTCTAGCATCCTGTATCAAATTTCTCCAATTCAATATTTGTTCAGTTCAGCTGATTCTTCTGAAGATAAGTCCTAAAACATGTTCTGATAGGAAGCATAGAATAACAAAATACTCATCCATTATTTTAGTTCCTTCCATTCAAATGACATAGTTGCCTTAAATATGCATAACTGAATCAGGATTTTGGTGAAGATTTGAATATTAATTTCTTTCAGCATTCAGTCTGCTAAGTATTTTCAGTAAGCCACCTTGTTAAAGTCCTCTTATTTAACACATTTCATTTTCATAAAAGTTTTCTTTCTTCTATTTTGATCTTGGAGTTTCTAAATTCAATGTTTAAGACTTGATTCAGTTGCCCAAACTCTGGGACTTGATGATATCCCATGTAGTTTCCTCTGGCAGTCCAGAAAATAAGGTCTTTGTGTGTCCTCTGCAGTATCAGTCCCTTTATGGATTCTCAGTCATCCTTAGCAACTTAAATGTCACTAAATTCTTATTCTTCAGCAATTGGATTGAGCAACTGGATTAAGATTCACATTTTATATTTTTATCTAAGGTAACAGTGTAGTCCATTTCACAGTATAGAAAAAATAGGTCATTCTCATGTTAGAATGCCAAAGCAGATGAAATAAATTGTATCCTCAATGTACATCTCTCTCACTGTAGGCTATTCAAGGAGTCCTAAGGTTTTCTCAGAGTATGTACAAAATCAATTTGACCAAATAGCTATGTACATCTCTGTAATAGGAAAGTTATAGCACATTTATTACTGACAAAAAAGCAGAGGATCTTTGATGATATAGGTGGTCACATCCTGACATAGCAATAGCTGATCAAAGGATTTTTTATCTATATCTCTGTATTAGCTATAAATAAATAATTTTTTTAGATATCAATTTTGTGTTGCAGAAGATTAATTTTAGTTGAAGTGAATATTAGCTGAAATGTCTAAGTTTTAGATGTCTTTAGTAAGTTGTAATAGTTCCCACTCCATTTTAGGTAACAGTGAGTTCATTAAATCATTAAGAAAGAATGCTGGTAAATACTAAATTCTACAGAGATCTGTGGACTTTTACATTCTTGTCCCAACTTGATCAAGCTCAATTTTAATGATTTTTTGAGTATATATAGCAGTATATGGAAATTAAGATTTGTGGTGGTTTTTTTTTGTTGTTTTTTTTTTAATAATCATAAATATATTTGCATAGTGTTTCATCCTAAGTAGGTCTCTTAAAGGAAACAGAGGCTGGAGACCAATAATAGCTCATAATAATGCCTAAAGAGTAGGAAAATTCTAACAATAGATATAATTTGATTATCTTTTATCAACAAACCAACCAGCCAACAAGATGAACCAAAACAATAAAAACCAAGAATCTTCAGTCACATTACAACATGAGAAAATGAAAGAGAGCATTAATCGTTGAAAATACCAAAGTGACTCCTGTTCTGCAGCTCCAAACTTTTTAAGACTGACATCATTAAAATGTCGTATTTTCATTCATAAATGTTTGATTTTTCAATATCTGCATTTGAAATCTTCCTTTCATACTTCTATTTATATTAAGTTAAGTGTGAAGACATTATCTCAGGGATAGCAGTGTTAAAGGAAGAGGAAAAAGAAGGAAAAAGAAAAATAATATATCTAAAGCCTTTATTTTTTTTTGTTTGTTTGTTTTTTTATTTTTTATTTTTATTTTATTTATGTATTTTTAATACAATATAAATAATACAGATATGCTTACATGGCTTTTCCAGATTCCAAATCACTTAGCCCATTTGTCATTAGTTATTGTCCATAAGATTACTGACTTATTAGCCCATAGCTATGAACTGAGTTAAGGTGACTTTAGAATCATATCTGATAACCTGGAATGTCTAAAATCTGTCCAAATATAGCCTTGCAAAATTTGACCAAGAACATATTCTATGTCAAGTGTATACTGAAGTTGAAAATGTTTAAGATAACAAACTGTATTCATAGCTTTTACAGCAGTTTTACGTTTTTAGTCTATCAAATTGGAATAATAATTGAAAATGTATTTCATTTTTATCCACCTTCCATTGTGACACGAAATAGAAATGAACAGATGCAAACTGAATTTGTCTTATGCCAAATAAAACAATAAAATTAAACAAGTATTTTTAAATTGGAATTGAACTTTGCTCACATTGAAGTGTAGATTTAGCTGTCTACATTAAGAAAGGATATACTAGAGTTACGTTTGGTATCCATATTTGAATCAGTAGGGAAAATATTTTGTTCCACTACCAATACAGGTTTTCTTCTCTGGTAATTTCTTTTGAGCCAATAACTATAAACAATTATTATCATTTACTTCACAACTAGAAATGATCAATAAAGTATTGGACTGCCAGTTATCATTGTTTAATTAAATCAGGCACTTTTCAGAAATGAAATTATCTCATCTTGTACCATATTTCAATAGAAATTGACACTAAGGAAAGAGATAACTGTGCAAATGGTTCAAATATGTATTTCCCTTTAAAAAATCCATATTTTAAAGAGAAAAATATTATTCTGTTTGGGCCAATTTCTTACTAACATTGATTTTCATGAGAATGGGACTCAAAAATGAGTAATGACAATAAATGTATTATGCTAACATGAAAAATAATTGCTAATGTAGGTTTTTGACGTCTCAGCTAGTATACTCAAGAAGTGAACTATTAATCTGTTCCCAGACTCAGACTTCTAGAATTTTTTAGGAATCTTATGTACAAGATTTCAAAATATGATTTGAAAATTACAAATTTTTCAGGAAGAGGAATGTCGACTGGAAGTGCAACCTAGAAGAATGATAAAGGGTGCACCCACACTTGTTCCATACATCTAACAGGAAATGGCTTTGTTGGTTCTAACAGCTGAAGTTAGAAGCTACACTACGTACATATTGGGTCACTGCTAATTGGTGTACTTAGAACTTGGAAAAAGGAAAAACATAAATTAACATTTTCATGCATGATCAAACTTTTCAAAATGGAGTTTGTCCAGCAGTGAAACTGTTTCTAAATAGATTAAATTAAATAACTTGTAATGATTAATTTATTATTCAACTTGATATTTTTGCATATATTTTTCATTTTATTTTTAGAACCACAGTGTATATTTATTCTGAAAATACTTGACATACGTAAGGGCATATGGCAGAAGTTACTGGCAAATCTCTGTGGATATGAAAAGGGAATGTAATGGGACACAGAAAAAAAAAACTTGTTTCACAATATTTTGAAGGAAAAACAAGCAACAACAACAAGTACTACAAAACACAAATTTAAGCAACTATAACTTTAGATATAACATTTGTACTTCATTGATGATCAGTTAATGGTAAAATTCTGTCTTGTACCATGTACAAATATTCTTATATTAAATAAACTTTATATTAAATAAACTTGTCATCTGTTGAGGACTTCAGCCAAAATACACTATAAAAGAAAGTAACAGGCTACAAATAGATCAGAGATCAATTAGAATCTGTAGTTAGCATGGAAAGATGTTATGGTCACAGATCGCTAGCACAGTCAAGTATAAGCAAACAAGTATCGATTGTGTCTATAGCACAAGAACATCTGAAGCTCATAAATAGTTTTACAGAAACTAGAGCGGAGTTTCATGCTAGTGTCATAATTTTAAGAGATTCATATTTCATTTAGTCTCCTTGTTCATTTTATTCTGTTTAGGCCAGATTCTTTCATTGAGAATTAACAGTAATTTACATTGTGGATCATCCTAGTTATGTTGTTAACATCAATCAATGAATAAAACATTTCTTGGATATAACATGATCCATAGACAAAGAAGTTTCGGTATGCTCAATATGTTATTGACATTTTGATATTGTTTATATGCTTACTACAAAAAAATATATATATATCTGTGAAGGATACAGGTGGGCCAGTTTACAATTTTGAACCAGTTCTGCCCTTTTATCCTTGTGCGTGTGATATAATTTGTCTTGAAACAATGAAAAAGTCCTGAATTCCCGCAGAACTTGACAACTGGTGGAGATCTTCATTATCTTTTGAAGACAATTGATCTTGTTAGGTGAACAACTGGTCTGCAGAGTAAGCTGTGGTACACTTTAGGCTGCTAGTGCATCATAGACATATTTAAAAGGAAATTATTTTTAAAACACACTTGCAAAGTAGAAGTGTCAAAATGTCAGTAGAAGTAAGGATAACAAGTTTTAGTTTATATATTTTACTCTATCCTGCTTATTTTATTGTAATGGATGGCCAACTGTTAATCATTTGAAGACATGGTAAACAGCTAAGCATTGCCTATAGTTCTGTATGGGAAGGATTTTTCAAACTTTCTTCTCATTATGCTGGGAGTATGCAAAATAAAACTTACTGAGGACCTTGGGGCTGACCTTTACTTGGGATTGATTTTAAAAATGAGTGAGGCAATTAGAATTGCATATTATTTTCTTCTGAATTCTTAGCTTCATATTCAATGTCGCTATTATTTTATGTAAATACACTGCAATAGCAGGGAACCTTTGCAAGATTTGAAATGATTAGCTTCAAGGCTGATTTCTTATGAGAGACTGCTCTAAATTTAAGGGTCAGAATCTTGGCTATAAGCCTTGTTTGTCAAATGTAATTCCTTCATTAACAAAATTTCCAGTTTTCCAAGTATTCTGTGACACAGACTTTACATTGTTCCGAGTACTCAAAAAACCTGGGTCATTAGAAGTTTCTCTTCTCTGATAATCGTGACATTTGAACCCACTCATCCATATTATGAGCCATCAATAAAGTCCACTTTATTCTTTTTATGATAGAGCCTTAAATGTAGGAAAAAGGATGAGAGAAAGAGAATCAAGATATGCTGATACAATTACATGCTCTCGATAATACCTCTAGGAGAGTGAGACAGTTATTACAATTGTTGGGATAAATTCTTATTTATTAGTGAGAGTTTAATTATCCACTGACTGACCAGAAGCAGATTCCCAGATAACCTTGCCAATTAGTTCCCTAAGAACCATTAAATCTGCTCTCCCTATATCCAAGTTTGAGGTTTTGGTAGCAGTTTTCCTTCTGTTATCAAAGATTAAAAATTCAACTTCTTCATTGTCACTGTGGCCAAAGTGGTTTCCAACAACCACTTCACCCATGAGACCTTCTCTAGTAAGAAGGAACAAATCTGGAAGGCCATTTTTCTGGTTGGCTTCTTTAGTACCTGTACTAAGGTACAAATCAGCTTATTTTAGCAATCTCATCGACCTGTTTATATTAGCTTTGTGGTATACCTAATTTATGTCTGGCAAGCTGAAGTTATCCGCATGAACAAGGTTGGCTGATGGAGAGATATATTTAAGTTCTTTTAAGAGTAATTCATCATCGTCGTCATCCTGCCTAGATAGACCACTCATAATAGGGAAAGGGGAGGGAAGCTGAAAGAAATTAAAAAGAATCTTCCACTCATGTCATAAGACTATTTTAATAAGATGTTGAGTGTGTTTACATATTAAAAAGTCATAAGACACTGAAAATAAGTAATACTGTTGGGAAGGAAATAAAATAAATGTAACAGAGTGACCTGAAACTTTAAAGTAACTAATGCAAGGACCTCACCCAAACTATTTTACGTTAGCTTAAAACAAACAAAAGCAGTTCTGAGTCAAACAATTATGTCAGATATTGATAAGTGAAAGCTAGATGATATGCACTGTATATCCTGAAATCATTTAAAGTCATGCTCTTTTGTCCCAGATAATTGGATATGTCATTATCATTCATGCTTATAATATGATACATATAAATTATAAATAATATGACAAATCATCCGCTTGTGAATATCAGCGTAATTCCATTTACTGAAATGAATATGTATTGAATTCTGTTAATTGCATGTTCTGGTTCATACTACCTGAAATCACTATATATTAGTGATTTCACTAATATATATTAACAATTACTACTGCATGAATAGTATTACTGGTGAATCCACAGGTCTGGATTAAATGATAGAGAACAATAAATAGCCTGTATTTGAGTGTTCTGCTTACTAAAGGAAACAGATATTTTACTATGAAATTTAATGGAATAGAATCACTCAAAAACTCATTGCAATTGTTTCTTCCTTATGGCATATTTCACATTCTATTGGAATTTCCATGGAATATAATACACAGTCAGAAAAATCCAATATATAATATTAAACATAAAGAAATAAATAAGGCTAGATAAAGTGTTTCATGATAGCTTCAACAGACAAATAATAAAGATCCAAATACAGTTAAAGTAGGATATTTTACAGTATCAATAATGAAGTAATTTTAAACCATCTGATCGTGACCTGAATTTTCTAGAAAATGTGTCATTATCATTTACTTCAAGCTCTTAAGGTGGTTGTTAAATTGAAATGCAATCAAAACCAACAAAAAAAAAATCAAAACAAAACAAACAATGACATTAAAATAATAATAAATAAATAAATTGATTTTCAGAAACCAATTAAGGAGACCAGCCTGAATTATGTATTGTGAGATTACCAGACCTGAAAGTGCTTCACAATTGCAATGTATGACAGGGTATATCCCATTTACATTCAAATTTCTTAAAAATTTCCCACATATAAAAGAGTTTAGAAGTTTTTTCTATTCATGCCATCGCTTTGTAGTTTTCTACCCATGGTATGTAAACTTAGTACACTTCAGCTATCAAGCGCTTTACAGATAAAACATAGTCACAAATGTGAAACCATTAAGATTAACCTTTTCTGACTTCACTTGGGTGAATTTAGTGCTACTGTGCTCAAGATTAACTTTTTCTCCTTTTTACAAGATCCCTCTGAGGTTGTTGCGCAACCTTAGTGCAACACGACATCTCAAGGATGTGAATGGTGCGTATGCTTTTTTGGGGAACTTCTGTGCAAGGGAAATTTTAGCCTCCAGACAACTCTGGCTCTGTGTTGGAAGCTGCAATTCATTTTTCTCGTTGTTTCACTTACTGTTTTTGAGACAGCAGGTTCAACACTAAAATAAATGAACTACTTGCATAAACCAAGAAGAGGAAAAGAGAAAAAGCTACATTGTCCACAAAGGATTTTTATATTTTAAAATTAACAGTGAAAACAAAACCAACCTTTAAAGCAAGATGTTTGAGGATTTAGGAATATAACAGCTACTGAAACAGGAAGCTACAACAGTGTTTCTGGTACTTTGATTAAACTCTTTGTGAGTAGCGTGAACATTTGAAAAATGTGTGGAGAAGAGAAAAGAGGGAAAAAAGAAAGAGAGAAACACAGGAGCACAGTTCTGGTACTGATGAAATGAGAGAATTACATCAATGATTACTTGCTGTCAAGGCTGGAAGTGGCAATAGCTGCTAGTAGCAGTACTGAGTAACTTCACTTCCTGTGAAACCATACAACAGAGGAGAGTTTGTGGACTTCTTAAATCTTTAGTGACGATCCTTCACAAGCAAAGTATTAAAGCCCTAATAATTTTTCAGGGCTTTAAATAAATTGCCAGATTAAGCACAGATTGTAATCTCAGTCAGAAGACTTTGATGAAATGTGTTTAGATGAAAAGCTGGGGAATTTTGCCATTTCTTTTGCACTGTATTTCTTTTGCACTGTATTTCTTTTGCATCTATTGCTTTCAAGACGAAACTTTTAAGTGTTTTTATTCAGGTGAATGTTGTGGTATAACCTTGCAGGCAGCTAAGCACCATGCAGCCATTTGTGCACTCCTCCACCTCCCAGTGGGATGGAGGAAGGAACTGAAAAAAAAAACAAAGTAGAACTCAGGGTTTGAGGTAAAGGCTATTCACTAAGTCAGAAAAGGAAAGGAAAAAAATAGCAAAAATTTTATATATATATATATTTACAAAACAAGTGATGCACATCATGATTCTCACCCCTGACAACCGTTGCCCAGACAGTCCCCAAGCAATCATAGAATAAAAGAATCAGAGAACGGCTATGTGTCATGGTTTTGTGGTTTGTTACCAGTATTTTACATCATAACATCATGCAGTGCACTGGGAGTTTAAGAGTTAATGCTGCAGCTCCAGTCTCAGAAGAGAAGAATGAACCACAGTTCCCAGAAGATTTCACTTTTTCATTTCCATCTTCCAGGGAGAGGGAAAGATAAAACTGACTGGAAATCATGAGACTACCTCTTTGCTCCCTAATGGATCAGAGTAAGAACTTCATTTTTCAGAAATTCTCTCTCTCTCATTTATTTGATTTATTAGCGTCGATCCCAATTAACTTATATTTTGCTACTATAATTAGTAAACTAAGCTTTTTCCTCCTCAGATAGTTGCCACTGTTTCTCATTCTTTTTTTCATTCCTTTTTCTCCTTTTCTCCCTTTTTGGGACAGTGGGCTTGTGGGCCTGCTTCCCTGTCATGGACACAGATCTAGAGATAAAACTGTGACACTTTGGTTAGAAGGGACTTTAAAGATTACTGACTTCCAACCCCTTCGTCAGGGCAGAGTCGCCACACGCTAGATCAATCTGCCCAAGACCCCATCCAACCTGTCTTTGAACGCCTCCAGAGAATTGACATCCGCAGCTTCTCTGGGCTGCCTGTTCCAGTGCCTCACCACACTCAGAGTAAAACATTTGCCAAAATATAGCATCATACCAGACAACATCAAGAAAATCAACTCTGTCCCACTGAGACCAAGAAATCATGTCATTATAATGCTTAACATTTCCACTGCATGTATATTCAACACAGGAGTGGAAATTAGGCTTGTAAGTTTGTAGCATCCAAGACCATTCCTTCATGCTGAAACAAATGAAGCTAGTGAAATGTTATTTCATCACATAGCATCAGTGTTATAGATGCTGAAGAAGATTCTTAAAGAAGTACAAGTTTATGAAGTTTTGAGATTAAATTGTGCTTTATGATAGCACAGCTGACTATAAGAGCTCTGGAAGAAAATATTTTTTATTTGAAGCTGTAAGAGATTATTATTTTATACCATTGCCTCAAAGCTTGCTGAGGAACACTGATGGACAAGTCCAGGCAAGTCCTGGACAGAGGTTGAGAAGTCCTTTGTCTGAGGGGCACAGATGGACAAGGCCAGGGGCAATAAGAGAGAGATAAGCTTCACATTAAGTGGCCGGGAAGCACTCTTTTGTGTGGGCTTATCTCGAAGGAGATGGCCCTCTCAGGAGGTGCTGCACATGACTCTTACCCAAGCGCCCAGGAATGTCACATAGGCAGAAGGATAAAAAAGGGACAAGCAACCATGGTTTTTAGGTTTTCTGACAACAGAAGCCTCATGAAGAAGAACAAGGAGGGTTTCTGACATGAGAAGCCTCACGACCTGCCTCTCACTCCCTCCTGGACTGGCTCTGCGCTCTACCTGCTTGCTTCCTAAGGCCGGCCATGCTGCCATCAGATTCCTCACTACGGAATGCCTGCATGCTGACGGACTCCCTTGAGCCTCCTCCCGGCCTTACCCTGCGGCTTCTTCCTGGACCTATCCAGTACCTGCACCTTCTTGCTGCCTAAGACGGGCCACGCTGCTGCTGCTCTCCTCCCTGCCCCTGCGCCTCTGCCCCGGACCATCGAACAACGGGACCTCTGCTGGATCCTGGTGGTGACTATCCCCGCTTTACGCAATTCTTGCTTCTTTCCTATCTTTTCTATTGCCCGCCTTCCCTCCCCCATCACCTTAATTCGTAATAGTGTCCCCATCTCCCTGATTAGGATTTGTAATAAACCTGGTCAGACCAACATTTGAACTGTTTTTTTCTTAATCTCATGTCGGGTATACATACATTAAAAGAACCTCCTCTCCCTCCTATAAATTGGAGCGAGACAGAAGCCATGAAGGAAATTAAAAGTCATATCAACATCTTGGTAAAAAGAGAAATATCCATTGATTTCTCCTGGAGTCATTACGTATTTATACAGAAAAGCAAATATATATTGAAAAACAAAAGTTCATTTTTCATGACTGTCAGTATAAAACAAAATGATTTTTTTTTTTTTGGTGTTATAATTTAAAGAGAGAAACATAGATTCTTAAGTTTTCCTTTCTTTAATATGTCTGCAGCGTTGTTTTAAAAGGTCTAGGTTCGTGCCATGATTAAGTGCTGTGTTTATGAAAGATTTTGTTGTATTTGCAGTATAATTCATTCAAACAACAGGAAATATTGTGGTTTAGTGAATGTTGTTGAGTGTGAGGAAAGGAAGACATTTCTTAGTGATGATATTAGGAGTAATAGATGTGTTCAGTCCAGTAAATACGGTTATAATTAGAAAATGGAGGATTGATTCCTTTCTCTTTGACTCATCCAGCTGTGATGATGATAAGAGAAGGGAAGATCTACTCCCACTGCTCAGTAATTATAGTCATCTTTGTTCTCTTGGGACTCTTTTCATCACATCATTATAATCTGGGGTACAGGAGACATTCCTTAGCTGGTACTCCTGCAAAGTGTTCTTCATTCTTCTCACTGAAAACTTCTAGATTGACAAGTCAAAGACAGTTTTCCCATTACAGAACATATATATATATATAAAATTGGAATGAAAAGTCAAAATCTCCTTCTTGCACTCAGAAAAAAAACAAAAAACAAAAAACAAAACTATTTCAGTGAATATACATCATTTTGGAAGATTCACAGTGTTTCACACATATTTTGACTTTTTAAAATGATGCATATGGAGCTTAACATTCAAGATGAAAAATCCTACTGAAGAGGAAAAATACATTTTTGTATATTTTTAACATCACTTTTTTAATTAATTTTTTTAAGACATATAATCCTCTAAAATACCTCCTTCAGAAAAAGTTTCCTGGTTTAGTTATAATATAGCCTTCATCTATTCTATTCATCTTTTTATGATGAACAATAATCCATATTCCTATACTTTCTGACATTTTTTTCACTCTCACTGCCTTAGTTTCAGCTAAGAGAGAATTATTTTCTTCAGTGTCAGGCATGAAGCTATGTTTTGTTTCTAGGAGAAAAAAAACCAAAATTGATAACACATCGATGTTTATAGTTGCTGCTAAGCAGTGATGTACAGAGCCAAGGTCATTCTCAGTGAAGGGCTGGTGGAGGGGCCCAAGGAACTGAGAGGGAACAGGATCAGGTCAGTTGACATTAAATGGCCGAAGGGATATCCCATACATGACATCATGAAGAAGATGAGTTTTGAAAGAAGTGAGAGTTCATCTCACTTTCTTCTGCTCACTTGGAGGCTAGCTGGGCATCAATCAGTGGGTGGTGAGCAATTGCTTGTGCATCACTTGCTCTATGTATTCATATATATATATGTGCATAGTCATAACTATTATCCTTTATCTTTTCTCTTAGTAAATAATTTTATCTCAACCCATGAGTACTACTTTGTTGTTTTTGAATCTCTCTCCCAACCCACCGGGAAAGGGGAGTGAGCGAGTAACTGTGTGGTGCTCAGCCACCTGCTGGGTTAAACAACGACACCCAATCTGCATATAACTTCTGAAATAAGTCAAAAGTCAAGGAGAGAGAGAGAAACGAAATTATGCCAACTAATTGGCATTGATAGAATCAATAGAATTGAAGGAGATTAAGGATGGAAACAGCAGAGGTTTTTCTTTTTGTCTGTCCCTACAGTCTACATTTGTTATGAATACTTAGGGAATTCAGTTAGCTCATCAGAGACCTATAACTAAACAAACGGAAATAGAGAACATTTCAAAAGTACCTAGTTACTCTCACTAATCTACATTTGAAATGCTTGTAACAAAGCTGCATTTAATTCAATATAAATGAGAGAAATGAGACAAAATTATAACTCCTGGAAGAGGCAGAAGTGAAAATTTGAAGGATTACCATGACTGTAGAATTATCTTTTGATCTACTGAAGTATTTCAAAGGCATTCAGAATTACTTACAACTACTCTGTGATTTCTCCATTTTTTTTTCCTCTCCAAGTAGGTGGAGCTACATACTTAATTCCACTAATATAGTCAGTAACCCAGTATAACAGAGATGCAACTTGTTAAACATGGCAAGGTAACTGCAGAAAACAGCTAGTTACAGGAAATGTAGCTGAGCAAAAAGTCAGAAAGGAATTTTGATAAATTCAGAGTCGTACATCAAATATAGTAATCAGAAATAGCTACAAATTTATGATGTTTCTATGTATATATGAGTGTATGGATATATCTTCTAATTGATCATGGTTTTTTGTAGGGGGGAATAGAAATGGTCTTATAACAGGGTTCTATATGTGACTATGTCAAACTAATAAAGAATTAGCTAGGCAACTTCAAGGCTATTTAAGTCAAACAATGGATTATAAAAGGCATTCTCAAAAATACAAGAACGAAATGATACTACAGGCCTTGAATGTGCAGGCATAGGATGATGCCAGATATCCTAGAGCTGCATACACTACCCAAAAATTGTCAGTTACTGTTTACTAAAGGAATGCAGACTTGAGACTAGAGTAGGAGCAATTTTATGACTGACAAAGAGAGCAATGAAAAGTAACCAGTCTATGTAAAACTTAGAAGTAATGTGAAATTTTGAGATAAAAAATGAAAGAATTGTGAAATTTGCTAGCTGTTTGTTAGCAAATTTAAGAACCAACTTCAAGGCAACAAAGAACAAGACCTCATCTTCAAAATAAATTTCAAAGGATGTTGGGATGCTTATGACTTGCAATAAGAACACACTGAAAACTTTAGGCATTATCTCAGAAAAGATGGTAGATATTACAATTTTTATGTTTGTCAGATGTAAGTGGAAATTAATTTGAAGTGGGCTGTCACTGGACACTTTATAATATAAGTGCAGGTGCAGTTATAAACAGACTAATATTAAGTATGATTAGACTGTTAAGATTACAGTTAGACTATTGGTAAATTCTTGATATAAAAACGTGCTTCCTTTGCACAAACAAATGCACAAGTTGTTTCATCTAATTCCTCACTGAATGGAAGAATAACAAAACAAAACAACACAAAAACTGACACATAAAGATTCTTCTTTTTTTTTTTTTTTTTTTTTGCACAGTTTTTGGAAATAATAAATAGAAGACTTATTTTTATTTATGACATAAAGTATTCTTTTCAAGCTTTGAATTTCGGAATATATTTAAAATTTTAAGTGTTAATTGTGTTAAAAGTGTTGCAAAGTGTTAATGCACCAGTAAGATCTAGGTTGTAATACTGTATCCAGTTCTGATCATGTAAATTTCCAGAAACATAAACTCTAGCTAAAGAAGTCCCTGAGAATACTTAGTGTAAATTCAGATCACTAGCATCAAGTACATTCTGTATTGCGCATAGATCCTAAGAAAATTTTGAGAGAGGGGAAGAGGGAAAGAACTAGTGAGGATATGGTTTCTTTCAATGAACACTGAGGAAATTAAAATAATTTACTGAAACATAAAAATAAAATGAATTGATGTTTTGTAAATTAAAAAGAAAAAAAAACAGAATTGTAAACAGCTTCTTAGAAGAGTTGTTCAAAAACAATTGTCAGCAATACTCAGATATTTTAATGATAGTAGCTGTTAAATATCTGAGTCACATTATGCAACAAAAGTTCAAAGTCTTTGAAATCAGAAGCGTTCACTAGACCTGTATTATTTCTTGCTAGCCTGTATTAAGTTAATTTCTATACATCAGTCTGAGAATCATATGGAAAATTTCCCATCTGTAAGAAAAAGTAGAATTATCAGTGCATTATCATATCAAACACTCATTTGATTCCAAAAGAAGAGCTAGACACTATCTTCCTCTGCTTCCACTTTTTTGAAGTTCATAAGATCTACTGAATCTTTTTTAGAGGAAAAGTAGGGCACTATTGAATTAAGGAAAAATAAAAATGAAATACAGGAAGGTAAGATCAAGCAGAGAGTAAAAAAACATTAAACATAACAGACTGTTACAATAATAGGGACAAATGCAGTACCGTCTTAAAAAAGGGGAAGACTTAAGAATAAGCTTAAATGCTATAGAAAATGAATTTATTATGTTGTTTTTATTAGATATTAAATTTTGTTGGTTCTTTTTCTGATTTGGCAGGTTAGGAAGATGAGTGGAAGAATGATGCCACCTTATAGAAATTCAAGTAGGTTTTCATTGCAATGAACATTCCACAAAAAGTATTTTGGTAAGTATTTCTAGCATGACTTTGAGGAGTTAAAATATAACATTATCGTTTCCTGAAAGTTTAAATGTTTACTACTTTTTATTTATGTTAAATGTAAGAGAAATTGTTAGAGCTGTTTTTAATTGAAAACCAAATACTTTTTTTTTTTTTTTTTTTTTTTTTTTGTCTGGATTTTGCTATAAATGTACTAGGTGAAATAAAACAAGTAAATAATTCTGTGAAGAAAAAAAATACTGAGTTGAAAATTTTCTTTGGAAACCTTACCACACAACTGTGTAATTACAAGTGATTGACCTTTAAATGCTTGTGATTTAAACTATAATCTTCACGTTTTCCTTAAAAGTATGAATATTCATTTTGCATTTATGACAAAATTTAACTTTCAAAGTGAAACAAAGTATTTTATTGTTTTCCCCTATAATTTGCATAAACATTAATTGAAATAATAGGTATTTTTTTAAGAGGAAGATATAGACTTTAAAAATGAACTCGGATGACAATGGCAGCAGCTCTTAAATGAAAAATGTACTTAGTCTTTTTTCCATGAGCTAGACTTCTGTTTATGATGAAGGAAACATATGTCCATTAAAGAAAGAGATGTGAAAGGATTTATTTAATTTTTTTCTGATTACAGTGTCTCAGCCAGGATTTTTCAGGCAGTCTGCACTAAAGAACTCTCAAAAATTCGTATACAAATTGAAAAGTAAACCTTGCATTTCCTTTCTGAATAATGAAATATACCATAGAATTTTATATCTTTTCATCACTTATTTTGAACTAAATACTACCTAAATTACAAAAGATTTTTTGTTTTTTGTTTGATCCCTGAGAAATATTACTGAGTTTTTAGAGAAACACAATATGAGGTGGAAGAAATCAATGGAACTCATACAATCCTATTTCAGTGACTCAAATTTGTGCTCAGGAATTAAAAAAGGATCTGACATTTTAGAGCTTTCTATTGGTGCTGCCAGAAATTTTACTTGGTTTTGGAAAATTTAACTACAGTTTTTCAGCATAAGAGGTAATCACCAGAATGTTCAAATATTCCTTCACAAACTAATAAGATAATACTTGGTAACATCCTCACATTTTCATTCTGTTATTCAAAACAGTTAGGGACCCAATTGCATGACATAGTTAAATGGCATAGTAATATATTTTATTACAGTGACATCTGGAAACATCAACTTACTTCAAAATAAATTATGTCTCTACTGTGAAAGCTTTCTGGGAAATTGGGACCATAATTTGGATATGCACATTCTGATGCGCATGCAGCACAATGGAAAGCATGGATGATAAAACTATAATATTCACTAATAAATAATTTTCTACTTCAGTCAATACTGAGCGTTTGCAGATGATATAAAACAAAATATTCAAGAGAGGAGTTAAAATTCCTCTCTAATTCATCACAGTATTTGTCACCACCATTTCATGCTGTTGAAGAGACAATTAGAATGAACAGTAGGATAGGTCTCTACCTCTGTTAGCCTTCATGCATAATAAATAAGCTTTCAATATATAATTAATGTAAACAATGAAAGTGAAAACAAGGCACGTTTCCCCAACAAAAGTTTGTTATGAACTGCTATTATCAGGTAAGATCTTCAATTTTATAACTGAATATTATCTAACTATTTAGGTTCTGTGCTGCAAACATACTGTGTCCATAGAAATCTCCATCTGCTGCCCAGTACATCCTCAGAGTTTCTCAGATTTTAATACAACGGTTGTTTATTTAAGATCTGACTGCCATCAGAGCACTAAATATAGTTTTCTGTTGTTCTGGTTTTAATTGATGAGCAAGACTGTTTACTACATTAACCAATCCATTCTTACTCCTGCCTTGTTAGATATTTTCACTAATGTTGAATATTTAAGTAAATTTTAAAAAATCATGCTAGATCCACATATTTTGAACATAAGGTTAATTTTACTGCTGTATTTATTTCTGTTATAACCTTAATGTATCAATGCTTTAACTATTGTGTCTGAATTTCTTTAGTCCATGTAAAGATTCCCTAGAGCTTCAGAGACACTATGGAATGTCTCTTAGAAAACACACAGCAAATATTAGTTGCTGATATCAGTTGTTTAGAGCTCACAATCTCTTGCCAGCTTTGTCTGGTTCCACAGAATACAGCAGTGCTACTACCCAGGTAATGATATCTTGAGTACTTGTGGCTCCAAATTATAAATTTTGATTTCTGTTTAAATTATAAACAGATTTTGGAAATGATAGAATAAAGATGCATGTCTATTAAAAACCTGTTAATGAAATACAAAAAGCATAAGACTAAAAACGTTCTAAAGAAGACATAAGATTTTTAATGGGAAAAGAGGTGTTTTGTGTTGCTCTTTTTCTTCTTAATTTAAAAGAAGATATTACTATACAATAAGAACATCATCATTATTAATAAACTTATTCTACTTTTAATGAATGTGTCTTGAGAAATACACTCTGCAAACATGAATAATGGAGGAATTACACTGAGTCCACAGAATGGCAACAACTAAAAAAAAAAAAAAATTATAAAACAGCTTCTATACTAGGGAACAGCGTTTAAAAATAAATTGTGATGTTGATGTCCTGGAAGTTAGCAAATTCTAGCAACATGCAGGTAGGTGTATTATTAGTTACATAATGATTATGTCATATAATGTTGATGTTTCTTCATGCTTAATGAAATCAGTTTGTAAGTAACAGACAATAAAGAAATAATGTTGTTTTCAGATAATTTAAAGTCTGTGGCCATACTGCTCTTTTCTAGGTTTTCCTTTCCACAGTATATTTTTCAATTACTAGCTGTGTTTTGGCATGGCCCCAGATTTCGTCTTCTGGCTCCTCTATTGTTCTCTTGGCCATGATTTCATTCCCTTGGTCTCTGTGATCCACTTTCTTAGTCTCTTCATATCTTTCTACATTGTTGGCTTTGTTTTTCTTTTGTAATGTTTCGCAGTTCACACATGGCTTTGATTAATGCTTGCTTCTCTTGTATTTGCATAAGCAAGAGTAAGCTGAAGAATTCCACAGAATGTTTTTAGAAGCAACTTAAGAAGAAATGTTTCGTCATCTCTAGGGCTCTTTAATTTCTGTTGGATTTAGTTTTAAAACCATTGGTCAAGATTCACACTAGAAGGGGATGCAGGAGACAAAATGTTTCCCTGCCCCCTCTTACCCTATTGCAGTGTAAGAGATTATTCTTTTATACTACTGCCTCAGAGCTTGCTGAGGAACAGGTCCAAGCAAGTCCTGGCCAGAGGATGAGAAATCCTTTGTCTGGAGAACACTGATGGACAGGTCCTGGGCCGGGGTTGCAAAATCCTTTGTCTGAGGGGCACAGATGGACAAGGCCAGGGGCAACTAAAGAAAGATAAGCCGCAGATTAATGGCCGGGAAGCAGTCTTTTGTGTGGACTTATCTCGAGGAAGATGGCCATCTCAGGGGGTACTCACATGACTCTTACCCAAGCACCCCAGGGATGTTATGTATGTGGAAAAAGAAGAAGGACAAAAAAGGGACAAACAACCATAAGGTTAGGTTTCTGACAACAGATTCCTCATGAAGAAGAACAGGTGGTTTTCTCACTACAGATTCCTCATGAAGAAGAACAAGAGGGTTTTCTGAGAAGCCTCATGACCTGCCTCTCACTCCCTCCTGGACTGGCTCTGCGCTCTACCTGCTTGCTTCCTAAGGCCGGCCATGCTGCCATCAGATTCCTCACTACGGAATGCCTGCATGCTGATGGACTCCCTTGGGCCTGCTACCGGAGACCTGCTGCCTCCTCCCGGACTTACCCCGCGGCTTCTTCCTGGACCTATCCAGTACCTGCACCTTCTTGCTGCCTAAGACGGGCCACGCTGCTGCTGCTCTCCTCCCTGCCCCTGCGCCTCTGCCNGTCATTAACCTTCCAGTCTTAAAATAAATGCATCCTTTAATAAGTTTTCTTGTCATTTAAGTAGCATCATAATAATACATTATTCCTAAATTAAGCATAAAAATAAGCTAGAACATGAGCAAAGAAGTGACACTGTGATAAATTTATTAGGGTCTGACTTGTGCCAGAGAAGATCATATAAAAACTGAAATCATGAATGAATTTTTCCTTGCAGGAAGGAAAAAAGAAAGTAAGATGTTTAAATTACTCAAATGAAGTAAAATCAGTATTTAGCTAAATATGGCTAAATAGCTAATCCATACAATCTCAGTCTCTGAGATAAGCTGATACTGTCCTTCTTGCCTAGCTGAATCAACCTACTGCCATAGCAGAAATTTTACCGTACTTGGCATTTAGCAGAATCAGGTAGGGGACATTAAGTGACAAGAAAGAAATATTTTTATGAGAGGCTCTTACATAATATTCTGGGAATATGACTTTTTTTGAATTACCTTATTCAACTTCCTCAGATGATAAAAATTTTCTCCTCTTTAACACTTACCATGAGCTCTAGCATTTAGATATTAGTTATAGTAGCAGTATATTGTGATGACTCATACTGCATTTAATTTGCAGCATTAAATTAACATTTATCTTGTTTAATTTGAAAACTAATTTTGTCAGTTTACTGAAACAGAAGCTGAGGTGACATTTTTGATTCTTCTATGGATAGTGGAGAAAGAAAATGACTTGTGTGACATTTTTCTCAGATGCGTTGATATTTGCAGGAATGGAGAAACTGTTTGAAATCTTTCAATAACTTAACACCTTTTAGGGAAAAGTATTTTTCCTATAGATTTCTATTTTACACTAATGCAGTCCTTAGATTTACCTCTGTGCAGAGCCAAAATGTTCACAGAAAAATTAATATCTTCTGCTGCTGTTTTGGCATGCACAGAAATATATCAAGCGTTAGCAGTGATGTGGCAAGAAAAATCAATGCTAATATTACAACAATCATGCTGAAAAAAAAAGTATGACTGTTTGTACTTCTCAGCAAGATTCAGATAATTTAATAGTTTTAAAACTTCCATCATAACAAGGAAAAGTCACTGAGAAAAATGCTGATTGATTCCATACACTTCTACCTTTTTAATCAATTTTAATATGTATTACAAAATGACAATCTATAGAAGCTGTAAAGCTCACTAGAAGAAAAAATTCCATTCTAGTATTATATTATATATAAGGCACTTAATTTAACTAATGTTCTGTGTAACATAAGTCACATACATAGCTATGTAACAAAAGTAATACTGTTGTTGAAATAGATTCTGTTATAAGAGCTATAAAGTGACCAATAGTATGAAAATCTTGGGAGATGTTATTTATACCAATAGTGATTGTGACGCTTCATTAGCATTGAGGCAAACTGGTACTTCTCAGAATTAGGTACATACTTGAATCTTAGGGCAAATTTTGATATCACTCATTCTTTATTATCTGCTTTTTTGTTAACTTCTCAGTGGGACAGACACAGAGAAATTCTGTGGCATATGGTCACTAAGTGTCCGTATTTCTCTGTTACAAAGGCTCCGAAAAGGTAGCATTCCCCCTCATTTTCCCACCTCAAATTCTAGAGACAAACACAAGAATAAACCCAGTTGTCTTCATAATCCTTCAAACCAAAAGCCAAAGAGATTTGAAATAGAACTGACAGCTGTAGAGTAATTTGTGTATTGACTACTTAACATACACCAGCCTGATTTCAAATGCTTCAAGTGATATATAAAGCCTTAGGGAGATAACACTTCAGCAAATTTACGTAGTTGCCCTGACTGTCTTCAAAATATTGCTTTCAGAATATTTATATGATTATTCATTTTCAGCAGTTTCTTCATTTCCACTGTTTCTTCTTTTCCTAGGTTCTTTCACTAATTTATTCAGTTTCGTCAACTGGCCAACAGTGCTATGTCTGCTGAATCCTAGGAATATGGTCTGATTGGCATGAATTTTTATATTTGTAAATTTAGAGAAAGAAAGCATACCCTATTGTAACAAGTGATAAATTTCACCATGCAACTAGCAAGAAATAAGAAAGCAAAAAGGTATTGTTCTAAAACTATCAATTCGGGGAAGGGGGGGAGACTGCAAAGTGTCTACATATGTATTAAGACTAGGAACGGAAGACAATTTTCAAAACATTTTAAAAAGATATTTTATTACAAGAACCATGATTTAGGGCTGTGTAAGTTGTAGTACGTACCTCTGTCCCAAAGGCCATGTCATAATATAACTAAACTTACAAATATAGCTAGCATTAACCTCGTAGGTGTCCTTGACAGTCTTTTAGAGGCTTTAAGACTAGTGTTTTCATAATCAACTGTGTATATCAGTATTTATCGTGAACACCTAAAATTTAGACAGCAATTAGTTCTCTCTGTTGGACAAACTGAGCATTGTTGACTCTTAACACTTTCATTATGAAGTTTAGATATAGTCCTACAGCCTCATGCACCTTTGTAGTTGTTATATTTCTGGCTATTTCTACACTTTAGATTTTGGTATTTTTTTTGGTACAGCTGAAGTTATTTTCTGTTTTAAATTTTTTTTTTTTTTAATTTTGTTTACTGATATATCTTCATTTTAAAAAAATGTTTACCAGACTATTATAATTTTTCAGAACAAAGAGGAAATCTATTGGTTCAGATTCATATGTTTCCTGACTACTCAAAGTGTTTTCTTTTAAATGGAAGCTTAATTTTTTGTAGTACCCTCTTTGTTTCTTAACATCATGAAGTTGTAATGTTGCATATTTTTATATCATATTTATATCAATAAAAAAGTCACCATGGTTTCTTTTTCAGTCACACACGTTTGCAAAATAACATCTCAGTTCAAGGAGGTGGAGAAATGTAATATGAGGGAATAACAAAAATATGTTCCTACTCAGATTCAAATATATGGAATAATAAAAAAGAGGTTGCTGGTTTTTTTATTTGGCCTGCTCTACAAGTTCAATTTCTAGATCTAAATATAAGACAGTGTTTTTCAACGAATTAGTTATTATCTATGAAACTATGCATAAATGATGGAAGTTGCACTGAATTTAGTCCCTTGGATTTTATCTCATTTTATCTGAACAGTAAATCTGCAAAATGGATTAGACTTCAACTGTAATGTAATATAGTAAAGTATCCTATGATTCTATAAATCTGTGATCATAAGATGGCTTGGCATGATAAAGTTCTGTAAATGTTTGAGTGACTCTTTTCAGGATAACTGTATGGTAAGTATCCACCAGTTACGTGCCAGTACTAAATTTTTTTTATAAGTTTTTTCTTCTGGCAACTGGTTATAGCTTTAGTAAGTATAAACACTAGTGAAAATAACGGGAGAAGCTATATATTTTCAGGAGTTTTAGATACAGACTGCATTCATTATACATTTTCTCCTCATCTGTCATCACAAATAACTGATGCTCACTTTTTCCATTAGGAATTGGTATTTACTTAGGCTGAAACAAAGCAGTGTGTATTTTCATACTGAAATATTGTGATAGAATACAAATCTAAAACATCACAGACTTCTCCAATGCTGTTTGATGCATCACAGACCCAAGTGGTAGCTGGACAGCATGACAATTCCCTATCATTTCATCTGACTTCCCTATAAAAAGTTTGTTTGTTTTTTTCTGGAGTGTTGGAATAAGTAAAAGGATAGAATCATACAACTATATAATTGAATGGGTGGGAAGAGACCTTTAAATCACCTGGTTCTAACCCCCTTCCCGTGAGCAGGGTGCCACCCCCCAGATCAGGCTGCACAGAGCCCTATCCAAATTGGCCTTGAACATCTCCAGGAACGGAATAGTCACAGCTTCTCCGTGCAGCCTGTCAGTGCCTCATTGCCCTCTGCGTGAATAATTTTTTCC
This sequence comes from Pavo muticus, assembly GCA_016647715.1. Lineage (NCBI taxonomy): Eukaryota > Metazoa > Chordata > Aves > Galliformes > Phasianidae > Pavo > Pavo muticus. The sequence goes on along the minus strand of JACDJE010000672.1, from coordinate 69,771 downwards.
TACCATCTACTCTAAGTGTTTCATCTTTTAGTTTAAAATCATTCCCACTTGTCCTTTCTCTATCTGCCTGTATAGAAAGTCAGTTTGCCTATTTTTTTTTTATAAGCTCCCTTTAAGTACTGAAATGACATAGTAAAATACTTTGTTATATTGAAGTCTAAACATAAGACATCACTTACAACTTGAAATATGATTTCTTCCATGAAAACTGCTCAGTAGTGTGCATTTACTAACAATGTTTTCTAAGAACATAACTCTGTACTATTCAAAGGAAATAATATTCCTAACTTCTAATGTGCGTGTTATAAACAGTTGGTCCTACAATATTTATTTTCTTTAAATACATTTTCTTAATCATTTCATAAAAGAAAGCTTGTTAATGAAATTATTTCCAATTTTTTGAGCTTCATTTTGTAATAAATAATATCCTCACAACATTATGATTTCTGTACAGTGCCATGAGAATGATGGTACAGTTTCCATATTATCTGAGAGCTTAATAAGTTGTTATAAAGGACTCGTGTTGTCAAAATGAGTTTAGTAAGGAGTTTGGCTTCCTTGGATGTCGTCTCGACATAACCTTGATAACGACTTTGAAGAACATTAATAATGTATGGGAAATGCAATCTATTTTCTGGCTCCACAGTTATAATTAGGTTCTGATAGAGCCGTCTGCAACAATTTCCTTAGAAACTTTTATTCCATCCCTTCCCCCCTCCCCAAGAAAAGAAGCCACTTCTCAATTTTTATCAGTTACAGCAAGAAGATAAAGGCCAAGTTTAGAATCATACTGTTAGGAAAGTTGATGCAAGTTAGATGCCTTTATATCAAGGTATTGTTATCGTTAGCCAATTAAGCTTCATCTACTTTGAACTAAAGAAAGTTATAATTTATGCAGAAATAAACTTATAACACCTCTAAGACTCCCATGAACCTGAATATGTATTACCTAAATAATTAGAAACTGCATACAGGTAGCAATAACTTCTGTGCAAATATTTTTCATTTACTTTGTAAACAGAAATCCACTAGTTCCAAAGATGGCTTATTATGAAGTCTGTGTAACGTTTTCTGGAGCTGTATCTTTGCAATTTATATAAAAATTACTAAAGTCAAACTTATGCTTTTTTTCCTCATTAAGAAAATATTTTCTAGAAAGAATAGTTACATATTGAAAGGGTTTTTTTTTCTGCATTCAGTGTGTTATTCTTCATTATTAAAATAATTAGTATGTACAGCAAAAGAAGGTGACAACAGCACCTTCTCATGGGATACAAGTGCTAAAGAGCAATAGTAGGTAACAAAAGAAAAATTGGCTCACCCCTTCCAACAGCTAGCAACAGCTCAAGAGGAGTACAATCTCTATCCAGAAAGATACTCCCTCAGTTGCTAACCCTTAAATGAGGGTAAGGAGGGGCTCTACACCTTTCAATCACTCAGGTGCATTGCTTGCACCTGAGCTCCCTGGGTTATCCATGCATTCTCACCTGATGGTCAACCATTGGTTCAGGCTGTGACCTGGCATTTCTGCTGCATAGCGTTACAACACTGCAAGCTGCGTGGGATGGAATTTGCAAATGAGAAAAGAAAACATCTGAAAATCTGAACGTAAAATATGCAACTGCAATTGACTATTATAAGTCTAAATAATTATTCTTTAATGTTTTCTTCTATAAGTTTAATTCCTATAGCTAATTTTATATTTATACATTATAATTGTAGAATGATCATAAAAGCATCTAGTATTGAATCTTGTTTTCCTGGTTTTGCTGGTGACTCTAACTCACAAATGATAAAGCAAGCTAGTAGCCACTGGAATGTACTGAGTTCTGTTCCTGCAGTGAACACTCACGTAGGAGAAGAGGTGACTGCTGGAATTCGTGGCATTTGACAATTCTTCTCAATCTTTGTGCCCACTTACTCTAGTAGCAGTGCTACTGTGTCATGGGATGTAAAATAGATAAAGTAAAATATTTTAAATTAGCATTTAGACAAAGTTTTATACTTCTTTTTTTTTTAGTAAAATTTCTTTACTAAAATCAGTGCAATAGTGTTAGTGATATATTTCCACTAGTTTGCTTATCTTATAGAGGTCCTACTGTACATTTCAGTTACTCTAACAGATGTATTTTTTTGTCTTCTGTATATATATATATACAGCTACAAAATTTCTGACATCACAGTAAACTGTCAATAGAAAATACTCATATTTGTTATTGTAGCATGAACATATAAATATTGTAGTGTGTTCACAGCATTTGAGAAAAAAAATAGAGTAGGAAATTATCATAAATTAACAGTGTCAAATTTTATCTATTGTAAAAGGAAGTACTGCCAACAATTTATTCTTGGTAGGAAGGATCTGATAAAGAATAAATACATTAAAAAATGTGTAATGAATGTAAGTAAAAATTCATTAGACTCAGGTTGGCTTATATTTCAGCAAAACTATTTTTGCCTACTTTCCTTTGACGTTTTACCCCCTTCAAAAAAATCTTGGTGTAAATATTTACTTTTTGCATTACTACCTCTTCTCATATAAATGTGTCTGGGAAATAGAATTCAATCTGTTATTAATATTTGGTTGTATCCTTTTTTTTTTTTTTTAATTGGACATACAGTTAATGATGTCGCTTTTACTGCAAGGCTTAAAAACTATGAGTCATCTATTTCCCTTTTCCCAACTCAGTCATATCATTAGATTACAACATAGCAACTTTATTAGGAATGTTTGGGGCACTATTTTTTTAATTTATGTTTTAAGCCTTTATGTTCTAGCATCAGAAAAAAAAATCAGAAAGATTAGGGTGTACATTTAAAAATTTTTTATCCTAAAATGTTTGTTTGATAAATTCATTTAAATTCATTGCAATAAACACTGAGATTTCTGGCAGTAACTGGGGGTGTTTGTTAAAGGCATAGCTATTCAGTGATCAAATACTAAATTCATTACATTTCTATTTATACCCACAGTTATTTGCTGCTTTGTAAACACCCAAATATGTTTTTATATATGCTCCTAAGCAGGAATATGTAACACATATTTGTGCAGACATTAGATATTTGTGTACTCACAGATTAAATCTGAGCCTCAGTAGACAAAATGTGTATTCCCTTCACAGCTG
>JACDJE010000672.1:56311-66437 GCA_016647715.1 Pavo muticus | reverse complement strand
GGGATCTCAGATAAGAGGGAGCAGGGATGCCCATCTGCATCCTGTTCTCACAGGACACGATGGTATCATTTCCCAATTTTCCCATACCAAGCTGGAGCTATTTAGTCACAGGCCAGATCTTCCACCAGTGACCACTCCTGAGCACTCTCTTCCGGAGGCAAACAGCTCTGGAGGAAGGTGTCCACAAAGAGATGCTGATTTTCACACAGTAGCACCCATCACTTGCCTTCTCAATAAATCAGTTAGGGTCTTATCACAAGAAACACCTCAGGAAGCAAGCTTTGAACCAGGAAGCATAGAAGGATTCTCACACCCTTGTATGTAGTTCTCACATATATTTTATAGTTTAGCTATTTCAACACTATTCCATGCAAATGAGTTGCCAAATAAAAAGAATTAGCCTGTATTTTTGCACAGAAATGTGGACATTACACAATCTTTCCCAGTGAGAAGGGAAAGATTGGAATTTACTGGAAATATCAACCATGCTTGCAGTACCTGCCATTCTACTCAGTCTTGGTCTGAACCATGAAGCCTGTTTTTCCAAAGGACCTTTTTTACAATGCTGAGAATTAATGTGTTCAGTCAATTTACAATTATTGAGCATAGGGGAGGAGTGGAGCACTCCAGATTATGGGAAAACTTACACGATGCTACCGCTTGTAAACTAGAGATGACTCTTGAAAAACTGTTTGAGCTAGATCTAATATTCATTAATAACGAATGCTTTCCAGGAATGATTGTTCAGCAAAAGTGTAGAGTATGAAAGCATGTCACTAGCTTAGGCCCTGGATTTAGGTCTGTGCCTGTACTGAAACACAGTAGTCCTGAAATTACATTTTCAAATCCAGTTTTAGTATCAAGGCATCACTGACATAAAGTTCACAGGACTTTTAAACTATACAAATTATCTGTGCATGTCAGTCTGGCTGTCTAAATTTGTCAGGTAAATAAAATTAACAGACAAGTAGTAAGTTAAAGATGGAATTTTTAAATATTAAGTAGACAGAAATTATGGATTTCCCGTGGGAAAAACAAACAAACAAACAAACAAACAAATAAAAATCTATCCAGATATTCTATCTTATCTTTAGGTCTTAGCAGTCAGGGAGTGAATAAATTCAGGTTTAATGTTTCAGATATTACAAGTTGTGTATATATACTGGACTTAAACAATGGAAGTACTCTTCTGTTATTTACAATTCATAATACACACATCTAAAGATATGCAAATATTACAAAATCCTTTAAAGTCAAGCGAGAGAAATTGGTCTTTTAATATTTTTTTCCCTTGATATGATTTGCCTTTTTTAAATTTTTACAGAATAGAGAAATTCCTCAAATTGCACAAAGAAATTCCTCACCAGCAGGTTAAGATAGGTGATCTTTCCCCTCTATTCAGCACTGCTTAGGCTACCTGGAGTTCTGTGTCTAGTTCTGGAATACAAGAGATACCTGGATATACTGGAGAGTGTCCAACACAGCCACCAGATGAACAAGAGACTGGAGCATTCAGATTGTTTTTGAGGATGTTTAAGGGGAAGATGAGATGACAAGATTGCTTTTGAGTAAAGACATTTTGATTAAACTAATGTGGTTGCTATTTAGTACTGATATCAAAAATAATTCTGTTTGTTCCCAATATGCAATCTGTGCCTGGCAATAAGTCAATACGTCTTTAAGGTACTTTATAAAATTACAGAATGCTACCAGAATGTGTTCAAAAAAGATGAAACGCAGTAAAGTGAAGGAAAGAGTGTTCCTCTTCAGAGTAGGAATCAAAGTGTAAGTTAGACAAAATACTTTGATATCAAGATTCTGGAATTCTTCAGGAGAATCTCAGGAATTTAGCAGACATTCTTCTGAAACAAAACAAAAAAAGAAGGAGACTAATAGCACTTACCTTTTGACTAAAGCTGCATTTATAAGGAAATGAATGCCACAGCTATAATGTTTTCCAGATCAAGGCTGTCATGAGTTTTTAAAAGCCCAAGCTATGGATATAAACGGGTACAAAACAGTATGTCTGTCAAAAGAGAAGGACTTTGCACTTATATCTATGGAAAGTTTTGATTAAAAGGTTGAAAGACCTCTAGAGATTAGATACATCAGTTTTTAGAAAGTAACTAAAAGTGGGAATTTTCAGGATTAAGAGTTTCTGAGCTTCTGAACTATAGTGAAGTTTCCCTTTAGGTACACAATTTATTTTATTATTTCATTTCATTTCATACAATATTTTACATTTTATTTTTATTTTTTCCTCTTAGTAATCTGCAACAAGAGAATAGCACCTGTCTAAAAGCGTCATAAACATTAAAGCATTAGCAATCACTGAATAAAAAATTATTTTACAGATTGAAAATTAATAAACATATGTCAAATCAAACAACTGACAAGATGCACTGTCTTGGAATATGTCTGTGATACAAACACAGGTAAAATAAACTTTTTTCCAGCAGAAAGGTTTTTGTGTCTTTTTTATAACCAAGATATGACTGTTTACACGGATGGATAGTGATAGGAAAAGGGGGAATGGTTTTAAACTGAGACAGGGGAGACTTAGGTTAGATATTAGGAGGAAGCTTTTCACACAGAGGGTGGTGACACACTTGAACAGGTTGCCCAAGGAGGTTGTGGATGCCCCATTCCTGGAGACATTCAAGGCCGGGCTGGATGTGGCTCTGGGCATCCTGGTCTAGTGGTTGGAGACCCTGCACATAACAGGGGGTTGAAACTAAATGATCATTGTGGTCCTTTTCAACCCAGGCCATTTTATGATTCTATGATTCTATATCTGAGCTGCTAACAGGAAGAGGTTACTGAAAATGCCTATTTTGCAGCAGTGGAATGAGGGAATTAGAACAATGCTTAATTCTGCTGTCTCACAGATTATAACCCTAAGGACATAACTAAAATATGAAACAACTGTACCTACAACAATATTTAACAGAAAAATGGAGGATGTGTAGAAACTTCTTAAAGTTTTCTTCTGGAAGATGAAGGCAAAATTACTTGATAAGGATAATTAAAACATATGATGTTTACATCACAATATATATACTATATTTCAGCTTGATAATATAAAACTTGCAAGCAGACTAAAGCAGTAGCTTAAATGTTAAATAACACACACCATTTGATGGCAGAAAATGTTAGAAACATTATCATTGTAGATATTTTTTAGGCTGAAAGGATAAAATCATTAGAGGGTCTTAAAATCACAAGACTCCTGATAAAAAAGGGGTATGTAAATTGTTTGTTATGCTGAATACTGATTATGGTTGTGGAAAAAAAAAAAAAGAAAAAGAAAACATCATAAGAAGCAAATAAAAAGGAAAGGACTCAGTTGGACAATAGAGCAGCATAAGCAGAAAATTAGGGCTAGATCAGGTTGATTTAGCTGAGCAAAATTATTCTCGAATATGTGTATAGGTTTTTGATTTATAAATTTATATTTGCAATTGAGTATATTTTTCATAAAATAATATATTTTCATAATCAATGATAAAGGTGAGTAATACAATGACAACATAATGTCAAGAATAAGATTTGGCAGAGGTGATGCTCAGTAACATATCTTCAGTCTCTCTTACTTGGTAAAAGAATAAAAAAGAATTATTTCATGATCACATCTGTTGTTAGTCTATTAGCATTTTTTAACAATAATCTGAACTATTTTAAGCCTTACAATAGTTTTTTTTGAAAATTCTTTTCAAAACACACTCAGGAATTAAAGATTTTAAGAAATGAACAATGTATACTAGGCCATAAACAAGTTTTGCTAAATACAGAGAGGAAATATTATTATTAGAGAAATTGATAAAATTAATTTTCCTGATAATAAGTCACTATTTAAACATTTGAAAAATCTAAATACATTAATACGTAAAAAATTATCAGCAGCTGCCAAAGATCATTGAGAAAACTGAATTTACAGAAGACAAAATTTAAAGATTGCAAACATTTTAAAGTGATATAAATTAATAACTGGTAAGAAATGGTAATAAATGCATAACTAAAGAAAAAAATTGGAGAACTATAGGCTTTATCTACGTGGTTTTCAGTATGTTAGAACTGTATTAACAGTTTAATAAATAGAGAGCCACTTTAGGATTAGACTTCGTGAGGGATTTAATTGGTTAACTGCAGCCTTTGGTGGCCAAATTTAAAACCTCAATCCATGGTGTTTTCTGCCAACTGTCACTCAAACAGCCTGAATGTGTAAATTCCCAGTAACAACATCCCTGCTACTTGTAATTAATATCACTTAGCTTAACTTTTAGGGGACGTTTGCATCTTCAATGCCTTTTCAGCCAATACTGACAGTAGCAACTGTTCTTAAGCATGTGTACCTAATTAGTTTTCATGTAAAACTCATCAGCTATAAACTAATGCTTACACACTCACTAGGATTTTGAAAATTTGCAAATGGGATATTTGAATTTACAAGATTATTTGGCATGTTCCCCAAAAAGCATCCTAAACTGTGGCTTAAATTCTTGATTCAATGCTCTTTCCCATTGTGAAAATTATTTAAATATCAGAGGCAAAAATTGTAGTTAAATGTGCTACTAAATCTAAGCAGTCAGCGTATTTACATGGCAGGCACAGAGGCCAGTCCTTTTCTATATATAAAGCAGGGCACTATTTTTATGGAAGAGGCCAAGATACACAACTTTGAGTGCTCTTAAACAAATGCCTGTAGGGCAGTGAGCAATCTAAGTTAAAATGATTGTGTCAAATAAAAAATAGTAATGCTTGAATTTCTGCCTCTAGGAGTTCATCTGACTATGTTTGTTACTAGACTGTTCAGTGTATGATCAGAAAATAAGAAGAGCTGACATTTTTTTTTTTTTTGTCCCTACAAAATTGTATTCATGCAGAGAGTTCATAGCAGAAGGAACAGATCTAGCCTTGAGGTGGATATTGATTTCGCTGAGAAAGTTTGGAAAGCCTTCCATCCACATTTTCTGAGGAGTAAATATCTCTGTATTCTGCACAGAGCGTTTTGTAAGTCTTATTATTAGCTGATAATTTTTCCTTGGTGTAGTTTGGTCTATGTCCAACAGTTAACAATGTAGATTTCACAAGGTGACAGAATACATGAGAAAAGAATGTTGCATTCCAGAGGCTCAGGAACTGCTGTGGATTTAGTTCTTAAAACTTCAGATTGTTAGGATTCAATTAAATATAAAAACATAACCCTTACAAAATAACTGAATATAACCAATACGAAGGTGCTAATTTTTTCATAGGAATATAATGACTGTAACTTCATCTAGGGAAGTAAAGAAACGGCTGCTGACCACTAACCACTCAGGACAGTAGCATATAAAGAATTCAAAATTAAAAAGGAAAGGATTAAGCTCAATGAAGTGAGTAGCTTAAATGCATTTCTGCCCAAGTTGTTTAACAAAGAGACAAGTAATAACACAGAACAGAGTACCAAAAGGACAATGCAGACAGGGCTGTAAGTCAGTCTTTATATGTGTAGGGGAACTGTTAGGTCAGCTTGAACTGGTAATTGAGCACCTGGTGAAGGGGTGAGGCTGGCCTAGGGAGCCCAGGCACATGTTTTCACTTATGCTCCCCAGGTGACCTGAAGGTGTGGACCCATCCTGGGATCATACAGGAGCCAGCCACTGAAATGAGAGCATTTCTTGGACTGAGTCTGCTTTCTGAGGAGGAGTGCTGTGTAGCAAGGAAGCTCCTTCATCAGCTGGGCAAATTCAGCTCTTGTTTCTGTATATCACTATTGGTCTACCTGCAAGTATTTTGCCTGGTATCATCAAGAATGTGTCAACAAAAATTTTGTTTCTTTATGAACAGAACAATATGTAAAGAAAGGAGGAGCTCTGGACAAATGTTCAGAAAATGGTAAATGCTAGAGTGTATAGATTAATGGGATCCAAATAACAAGACAAAACTTGGCATACTTGATACATACTTTGTTGCTGTAATTATAAGCTGTTATCATAAAATCATTAAGATTAGAAAAGACCTGTAAGTTCATCTAGTCCAACAATCCACCTATCACCAATACTGCCCACTAAACTATATCTCTCTGTACCACATCTACACTTTTCTTGTACACCCCCAGGGATGGTGATTCAACCACCACCCTGGGCTGCCTGTTCCAGTATTCAGCCACTTCTTCTGAGAAGTTTTTTCTAATATCCAACCTGACCCTCCCCTAATACATCTTGAGGCCATTCCCTCTTGTCCTTCTGCCTGTTACCCCACCTAGCTACAACCCTTTTTCAGGTTGTTGTAGAGGGTGATAAGATGTTCCCGGAGCTTCCTCTTCTCCAGACTAAACAATCCCAGTTCTATCAGCCAAATCCTCATAAGACTTATTCTTCAGACCCCTCACCAGCTTCATTGGACATGCTCCAGGGCCTTGATGTCTTTCTTGTTGTAAAGGGCTCAAAACTGAACACAGTACTTGAGACGAGGCCTCACCAGTGCTGAGTACGGGAGGATGATCACCTCCCTGCTCCTGCTGGCAACACTATTTCTGATGCAAGCTAAGATGTGGTTGGCCATCTTGGCACACTGCTGGCTCACATTCAGCTGAGTGTTGACCAACATCCCCAGATACTTTTCCTCCAGAATTAACAGGTATTTCTTAAAAGCTCAAAAGAACTAAGAAATGTGAAAACATATGCAGAATCGTGTAATAACAGGGGTTGTAAAAGTCCTCTAGAGTTCACCTAGTCCAACTCACCTGCTAAAGCAGGTTCCCTAGTTCCTGAACATCCCTGTTCATTGCAGGGAAGATGGACTAAATGACCTTTGGGTGACCCTACCAACTCAAAACAATTCTATTATTCTAAAACTATTATGGTGTGGGACCATGTCAAAGGTTCTACTCATCCCGAATTTTGTTTCATGCCTAGGCAGGTTCTTTATTGACATGAGCTTAGAAAATGAAGAAATGTTGCTTTCTTGGAGAGAATGACATTCTTTTATCACATTTGTAGTCTATTAAAATAACAGTAAAATTAAATGTTGAATGTTTGAAGTAAAAGAAAAAGAACTCATTAGCCTGAAAAAAAGTAAAACTGAAAGAAGAGTGGACAAGAGTATTCTTCATGTTAGTCTGCTGGGTTGACTAGGGTTATTTACCTGTTTGTTCATTTTTCTACATTTGCTCTTTGATCAGAGGAGCTATGGTGCCAAGGATAAAAAAGAGTCCAAGCAACCTCCACTGCTCATGTTAGCCTTTTCTGTCTTTCTAGACGTACGGCCTATAGGTAGAACTCCTAAAATTGCTGAGCTTTATTCACTCATTTCTTTATTCAGTTATTAAAAAAAAAAAAAAGACAATTTCAGGAAATAATAACATTTTAATATTATTACAATTCAGAGATCTTCATGTTGGATAATTTCAATTATAAATACAGATTGGAGATGTGCTTAGAAAACAAACAATACTGATATTTTGTAAACAGAAAAAAAATATTATTTTCAGAAGGAGTGAACCACATACACAGAGGTTAACTAAGTAGCCCAAAGTGACTTACAGAGGTAGAATCTGATAGAAGAACTCTTAGACAGAGGTCAGTGAGCAATAGTGGTAGAACATGCTTCTATTTTAGTATGGTAATGAAGATGATTTCATTCCTTTAAGATTTCCATTTTAATTTGCCCTGCATGGATAAAAAGCAATTTAAACTGAGAAATAACAAATGTCTTATCCTATATAAATAAGAAATGGAATAGAAAGAAGGTCAGAGAAATCGCTCAAGCAAAGAAACAAAATTTTCACTGAAGCAGAGGTGAACTTTTAATAATAAAAAAAAGTTGCTGTTATCATATTCATTTCACAGGCCAAAAAAAAAAAAAAAAACCCACAAAATTTTCAAAGGATAAGATTACTGCTTTAAGTACCCAGACGTAAAAAAAAAAAAAAAAAAGTCATTAACCTTCCAGTCTTAAAATAAATGCATCCTTTAATAAGTTTTCTTGTCATTTAAGTAGCATCATAATAATACATTATTCCTAAATTAAGCATAAAAATAAGCTAGAACATGAGCAAAGAAGTGACACTGTGATAAATTTATTAGGGTCTGACTTGTGCCAGAGAAGATCATATAAAAACTGAAATCATGAATGAATTTTTCCTTGCAGGAAGGAAAAAAGAAAGTAAGATGTTTAAATTACTCAAATGAAGTAAAATCAGTATTTAGCTAAATATGGCTAAATAGCTAATCCATACAATCTCAGTCTCTGAGATAAGCTGATACTGTCCTTCTTGCCTAGCTGAATCAACCTACTGCCATAGCAGAAATTTTACCGTACTTGGCATTTAGCAGAATCAGGTAGGGGACATTAAGTGACAAGAAAGAAATATTTTTATGAGAGGCTCTTACATAATATTCTGGGAATATGACTTTTTTTGAATTACCTTATTCAACTTCCTCAGATGATAAAAATTTTCTCCTCTTTAACACTTACCATGAGCTCTAGCATTTAGATATTAGTTATAGTAGCAGTATATTGTGATGACTCATACTGCATTTAATTTGCAGCATTAAATTAACATTTATCTTGTTTAATTTGAAAACTAATTTTGTCAGTTTACTGAAACAGAAGCTGAGGTGACATTTTTGATTCTTCTATGGATAGTGGAGAAAGAAAATGACTTGTGTGACATTTTTCTCAGATGCGTTGATATTTGCAGGAATGGAGAAACTGTTTGAAATCTTTCAATAACTTAACACCTTTTAGGGAAAAGTATTTTTCCTATAGATTTCTATTTTACACTAATGCAGTCCTTAGATTTACCTCTGTGCAGAGCCAAAATGTTCACAGAAAAATTAATATCTTCTGCTGCTGTTTTGGCATGCACAGAAATATATCAAGCGTTAGCAGTGATGTGGCAAGAAAAATCAATGCTAATATTACAACAATCATGCTGAAAAAAAAAGTATGACTGTTTGTACTTCTCAGCAAGATTCAGATAATTTAATAGTTTTAAAACTTCCATCATAACAAGGAAAAGTCACTGAGAAAAATGCTGATTGATTCCATACACTTCTACCTTTTTAATCAATTTTAATATGTATTACAAAATGACAATCTATAGAAGCTGTAAAGCTCACTAGAAGAAAAAATTCCATTCTAGTATTATATTATATATAAGGCACTTAATTTAACTAATGTTCTGTGTAACATAAGTCACATACATAGCTATGTAACAAAAGTAATACTGTTGTTGAAATAGATTCTGTTATAAGAGCTATAAAGTGACCAATAGTATGAAAATCTTGGGAGATGTTATTTATACCAATAGTGATTGTGACGCTTCATTAGCATTGAGGCAAACTGGTACTTCTCAGAATTAGGTACATACTTGAATCTTAGGGCAAATTTTGATATCACTCATTCTTTATTATCTGCTTTTTTGTTAACTTCTCAGTGGGACAGACACAGAGAAATTCTGTGGCATATGGTCACTAAGTGTCCGTATTTCTCTGTTACAAAGGCTCCGAAAAGGTAGCATTCCCCCTCATTTTCCCACCTCAAATTCTAGAGACAAACACAAGAATAAACCCAGTTGTCTTCATAATCCTTCAAACCAAAAGCCAAAGAGATTTGAAATAGAACTGACAGCTGTAGAGTAATTTGTGTATTGACTACTTAACATACACCAGCCTGATTTCAAATGCTTCAAGTGATATATAAAGCCTTAGGGAGATAACACTTCAGCAAATTTACGTAGTTGCCCTGACTGTCTTCAAAATATTGCTTTCAGAATATTTATATGATTATTCATTTTCAGCAGTTTCTTCATTTCCACTGTTTCTTCTTTTCCTAGGTTCTTTCACTAATTTATTCAGTTTCGTCAACTGGCCAACAGTGCTATGTCTGCTGAATCCTAGGAATATGGTCTGATTGGCATGAATTTTTATATTTGTAAATTTAGAGAAAGAAAGCATACCCTATTGTAACAAGTGATAAATTTCACCATGCAACTAGCAAGAAATAAGAAAGCAAAAAGGTAATGTTCTAAAACTATCAATTCGGGGAAGGGGGGGAGACTGCAAAGTGTCTACATATGTATTAAGACTAGGAACGGAAGACAATTTTCAAAACATTTTAAAAAGATATTTTATTACAA
>JACDJE010000672.1:11581-54619 GCA_016647715.1 Pavo muticus | reverse complement strand
TTTTTGGACTTTAAAAACTGTATCCAAGTCACAACAAAGAGGAACATTTGTCTCTACCACGTCTACAACATTCTCCACCTCCCATTTACTTTTCACCTTTGGGGTCTAATCTTCTAGTGCAGACTAGTTGAAATCGGTATTGATAACAAGAAAAGTTAGTATCTCTAGGTGGTATCTTTTCATGGAAGAAAGAGGTGAGACAGCAAGAAGAAAATTTTCTGACAGTGTGCACTTATTTGTGAAATTAACTATTGCATTATGTAACTGTAGTACATCTGAGTTTTTTTGTTTTGTTTTGTTTTTGTTTTCAGGATCACAGTCAGGTAGAAAAGATGAATAAGATTCATCCCAGCATGAACATGACACCTCCTCGGATTTGGTTTCAGAACCGCATAAGAAGAGGTATAAAAGGGACTGTAAGATCTATGATAAAGAGTGTATCCTTGAGAGAGGAAGTACAGACATCAGCTCTCTAATTCATCCCACCTAATTTGAGGCACCTAGCTGATATACTTAGGAGAACAGTTAATCTTGTACAGTCAGAAGAGGAAGATACTTGATGGAGAGACATAGATATTTAAGAGGAAAGTTCAGATCATAGACTTAAATGCTTTTTGAAGGTCTATAGCTCTCCATTTGATCAAGGAAATTAACCCTACCTTGGGCATGTTCCTCATTTAAATATTAAGTGGAATTAATATGATTCAAAAGTGCATCCTAAAACAACCTGTGGGCATAAAAAGTTGTCAATAGCTGCCTAATGTGGGGATACAAAGAGTTAAGTGCTCATCTACTGACATGTACCTTCCAGAGTAACTGTCAGAGTTCCCTGTCCTTGCCCAGTTCCCTGGGGCTTTTCAAACTCACCTAGGGACCAGGAGCCCATGTCACCCCCAGGGCCATCAACCCTTCCCTAGTAAGACCTCAGCAAGGCCATTTTCTGGTTTTCAGCAGCTTGTTCTGTCCAGTCATAGGCCTTACTCCACTGGGTCCACCCACGGGCCCACATCCCAACCCATGTTGGCCTGTCCCTGTCCCCAGGCAGGTGCCCTGTTCTCAGGTCTGGAGCTGCTTTTGTGACCTTACTGCTCTGTTCCTGCCTGGGGTCATGGGGTGGGTCCTAGCTGCCAGGCCCTGCCTTGTGGGACTCTATGAGGAGCTCCCAATGTTCTCAGCTCCAAAGAGAATCCTCTGTGCCGTGACAGCTTCTTTTTTAATATTATTATTTCTGCTTCTTCTTGCTTCATTTCCTCTCTAGTTCTTTCTCTGCTTTTAGAGAATAATCTTTGCCCTATGTCTCTTAAAGCAGAATCCTCAGAGGCATTTAGGTGCCTAATGAAACAAATTTGGACTAGTGGAAGTTTTCACTACCTAAACATAAGACCACCCTGTCCTCTTTGCTTTCATCAATCATGTATCTATATCCTCATTATTCCAACACTAGAAGTGGAGGGAAGTTTGCAAATCCTAGAAAAAAATGGCAAATGGGAGCTTAGAGAAGGAGGAGGAAAACAGATCAGAGCAGAGGATAATCAAGTGGAAAGATTAAAAACCAAGGTAATATGTAATGATTGACTTCATTGCTCTGCAGAGCTCCCATTACTCAAGGGTGCCAAGCAGATAGGCTCCATCACACCTATGGAGCACATGCAGTCAATTGACACATGTGCAACGGATATGGTTTTTACACTCGTGACCTACTCATTCAGAAACTTGGTAAGTCTTCATTAAAATAAAAAGAGCAATAGATCACTGTTAAAAGCAGTATGTCTGTCTCCAAAACCATTTTAAGAAAGAGTTTGATTCACTGTTGGATGAAAAATGAAAGGAGTGAATATCTTACATATTAAATATATTGAGAAATGTGCCTACTTGTTGGATGTGAATTTAGCATTTTTTAGGTACAAAAAGAGAACATTAGAAATGTTTTAATACTTGCCATTTGTCTCTATTATTGAATAATAATTCAAAATTTTACACTGAATATAGGCCAGGAGGACATTCGGTAGTTCTAATCTGAAAAAGAATTATGCTGCGGACTAAACCTTCCCAAATCATCTTAAAAGCTATCATGGGACGTAGTTCAAAAACTTGTCCATGTTCTCTCAAAACCTGGCTGCTGCCCAGACTTTTGAGGTGTTTTACAGACAGTGATGTATTTTGTCAAGATCTTCATATCGTAGTCTGGAGGTGATTGCTGTGCTGTGAGTAGATAAGGTAATTGGAACCATGCTGAGATAAGATTAGGAAATGCAGATTTACAGTGCTGTGGGTGATGTTGGGAAGGCAGTAATTCTGAAAGAGGAAAAAAAGAAAGGTGATGTTTTGAGGGCAATAGTTCTGAAAGAATAATAAAAAAAATAAATTTCGTAAAAGCACAGGCTTCTTATCATTTAGGGCAGTGGCAAGGAAGTCAGGTAAAAAAAGGTGAATGTCATAAAGACATTGCAAGTTAAGAGACAGATCTCCACATTTTTTTCTAAACATTGAATAACTACTGCTTCTGAGAAGGCAGTAACACTGTTTTTTTACAGAGGAGATTTTACCTGACAGTACATTTTTTCCTCACAAAGCTGAGATCACTTTACTGTTGCCCCTTTGTCTCACTCCAATTTATAGGAGGGAGATGAGGTTCTTTTATATAAATGTATACCCAGTGTGAGATTAAGAAACAGCAGTTCAAATTTTGGTCCAACCAGTTTATTACAAATCTTAATCAGGGAGATGGGGAAGGGAAGAAGGGCGATAGAAAAGATAGGGAATAGAAGCAAGGAGTCTTTATAGGAAGCAAGAGGGAGATAGTCACCACCATGGATCCAGCATGGTTCGTAGTTCAGTCATTGATCTTCAGTAGTGGTGGGTCGTTGGGCATTGTTGTTCCATTGATGACGATGACGACTTTTGGATGGTAGTACAAATGTATTTATAAGTCCAAAGTGGTTGAGTCAACTTTCTTTGGAGTGACAGCTGAAAACCAAAGTGGTTGAGTCAGCTCTTCTTGGAGTGACAGCTCCTGGCTCCGGGATCTCAGATAAGAGGGAGCAGGGATGCCCATCTGCATCCTGTTCTCACAGGACACGATGGTATCATTTCCCAATTTTCCCATACCAAGCTGGAGCTATTTAGTCACAGGCCAGATCTTCCACCAGTGACCACTCCTGAGCACTCTCTTCCGGAGGCAAACAGCTCTGGAGGAAGGTGTCCACAAAGAGATGCTGATTTTCACACAGTAGCACCCATCACTTGCCTTCTCAATAAATCAGTTAGGGTCTTATCACAAGAAACACCTCAGGAAGCAAGCTTTGAACCAGGAAGCATAGAAGGATTCTCACACCCTTG
The DNA here is from genome assembly GCA_016647715.1 of Pavo muticus. Taxonomy (NCBI): domain Eukaryota; kingdom Metazoa; phylum Chordata; class Aves; order Galliformes; family Phasianidae; genus Pavo; species Pavo muticus. The sequence continues at coordinate 51,280 of JACDJE010000672.1, read as the reverse complement.
TATGTAGTTCTCACATATATTTTATAGTTTAGCTATTTCAACACTATTCCATGCAAATGAGTTGCCAAATAAAAAGAATTAGCCTGTATTTTTGCACAGAAATGTGGACATTACACAATCTTTCCCAGTGAGAAGGGAAAGATTGGAATTTACTGGAAATATCAACCATGCTTGCAGTACCTGCCATTCTACTCAGTCTTGGTCTGAACCATGAAGCCTGTTTTTCCAAAGGACCTTTTTTACAATGCTGAGAATTAATGTGTTCAGTCAATTTACAATTATTGAGCATAGGGGAGGAGTGGAGCACTCCAGATTATGGGAAAACTTACACGATGCTACCGCTTGTAAACTAGAGATGACTCTTGAAAAACTGTTTGAGCTAGATCTAATATTCATTAATAACGAATGCTTTCCAGGAATGATTGTTCAGCAAAAGTGTAGAGTATGAAAGCATGTCACTAGCTTAGGCCCTGGATTTAGGTCTGTGCCTGTACTGAAACACAGTAGTCCTGAAATTACATTTTCAAATCCAGTTTTAGTATCAAGGCATCACTGACATAAAGTTCACAGGACTTTTAAACTATACAAATTATCTGTGCATGTCAGTCTGGCTGTCTAAATTTGTCAGGTAAATAAAATTAACAGACAAGTAGTAAGTTAAAGATGGAATTTTTAAATATTAAGTAGACAGAAATTATGGATTTCCCGTGGGAAAAACAAACAAACAAACAAACAAACAAATAAAAATCTATCCAGATATTCTATCTTATCTTTAGGTCTTAGCAGTCAGGGAGTGAATAAATTCAGGTTTAATGTTTCAGATATTACAAGTTGTGTATATATACTGGACTTAAACAATGGAAGTACTCTTCTGTTATTTACAATTCATAATACACACATCTAAAGATATGCAAATATTACAAAATCCTTTAAAGTCAAGCGAGAGAAATTGGTCTTTTAATATTTTTTTCCCTTGATATGATTTGCCTTTTTTAAATTTTTACAGAATAGAGAAATTCCTCAAATTGCACAAAGAAATTCCTCACCAGCAGGTTAAGATAGGTGATCTTTCCCCTCTATTCAGCACTGCTTAGGCTACCTGGAGTTCTGTGTCTAGTTCTGGAATACAAGAGATACCTGGATATACTGGAGAGTGTCCAACACAGCCACCAGATGAACAAGAGACTGGAGCATTCAGATTGTTTTTGAGGATGTTTAAGGGGAAGATGAGATGACAAGATTGCTTTTGAGTAAAGACATTTTGATTAAACTAATGTGGTTGCTATTTAGTACTGATATCAAAAATAATTCTGTTTGTTCCCAATATGCAATCTGTGCCTGGCAATAAGTCAATACGTCTTTAAGGTACTTTATAAAATTACAGAATGCTACCAGAATGTGTTCAAAAAAGATGAAACGCAGTAAAGTGAAGGAAAGAGTGTTCCTCTTCAGAGTAGGAATCAAAGTGTAAGTTAGACAAAATACTTTGATATCAAGATTCTGGAATTCTTCAGGAGAATCTCAGGAATTTAGCAGACATTCTTCTGAAACAAAACAAAAAAAGAAGGAGACTAATAGCACTTACCTTTTGACTAAAGCTGCATTTATAAGGAAATGAATGCCACAGCTATAATGTTTTCCAGATCAAGGCTGTCATGAGTTTTTAAAAGCCCAAGCTATGGATATAAACGGGTACAAAACAGTATGTCTGTCAAAAGAGAAGGACTTTGCACTTATATCTATGGAAAGTTTTGATTAAAAGGTTGAAAGACCTCTAGAGATTAGATACATCAGTTTTTAGAAAGTAACTAAAAGTGGGAATTTTCAGGATTAAGAGTTTCTGAGCTTCTGAACTATAGTGAAGTTTCCCTTTAGGTACACAATTTATTTTATTATTTCATTTCATTTCATACAATATTTTACATTTTATTTTTATTTTTTCCTCTTAGTAATCTGCAACAAGAGAATAGCACCTGTCTAAAAGCGTCATAAACATTAAAGCATTAGCAATCACTGAATAAAAAATTATTTTACAGATTGAAAATTAATAAACATATGTCAAATCAAACAACTGACAAGATGCACTGTCTTGGAATATGTCTGTGATACAAACACAGGTAAAATAAACTTTTTTCCAGCAGAAAGGTTTTTGTGTCTTTTTTATAACCAAGATATGACTGTTTACACGGATGGATAGTGATAGGAAAAGGGGGAATGGTTTTAAACTGAGACAGGGGAGACTTAGGTTAGATATTAGGAGGAAGCTTTTCACACAGAGGGTGGTGACACACTTGAACAGGTTGCCCAAGGAGGTTGTGGATGCCCCATTCCTGGAGACATTCAAGGCCGGGCTGGATGTGGCTCTGGGCATCCTGGTCTAGTGGTTGGAGACCCTGCACATAACAGGGGGTTGAAACTAAATGATCATTGTGGTCCTTTTCAACCCAGGCCATTTTATGATTCTATGATTCTATATCTGAGCTGCTAACAGGAAGAGGTTACTGAAAATGCCTATTTTGCAGCAGTGGAATGAGGGAATTAGAACAATGCTTAATTCTGCTGTCTCACAGATTATAACCCTAAGGACATAACTAAAATATGAAACAACTGTACCTACAACAATATTTAACAGAAAAATGGAGGATGTGTAGAAACTTCTTAAAGTTTTCTTCTGGAAGATGAAGGCAAAATTACTTGATAAGGATAATTAAAACATATGATGTTTACATCACAATATATATACTATATTTCAGCTTGATAATATAAAACTTGCAAGCAGACTAAAGCAGTAGCTTAAATGTTAAATAACACACACCATTTGATGGCAGAAAATGTTAGAAACATTATCATTGTAGATATTTTTTAGGCTGAAAGGATAAAATCATTAGAGGGTCTTAAAATCACAAGACTCCTGATAAAAAAGGGGTATGTAAATTGTTTGTTATGCTGAATACTGATTATGGTTGTGNTTTTTTTTTTTAATTGGACATACAGTTAATGATGTCGCTTTTACTGCAAGGCTTAAAAACTATGAGTCATCTATTTCCCTTTTCCCAACTCAGTCATATCATTAGATTACAACATAGCAACTTTATTAGGAATGTTTGGGGCACTATTTTTTTAATTTATGTTTTAAGCCTTTATGTTCTAGCATCAGAAAAAAAAATCAGAAAGATTAGGGTGTACATTTAAAAATTTTTTATCCTAAAATGTTTGTTTGATAAATTCATTTAAATTCATTGCAATAAACACTGAGATTTCTGGCAGTAACTGGGGGTGTTTGTTAAAGGCATAGCTATTCAGTGATCAAATACTAAATTCATTACATTTCTATTTATACCCACAGTTATTTGCTGCTTTGTAAACACCCAAATATGTTTTTATATATGCTCCTAAGCAGGAATATGTAACACATATTTGTGCAGACATTAGATATTTGTGTACTCACAGATTAAATCTGAGCCTCAGTAGACAAAATGTGTATTCCCTTCACAGCTGTAAACCCTCTATGCAGAAGTTAATGAGTTGTAATGGAACCATCTATGTCATCTAAAAACATACTGTACTGTTCTGTGCAGGGCAACGCTTTTCAGTTTTACTTGTTTCTCCTGGATGTAAGTTCAGAACATTTCACTGCAAAAGTAAATTCATAATATAGGTGCAAATCTGAAAATAATAAGTGGTTTTATTCATTGTAAAGACTGAGAGATTCACAAAACATTGCAGGATAGGAAATGATTTCTAAACACATGTGCAATTAGTGTCTTGGACTATCCAACAAATACAATAGTATAAAGGATGCAGTCTCTACCAGTCCTGAACAAAAAAGTTTCAGGAGTTTCAGGGCAGTTAGCTGAAGAATAGAGAACTCAGGTGGTATTTTCCTCCATCCCTTCAGTAGCAGTAAAAAATAGTGAGAGGAACAAGTGCACCTGCCCTTTCAGTTGCCCACACATCAGTCCAGAGGATATGAGTGTATATATACATTGGAGTCATGTGACACACAGGTATATTTTTTTCATGACAGAAGTTGTTTCATTTTGTTCATGTTTCAGAGAACCTTTGTATTCTAGACAAATGCTCTAGTGGTTATGTGATCAGGCCTCCAGGTAAAAGATTCCATGGCCCTTTTCATCTGAAAATATGTCAGTACTTCTTAGACAGCATAAATGGTTCAGACACTTCTTCCTCTGGAAGGAGTTCAACCTGAGATAGTGCAGACATAAATACACAGACCATATTAACAAAGGCACAGAGAAAGATTAATGCAGCTATGAAGTAATAGAGCTCTGGAAGCAGTAGTTACAGCATGCTAGGATTTGTTACTACCTCTGAAAAAAAAATAAACAACAAAAGCCTAAATGAGAGAGATAGGTAATGAAAAATATCAAGGAGTGTTAGTTGTAGTGAAGCTTAAGCTTATTCTCTAACTTCTGGGCCATTCTTCCTTTATGGTAATGACTCTACTGTAAGAGAAAATTTTCTGTTCATATGCAGAGATAAGCGTGAATCCAGTCTGAAGTGCATTGAAACCAACAGAAACACTCCCAGGGGATTCAATGAGTTCTAGTTCCATTTTAATGCACATTTCAAATGGACACCACAAGAGTTGTGTTTCAGGCAGCATAAATCATGCTATAGTATTAGAAACTGTTTCAGCTCATGATGTGGCAGTTAATAAGCCTTGAAGGTTACAAGATACACTTAGAAGAATCAAAGCAATGATACTTGGCTGAGTCATCAATGACATTTTCCTTCATCCAGTTCAGCATTGTTAAAATGAAGATATTTCAATCTATTCCATTAATGACTGATTAATGATGTATAGAATTACTCTACCTGCTGAAAATATGCCCATAGTCACAAACCTTTTCATGACTGCTTATTCTGTTTTATTACATTGTTTCAAAAGACTTTGCTTCATCTTGCATGTAGAAAATATCTACTTTTTTTTTTTCCTTTGCAACCTCTAGCAGTATTATAAAGTCATCTTTGTAAACATCTCTCAGCTTTGTCACATAAGATTTTATTTCTGTTTTCATATTTCTGTCTACTTTTAATCCTACAATTCCATTTTGATTTTTTTAGTACTTATAACTCTGATTATTTTTGTAAGCTAATCTCTAACCAATTTTACATCTTGGCCATTACTGCACATGATACATTACATTGCAAATATCAGATTGATTCCAATAACATTTACTACAAACTTCGCACAAATAAATGCAGAATGATATATATTTCACCACCTAAAACAACTTATCTAGCCTTTTACTTCTTAAAAAAAAAAAAAAAAAAAAAAAAAGTAGAAAACAATAAAAAGTAAAGCCAAAGAAACAAACAAAGAAATCTTTATGTTTCTTTATGGAGACCGTTGATTCTATAAAGTACATTGTAAGTGCTATAATGGGAGATTTTGTATAGATTAGTTAATTAACAACAGCAAAAAAAGTTAAAATATGAACATTGCAAACAATGTTTGTTAAGCTTCAAAAAAGGTTTTCTGAAGTGCTTCTGTCATAAAATCACAGATATTAATTTAAGTCCACATGAATAGATTCACATGGAAATCACTTGGCACAGATGTATACCTTGTGTATAAACTAGAACTGCATGGAATTTCCCTAAAATCCTCTCTCACACACAAGAATTCTTATAGGTGCTTTCCTTTAGACATGCACAAATCTTTGTATATTATATATGGCACATAATACAAGAAGCAATTTTTATTCTATTGTTTTCTCAAGATTTTCAGAAGTAATAAAACAGTATATTAAGAGAAATTAGATGTAAGTACACTAATTATTATTTAAGTGGATTTCTTTAATAAAATGTAATAGTAAGAAAGTGTCATGTGAACAACAGCTGGAAATAAGCTGAAAGTAAGGCAGTGCATCCCATGAATCACAAGCTGTGGGAACTCTAAAAAAACTGATAACAGAGAACTGAGAGGTTATAAATTTGAGGAGAAGCGGCTGTCTGGGTGGTCTGATGTGAGTTGATTTCAAGACATACATAAAAGGGATACTACGTATCCAAGAGGAAAAGAATGTGCAGCCATTACGCATAAGTAGAGCGCTGCAGACAGCTGATCCTTAGGGAAACAAAAAGAAACAAAGAAGCATAAACATTGATACTGATTGCATTGTACCATGGAAAGACAGAGGGCAATAGCATCAGCATAGCCTGTGGAATATCTATTATACTATCTTCAATGAAGCCTTATTTCTATGGTCAGAAGGGACCATAGAAGATTTGATCATCATGATCAAATCTGTACTAACTGCAGGATTCAGCTCAATAATTGCTGACATAGGTCTATCCCCTCTGAATGAACGATAGTGTAATTTTAATTAGTTTTTAATTTTGAATGAATATACTGCTTGTGAACTTGAGGGAAAGAAGAAGAGAAGAAATATTAGAAAAACAATTTTTGACATTAATATTTACATCCTCCCTGGAAGAACTTATTTGCATTTAATATTGTAGTGGTTGATTCAGTATTCTGCACAAACGAGAAATGAAAATCTTTGCTGGGCAAGAGATGGGGTGAAGAAGAAACCATAAGAACTGGATCTGCTCTGGGGCAGAATTTCCTGTTTTCTATTTTGGGAGTAAACCTCTTTTTCTTTTACAGTCATTCTAGCTCCTTGTATTGTGTCAAATACTAGTTTAGGTGTTTCTATGACAGTGGTAAAATAAGGATTCAATGAAAGGAGAGCAGGAAAAAGAAGAGCAATTGAAGATTCTTCAAACAAGAATAAAACTCAGTGTGTCTACATGGATTACAATAACCGGTAGGATTCCCCTGTGTGTTAAAAGATTTAGAGCATTTTTTGGCTTGGTTCCAGCAGTCACTGTTGCAAACAAACAAACACCTTCAAATCTGAGTTTTTCAATTGTCACCTGCCTGTCTTTACCTAGTGAATTAAAGGGCTCTTTAGAACTTGCTTTGTTAAAAATGCTTTTATGACAAAGAAAGAAAGAAAGGAAGAAAATGATAAAATACAATCAATACAACAGAGTTGGGGGGGGGGGGGGGGGCAGGGAAAACAACCTTTAGCAAGTATAAATTCTTACTGTTCAGAGAGAAAAATATTCTGGTAAATGAAGCAGGAATTTGACTGAAGTGCTCTTACTAGGGAATCTTTCAATTATATTTTCATAATTTTGCTGTTTTCTGAATATCTCATCATCCTAGCCTGCTGTTATTTACAAAACAAAAACGTTTCTCAATTGTGAAAGGTAGAGGACCTCTTCCCAGAAATATATGATTTTTTTTAATGCTATTGTACTATTTCTTTCTCCACTACAAAAGGAAGTGGATGACTAGAGATAAATGCAGAAGTTATAAAGCATTACAATTATCAAAGTTTCATAGGTAAATAATAAGATGTAAAATATAGATGTTAATATTTCAAAGTGAAGTTATTTTCATATGATGAATATGAGGGAGTTTTTATTTTAACACATTGATTGTATCTTTATTCTATATGGTGAATATATAAAGCAGTCAACCGTCTGCACAGTTCGGAGAATTAGCATGCAGCTTTGATGACTTCATCTGATTAAACTTGTTTAACAATTATTTTTGGCCTTGAAAGGTAATTCTTATATAATCTATGGAAGCTTACCATTTCATTGTTATGTGTACATAAACATTTTTACACAGTTCAGTTTTTATGTAAAATCCTGATCCCTCACTGATTTTCTTCTGAGATAAGAGGATGAATTCAGTGCATTTTACGATTTGAAGTGCTGCGAGGAGGATTTTTCTTTTCCTCAGTTTAAATTCCTGACTTGGTAAGAATGTTTCTGTAAGAAACCGTATGATGATGCTATCAGTCAGGTTAGAGTATTTGAGGGAATGAAAGCCAGATATCATTTAATTATCTAATGAAAATTAGTGTTGATCTGAATGTCATTTCTTTATTTACTTGAAGTGTAAATGACGCTTTTGTAGCCATCCATTTTATTTTTATTTTTCACTATCTTTAGTGATAAATTAGGTATTTTTTTCCATTCTTGTTAAAATTTCTCATTTTTCCTTTTTCCTTCATAGAATTTTTCATTCACTTTCACTATTTCTGCTCACTCTGTCAGATCTTTTATATTTCTCTAGGTATTTTTTTTAATGTATCTTCCTTTATTAGATATTAGAGCTTTCATAAATGCATTTTTACTTTTATTTTCCTATGGATCCTTACTTATGACTTCTCTGATTCAGATAAAATTGGATCTAGAATAATAGTTACTAGAGTTAGGAAGGACCCCTAAAGGTCATCTAGCTCAACTCCCCTGCAAAGAACAGGGACGCCTACACGTAGACCAGGGTGCTCAGAGCCTGGTCCAGCCTGCCCTTGTATGTTTCTAATGTCCCTTCTATCTTATAGTTTCCCTATAGTTACTGAAAAGCCAATATTAGGTCTCCCTGGAGCCTTCTCTTCTCATTCTGAACAGCCCCAGCTCTCTCAGCCTGTCCTTGCAGGGAAGGAGTTTCATCCCTTGAATCATTTTTTGTGGCCCTCCTACGGACACACTCCAAAAAGTCCATGTCTCCCCTGTACACAGGACTCCATATCTGGGCACAGTACCCCAGGTGAGATCTGACCAGCGCAGTGCAAATTATTTGCCTCGATCTTCTGGCCATGCTTCTTTTGATGTAGCCCAGGACATGGTTGGCTTTCTAGGCTGCAAGGGCACATTGCTGGCTCATGTCCAGCTTACCATTCATCAGTACCCCTAAGTTCATTTTGGCTGGGTTACGCTCAATCCTTTTGTCCATCCAGCTTGTATTGATAGTAGGGAGTTGCCATGACCCAGGTGTGAGACCTTGCACTTGGCTCTGTTGAACCCCATGGGGCTTCCCTAGGCCCACTGCTCAAGCCTGTCTATATTTCTCTGCATGGTATCCCACTCCTTAGGCATGTCAACAGCACCACACAACTCAGAGTCACATACAAACTTGCTGAAGGTGCACTCAATCCCACCGTTGATGTCGCTGATGAAGAGTATTTCTCCCAGCACAGACCCCTGAGGGGCACCACTAATCACTGATCTCCATTGGCATATTGATCCATTGACCACTACTCTCTGGGTATAATCTTGCAACCAGTTCATCATCCATCAAACAGTCCACCCATGAAATGCATGTCTTTCCGATTTGGAGAGAGAAATGCTGTGAGGGACTGTGCCAAAGGCTTTATACTCAAGTCCCAATAGATCAGTGGCTCTTCCATTGTCCTCTGATGCAATTATGCTATTATAAAAGGTCTCTAGTTCTCACTAGTTCTTTGCAATTTACATTAGATTTAATTAAATACTCTAATGGAAAATTATTTTATCTTGCTGTGAAAAATTAAAACTACTTCTGTCTGATTTTTATTGGGTCTAGTTGTTGTGGTTTAATATGGCAGCAACTCAGCACCATGCAGCTTTTTTCTCCCTCTCCCTCTCAAGTGGAATGAGTGGAAGAGAATTGGAAACAGAATAGAACATGTAGGTTGAGATGAAAACTATTTAAGATAATAGAAGAGAAAAATGGGTACAAAACTGCAGTAATAACAACATATATTGCCAGAATGCAACTACTTAACAATCATAACACAGCACCAACCTCCACTCCACGCAGTGACTGTCCTCCAGCCAACTTCCCCACAGCTTTATTACCTTACCCATGCTGTCGTTCAGTGTGGAATAACCCATGGCCAATTCAGGCTACCTGTTCTGGATCTGGCCCGCCCCTTGCTGTCACACCAGGAAGGCAGCAGCTCTTTCCTGTAGAGTGGTTTTGCTTTAGACAGGCTCCCATCACTCTGTAACAACACTGGTGTGGTAGTAACACTGTTTTGACAGCAACTGGGGGCATTAATGCAGCATCAAAATTGGTGTAGTCTTAAGTATAGTATTATCCTAAAATCACAGAATCACAGAATTGTAGGGGTTGGAAGGGACCTCAAGAGACCACTGAGTCCAAATCCCCTGCTAAATCAGATTCCCTACAATGGGTTGGTTAGGTAGGTGTCCAGATAGGTCTTGAATATCTCCATAGAAGGAGACTCCACAATCTCTCTGGGCAACGTGTTCTAGTGCTCTGTCACCCTTATCTTAAATTAATTCTTCCATATACTTGTATGGAACTTCCTATGATCAAGTTTTAGGCTATTGCTCCTTGTCATATTGCTATGCACCACCAAGAAGAGTCTGGCCTCATCCATTTGCCTTCCATCTCCCTGTAGGTATTTATAAACATTCATAAGATCCTTCCTCAGACTGCTTTTTCCCAGGCTGAACAGACCCAGATTACTCAGTCTTTCTTCATGAGGGAGATGCCCCAGGCCATTCACCACCTCCGTGGCCTTCCGCTGGACTCCTTCTACGAGATTCCCATCTTTTTTGAACTGGGGAGCCCAGAACCAGACACAGTATTCTAAACGTGGGCTCCCCAGGGCAGAGTAGAGGGGGAGAATCGCGTCACTTGACCTACGTACTTCAAACTAAAGTACCCTCATTTTTATGCTAAAAATGTTATACAGTAATAATACTTTCCCAATTCTCATTATTGTTCTTGAATCAATGGTGACTGCATGGAAAATTTTAAATGAAATATAACCCTAATTTAGATAACTTAGATAACTTTCCCAGCACCTGTTTCCAGAGAGGATATTCATACACAAGGCTTCATGCAAAATTCATGGAGAGAGGTAAGCATTAAAGAAAGGGATATAAAATTCTGCATGCTGCTGCTTAGACTGCTTAGAGGGAATACTAAGTACAGAGGGATAACAAGGATTTCTCCCTTCACTGAAGCTATGAATTCTCAGCTTCTGGCAGCTGCTTCTTGTCACTCAACCTTCGACATCTCAAATACTCTCCTTGAGGAAAGTAGGTTTGTTCTTCTATTTTAAAATATAACCTGTTAGGATTGTCACAAAAAATTAAAAACAGACCAAAAAAAAAAAAAAAAAAAAATCACGCAAAAACTGGTCTTCCTATAAAACTGTATTTCTATTTCTCCAGAAGCAGTCCAGTGTGTATATTTGTGTGTATATTTTTACAAATGTGTGGACTTATAACAAAACAGTAAAAAGAAAGTTCAGAAGTTACTTACCTTTATACTGAGCTCTAACAACTATTTCTCATGTATTTTCCCTCCAGAAACAAAATTTTTAATGAAAACAAATATTTTCAGATAATCCCATTATTCCAGAAGCTGAACCTAAAGAGACAGAAAAAAAACAAAAACAGAAACAAAAACAACAACAAAAAAACAATAATAGCCATTGAAAAAATTAAAGTTGGCTGTACTCACATGTGGTATTTTCCATTCAAGTACATAGAAGTTTTTGATAAAATTAAATTAAGCTTCTCCATACTCACATGGGTCAGATGGTCTATTATTACAGAATGGAAAAATAAGATTTAGGAAGGTTAAATGTTTCAATGAAGTTCACAAAACATATCAGACTTAAAGCTGAGAATGCAGTAGTTCTCATGGCGCTCTAGATATATAAGTAGATGATTTTTTTTTTTGAAGGATTAAATATATCTTTGCTATTTTGTGTCAGATCTCTTGGTATTGGTCCTTTCGAGGCTGGTTTGGAAAGATACAAGTATGGTACAAAAATCTAGTCCCATCAAAAAGATTTTTAAGTGTATATTGTAAGTGTTATTTATAATGAATTTATACTTTTGAAAAGTGTTACAATAATGACAAGTTTCACATAATCTGTATGTTTCCAGTTCTTTTTAATGTTTTAAGTGATTTATACAAAGTAATCTGAAGAGCCTTTAAAAGCATTCTTTCATCTATTTTTCTTTTTTCTTTTTTCTACTTTCTTTTTTCAGTGTATTGTATTTGTAAGATTATAAAATAGTAGAGCAAAGATTCCATTTTTGGTGGTTAACAAGCAAATAAGTGCACAATTCTCTCTTACAGCTAAGACTTACATTTTCAAAGGCTGTTCCACAACTTTGACAAAGTGAGCATTTTATTTTGAAGTTTAGATATTGTGTAATTCCTTACATCCCCTGCATGGTACATAAAGTACATTGACTAGTTTTGCTTCTTTAGGACGCAACTCTAGCGTAAGAATGCTATGCCTTGCATAGGAGTGTGAGAAGCAGGAAATAGCAGAAAGGACAGGATGTCCAGTCTTCTAAGATCAGGAGCAATCTTTGGACAGTGGAAAAAAATATTAGTTAAGGTTCTCTATCAAATCTTACTCTTCCTCCATCCAGGCCTACCATATTTAGCAACAGCCATACTGAGGCTGCATACCGTGGGTGAAAAGAAAGGGTATTCACAGAGCGATAGGTCCCATACCCCGATAGGACAGTGTCCCATTACTCCCCCTTAAAATCTACTTAAGAAGAGAATGACCACTGGAAAAAATGTTGCTGTCTTTTTCTCTGTTTAGTTCCCTCCTGCCACAAAAACACTGCAAGTGTGACATGCTGAACATCTATGCAAAATTCTTAGGGAAATAAAATGAAAGCCTGAGTGAAGTATCAAGTTGGAAAAAAAACAAGAGACTAAATAGTCTGAATTTACTTAAGAACATTATTCCAGAGGCATGAGGCTGTTTACAGGAAACACCCAGAGACATCCAACTCTCCTATGCCAACCACTTATGATTTCTCAGTACTACATTCTGTAACTCCTTGCAGAAAGCATGTTAATTAGCTCCTGAGCTAATTATCACAGATACGGTCCTGTATTTTCCTTGCTGTTAGTTAAGTGGCCTCTCCAAAGCTGCTGCCTTGTATAACTCCACATGACTTCAGTTCTCCTCTGTATTATCTTAATCCTCATTGTTATCAATTATATGTCATTGCACTTATTGTGTCCTTGCACTTGCAAGAGGAGCTGCTAGAAGAACTTGAGAAAAAAAATGTGACTCCTGAGATCTGAGACGGGACGATTGGCAGGGAGCAGTCTTTTCTTGCTCCATGTTAACACAGAGCATTTGATTTCTTTTTTGGGGGGAGAAAAAAAAGAGAGAGAGAGAGAGAGAGAGATTAATCTCTAGTTTTCCTTATTCCTTTCTTAGATCCTTCAGTGCAACTGTCTTCATTATAGGGGGATGAAGTGGTAAAAAATTAGTTCAAAAATAAAAAAAAATCATTATGCAGTGGGATTCCTACATGCATGGTTTTGCTGTGTTCATTGGAAAAGACTAAATCCTTCTAAATCTCTATCTTTGTTGGTCTTAAAAAGACATACTGATAATATGAGATTTTTGTGGCTAGAAGTTATGTGCAAAATGCGAACTGCAATTTTTAAAAATCCTTGGTTACTCATGGAAATAACTTATTGCCATACAATTGAATTAAATGGCTAATTCTTTGTGGATATAGTCACGGATCTATCTATTAGGGTTGCTCCAAAAGTAATGCTTCCTATTTTTTTTATATTGGCCCACAAATTCAGAGACAGGTGTTGTTGGTCATATGGCAGTAGAGATGGAACATTCCTGCCAATATTCCATCACATTTTGTTGCTGTGTGACAGATGGCAGCAAAGATATCTGACATGGAAGTGTGTATGAAGGAGTGTCACTGAGTTCCTCCATGTGGAAAAAAATGGTACCCACTGACATTCACTGTTGCTTGTGGAATGTTTCTGAAGACCAAACAATGGATGTGAGCACAGTGAGGTGGTGAGTGGTGTGTTTCAGCAGTGGCAGCAGTTACATGAAAGACAAGACACATTCTGGGCAGTCACATAGAATTTGTTCATTGCTGGTGAAAATGCATAGCTAATGATGGTGACTATGTTGAAAACATTGTTAGCTGATTATTTGCTCTATCGAACAGTTATTGTTATTGTGCTCTTTGTAACTGTTGTAGGAGCATCCTATGTATATGTTAGAGTATGTTATTCTCATTTTAAATGTTTCATTAAAACTTTATGTGTTTATTGAGATCTTAGGTGGTATAATACCCAATAAACTCTGTGTGTGCACTTTTACAGTCACTCAAGATGGCAAATATATCCACAAATCTAAGCAACTCTTTGCCTCTCCCACACTGATAAGGTATTCAGATGCTTAGTCAGCATAATTTAGCAGTTCCTCTGAGAAACCTGAGCTGTTCAAAAAAATGTTATCAAGAGTTAGGATCTCATCTGAAGCTTTTCAACCTCTTCATAGATTTTTTTTTCTTCAAGTCAGGCTCATCTTCTACTTGATGTGCTGAAGTTCCTTGCTGCAAATCCAATTTGCCTTCAAATATTTGGCACTGCTTCAAGACAAATGATCAAATGATCAAGTTCACCTTGATTCTTTAATTTTAAAATTGCTTGGCTTACTCTTTTTTCCCATGGTGTTGGGTCAAGATTTTCTTTGCAAGGTGAGTCTCAGTTCATATTCTCTATTTTCACCAGCTGAGTTGCAGATCTGTAGTATGTCTGTCAATTTGGCTTTTTTTTTTTTTTTTTTGTATGTTAGGCTGCTTGCCCTTGAATGTTCACCTGTATAAGAAAAAAAGAAAGCATTTAACCAACTAAAGGAAGAAGAAAATACCAAGCATTCCATTAAGAATTCTAGTTCAAAATTAAATAAACTTTTTTTCTTTTCCTCTGTTTCTGGGCTCAAACATAATCTATAAAATATTTTAATCTGAAGCTGTGAGAAATTGCACCTTCAGGAAAAGACCTTCAGTCACTGACATCTTACTTAACAGGACTGTAGGAAAAGCTGAATAGCTGGATGATTCTCTTTTCCGTTTCTGTCACTGTTTTAAAGAGCATATGGGTCTTGCAGTACTAATTAGGGAAATAGAGCTGTACAAAGAAATTGTACCGAAAACACAGGTCTTTACCGTGTGCATTATCTTGACTTATAATAGGAACTTAATGGAAATATCAACACTTTCTGTCTCCTTAGTTTGAAGGAGACAACTCATATATAATTCAGATCAAGCAAAAAGGAAGATTAAAATTGCTGTTGCCAGTGAACATAAGCTTATGTTAGGATCAAGATAAACAGTGGTCTGTATGGACATCATTTCCCTGTAAGAAATGGTCTTTCTTTCCTCTCTCTGCTTCCCACTGCTTTGATGCAATGTGTGAAGTAGTACAGCATTATTTTTTCATGGGAAGGCAAAGCTCAATGCCCAAACATTTAATTCTTATCACGCCTGGTTAGTGATTTTGTAAATTATATTATCATATGGTAAATCATACTCCCAGTAGGACACTATTTCTATGTAAAATTATTTTCTTTCCATTACAGGTGGTCTTTCTCGCTAATGTACTTTGTCTCTGAACTGCTTTCTGGAGGACATTTTCTTTCTCCATTCCGCATAGAAAAAATGCATTTTAGAAGTCTAGTCAAAGTAACCTAGTATTTCAGGAGATTAAACTTAGATAATACAAATATTTCCAGTATGGTTTCTTATGTCATAACAATAATGATTTTCTGCTCTTTACATTTGATGACTATTTACCAGAAAATTTTAACGAAACTTCTTTTCCTAGAAAGAGGAAGAAGGCCAAGTATACTTGCAGAAGGATTTGCAGTAAAGAGAACAAGGGAAAATCCAGTTTCCATTGTAGAAAGAACTGGAGCATGACAGTGAACATATTTGTCTGCCTCTTGTTAAATTCCTCAGCAAGGATGTAACAGAGAATTGAAAAAAAAACAAAACAAACAAACAAACAAACAAACAGTATAAATAAAGAGTTTAATTCAAGATATTAAGTAACTTCAAACTGTTATCTTTATTTTGTGATAAAATTGAGTCCTCTCCAAGGGTATTCAACACCATAATTTTGCACTGTTATCTGACAGTAAATCAGAATAAATAGTAAATTATCAGAATATAGTTTTCTCTTGGTAAGTAATCTGCTGTAGATGGATAGATTTTGTCTCTCTTTTGGATTTACTAGAATTGGAATTTACTGCTGATCCTACCAAATTTCTACAGTAAATATTCACAACTGCAACATACCTTATAGGGAGGGAGTAATTTCATCTAGTCTAAAGATAATATCAATTATAAAAAAGTGATTAAATTATTTAATACTGAGGCACTTACTTTATCTGTGGTTTTTTGTTGTTGTTTGTTTATTTATTTATTTTTGCAGGTAGGGGGAGAAGAAAGGTATTCTTGTCTGAAGAAAATTCAGTTTCAAAAACTGTGATAAAAGTATATGCTAAAGTAGAATTAAATTTTATCCTATTAAATTTTTTTCATAATCTCTTTAAAAATAATTTTATTTTTTCTTATTTGAGTTATTTTTGCCTATGATCTGTGCTGCCAGATGAAGTATTTCCAAAAGCACTTTTCTGATAAATAAGTGACCCTTTGACCACTTATCCGGCTGTGGAACTGTGAGCATTACTTCTGACTTGCCTTTTTTAAAATTTCTTTTTCTGCTTTCAATTTCGTACATTCTGGAATGTATTTTTCCCTCAGAAATGTCAAGAAAGAAAATACTAATAGGCTTCATCTGTGAATGCAATGAAAAGTCTCATAGGAATCAGATTATGCATACATTATCAGTAAAGGTGTAAGCTTTTCCATGATTTCATTCTAATTTTGTAGAGCTCTGATTCTTAGTATATGATTCTATTTTATGGCCTGTAGTTCACGTCATGTCAATTGCTTTGCCCAAGACCCTTAAAGACTCTTACTTCCTTATACTCTCTGTATCTCTACAGAGAAATATTGCAGTTTAATTCTAAATTAGGAGGCAAAAGATGAGAAGGCAGTTCTAGAGATATCTGGGCACTATTTTTAAAATATTATTTCAGTGAAAAAAGGACAATGAGGATTATTTTACATAAAATATACCATTGCAATTGAGATTTCCCACTCAATTTTTTATTTAATACTTCATTATCAGAAAAAAATCATCATGAAACAGCAAAGTCATATAGATATTCATTGGATTATGCTTTTTTGTATTAGCTGGTTATCTCGTTTTATAACATGGCAACACAAGTAATTAATTATGTATTTTCCATATTATGATATAACAAAATTGTAGAGTATGAGTCTTCTTGATTTTATATTGTCTGTTATTTATTGATGTGAAATGTTACAATGTTTTTTTTGCTGCTTTTTGTGGTTTTGCTGTTATTGTTGTTTTAAAAAACATCAATTACTCCTGATTTAAGCAGATTTTCCACATCTAAATATGCCCTGTCTGTACCATAGTTAAACTTTTTGATGTTTTCAATGTGAATAAAAAATAACCATCCAATGTAGTAGAGAGTAGATGGTTTCAATATATTAGAGAACCTAATCTCTTTGCTTAGATGATCAACTAGAGTCCAGGCACAAGTCTACCCCGGACTCCGCTGGTGCCCAAATTTATATAGTGAGAGTAAGTAAGGTCAGAGTCATCTTTCACTGATGTTACAGTCCCTTGGTTGGTGACTTCACAAGCCATCAGCACCTGTATTCAGATGCCAACCCATGTCTCCATCACCCTCCATCATCCAGTGACTTTCCTTCTTAATGGTGATATATATGGGAAAACAAAAATTGCATATTTAGTATCTCTACAATAATCTATCTTCTGTGAACTGTCTATCCTTTCTGAAGCTTAGAAAGACAATTTTTTGCCTGTTCTGGCTTGGCTGCAGTATTTTTATCTGAACTCAGGAAACTTATTTGGGGATCTAACTTGTTAAGATTTATTTTTTAATGTATTTTAAGGTAGTTAGTTAAATATTTTACTGTAAATTGTTGAAATTGACCATCCAACTGGATAAAGTTACTATACTTTTTGTGACCTTTAAAGTAGCATTGTTAAGGAAAATAATCAAGAAATTTTTCTTAAAAACTTAAATAGAAATGGAGGTTGAAAAGATCGTACTAATTTTAGAAAATATATTACCTGCCGCATTTCAGCAAATTGTTGTTTTCAACAAGGAGTTTTGCAAAGGATAGACAGTACTAGGCCTCATTCTCTTCCAAAGTTTATCATTGATCCAGAGATAAAACCTAAAAACAGCTAAAATATCTCTGAGTGGAACAAAGACATTTTGAGTGGCAAATAAGAACTGGGACAGAGCAATTAGAGCAGGAAGTCAGGCAGGCTTGGTAACTTAAGGCTACCCTCATACAATGCTTTAATACAGCCATGCACAAAATTGAGAAATAAATAATGTGACACACAGACACCTGCTTGTATACAGAGCATAGTGATTCTCAAACGGCTTAAATGTATGAAGAAAAAAAAAATCAAATGAAAAAAGACATTTCTATTGCAAGGCAATGGAAAAAAAAGCTCAGATCTGTAAGCACTTCACATGCAAAACACCCACAAATGTTATTTAGAGGAACTCACTTTCTTTGCCTTTTAACAGAGTCCAGGAGGTAACCTTACTGCAGTGCATAGGTACTTCCACAAGGGGAATTTATGACATCTATTGGAGAGAGGAATAGCAATCACCTGGGGCCATATGTTAAAGCTAGACACATTTAAATCACGTATTAAATATGTGTTTTTAATCTGAAGACTGATTGCACTTCTGTAATTATCAAGAAAGTTTATGATTCCTGCGTATTTCATATCTCTATGTCCTGATATTCAGAAAGATAAATTTTGTGAATCAGAAATTATGTTTTCCTTAAGTGAAGGTTTGAAAAAGGATTACACTGGTAAGATATTATGCTTTACAGGATTCATTCTATTAAAGAGCAACATTTTTTTTCTTTTAACTGTAAAACAAGTTTACCAACTGTTCATATATTTCAGTAACAGAAAATATATCAAAATTTATTTTTTCTGAAATTAGTGTATCAGTATTAATGATCAAGAATAAAAGGCTTCTAGAGGAAAATAAAAGAACCCCTTTTGCACTTCTGGACCCAATTTAAATATCACTTGTTATTTGTTTCATCTTCTTAACTAAAAGTAAAAAAGTGTAACTTTGCCAACGTCCTTCTGCTCCTGTCTTAGCTTGACTAGTCCTAATAAAGTCTGTAAGTCCTCTGAGACCTTAAGTCATTAAAAACTGTACTTTGGGGGCTTTCACTTATTTTAGGTATTCATCTCAGTGCACCTCTACAAGACTGATGGGACTCCTGTTTTCAAAACTGTGGTATTAGTATACAGCATATCCTTTTCATCAAATTGAAATTAACTGCATGTGTTGTTAAATTACACAATGTGTATTTTGTTTTGAACATTTTATAGGAAAAAAAAACAGATCTTTAATAAAACAATGAAAACTTGTAAGAAATAAAAGACTTTACATGTTGATTCTGAAATTCAACTTGGAGCACAGAAACATGTATTCTTTCAGATATTCAAATTGCTTAAAAAAATACCTACATAATAAAACATTTGTGGGAGAGACTGTGATCTCTATTTTATCAAAGTAATTTTCCTTTATACTTTTTTGCACTTGCATAATTAACAGCAGAAAGCATTAAATGAATCCAGTCTTGTGTCACTAGTATTAATAAAAAACCATGCACTCCACAACAAAAAATGATGAAGCATGCAGCTCTGCAGTGGTTGAAACTGTAGCCCCAACCCATAATTCCCTTGTGGAAATTAAATAACTGTACGACAATGGCATCAAAGTGACTCTACAAAGATAGAAAGTGCAGAAAGGTATAACATTAATGAGATGGAAAAATGCTGCCTAGAGAGAAGAACAGCTGTGTTAATGAACCTAGGGTAATCCAGGGCGTGTTCAGTATCAACAATTTGTTTCAGAGATCTGCCCAAAGCTGAATCATTTCTCAGCTGATGAAAAACTCTCATGTCTACTTGAGTCTCAAACTCATTATACATAACAATTCAAAACCACTAGTTCTGTAGATGAGCATAGCTGCACTGATTCCTCAGGAACTTCCCTCTTTTTCTCTAGGCAAATATTTGTGGCTTGTTGATGTCGTTTGTTTGTTTCTGTTGTTGTGGTGGGGGGGGCTTTTTTTTTTTTTTCCTTGTTTTTAGATAATTTCAGCTTAAGGATGACTTTGATTTTAAGTTTGGTAGACATAGAGATTTTTCTTCTTTTCTTTTTTTTAATTCTCTTTCGCTTAATCCTGTATGTGTGAAACCTCTGTTTACCAGGAGTGAAACTTCTCTGATAACTATCTATTAAAGATGACAGATGTTCTATTTGCACAAAATCTATACAATACATACTGTAAAGGTTTCTACACAAGTAGAAAAATTATGATGCTATTATAATGACTATATCCAACCACAAATCACTTTCCTAAGGAATAGGTTCTAATTAAAGCATCAAGTTGTTGCATTCTCACTGCCATGTTAATTTCAAGAAACTCAGTGCTTTGCTTTAATATTCTCCAGCTGAAAACTCTAAGGACAATGAGTTTTAATATACACGTCTGATGGGGTTTTTGTAATTCCATGCTTTTGTATAAGAAGAATAAAATATAAAGCCCTTGTTTAAGAAAATGGTAAAGAATCTTTGACACTGTAATGAATGAGAATTCCTTCCTATTTGGATTTTTTTGATGAATTCCTTTGCAAATTCTCACCAGATCTCTCCAGGCAGCAAAATTTTCTGCCATTTCAGTGAAGTAAGAATCTCTATTATTGCAACTTATTGTTACATGCCAAGTAGGAAGTCAGATATTCATTGTAAGTTGGCCCAATTGACAAGTTTTACTGCTGAAGCAAACATTAATTTAGGTTAGGTAAATAGTAAGTTTCTATACTACAGCAGTAAAGCAATAAAGTAGCTATAAGGTAACTGTTTTTTTTTCCCCAGTATGAAAAAAAAATCTGTTCCTCAAAATATCTACCTGGTAAAAAGAAACAAAACAACAAAACAAATAAAATAAATTGCTTTATATTTTCGTTTACATAGCCTAGCTTTAAACCAAAACCAAAACACCACTACAATAAATGAAAAAGATTTTGCTACAAAGAAACAAACCCTTAAGAATTTGGTATTGTAAAATCACTACCAAAAGCAAGACATCAAGCTACAGGCATTTTAGAATAATTTTAGGGAAAAGCAATTATTTTTTCCAGAAAGCTGTTTCTTAGAATCTTACTGAAAAAAAAGGATCCAAAATGTAAATTAAAAATGAGTACAGTGAAATACAACCTCAGAACCTGTGAAGAAAGTTTATGCAGAATCTCTTCATAAATACCCACAATCCAGTTACTTTTTCTTACGGTTATATTCACGTCAGTTCCCATTCTAGTGCTATCTTTAATTCAATTATGTGGAGTTTTATTTCCATGACAGAAGTAACAGTCAATTAATGCTAACATATGCTAAATCCTCTACATGCAACCAAAAATACTTTTGATAGTGTCATCAGTACATGTCTAAATTTAGACAAAATAATTATCTGAAGAATGATAGGTTTTTATGCATACCAGCAGTCATTCATATAGCAGGATCTGCTATGGTTCATTGTGTTTGTAATCCATGGATTACACCCTGAGTATGAATTGACCGAAGCAGCAGTAACAACTCCATTACAATCTATCATCCCAAATAACTAAGAATTTCAATGCATTTCTCTTTACATTTTTGCGAGTTTGAATATTCTGTCTCTTTATAGATATTTGAAAAAAAATACAAATAAAATATAGAAGAAATATGCAAAATAGTTATAAATAATAAAGTTTTAAAGTTATAAGTGAAGTTTATTGTTATACAGTGAATGCCTGCTTGTAATACACTCTTTAATGTTCTGTGCTGAAACATCTGGTCTGAGGCAAATGAAATCATTTCATTAAAATAAAATAATTTGAAATTTCAAGTGTCTGAGAGCTTTTTGCTTTGTTATGTTTTATTTATTTCAACACAAAATCAACAAAAGAAAACAAACAAACAGAAAGTTGTAATCAACAACAAAACGTAGTTGATTGTGTTAAACTTTTCCATGAGGGTTCATAGTCTTTTATAGATTAAAGCAAGATCATTGTCATCACTGTAATATATGTATATTGGTATATTTTATTCAAAACTAAGAATTGCTAGCTATACATGCTAGTTGCATTTTAGAATTTTCTCTGTTTAAGAGTAGCTGTTTATTTAAATATCCCATCTGAGAGCTGCTGATCCTAGCAGTGCTCAAGATAGTAGTCTGCTGCTAACTGTCCTATATATACATAGATATATATAAAAATATATATTTAAAAATGTATACATATATATATATGTATATGTATATATATATAAATGTACATATATATGTGTGTGTGTATATATACATACATATATATACACAATTGTGATTTTCCTTCTTTTTTGGCACAAGGTGATATTGAAGTCTCTGCTAACTGCCAGCAAACAGTTTAAACAACGTCTTTGCCCTGTATTATGTATCAGTGACTGATGGAATACACCTAATTCATCAACTTCTGATCTAACTTGTCAGTGCAAAACAAATATACAATCCTAACAAGTCATAAAGTCTGAAGCCATCTTGAGATCGTTTTGTATTCATATCAGCAACAAGACTGATTTAAGATAAAAGCCAATTTACTTTTCTGATTTATTCAGCATGCGATAAAAATATATATATATATTTCTGTGATACCTGTACCAGACAGATAATACTGCAAAAAAACTGTGAGTTCTTTTTTCACAGTTTGTAATTCTTAAAGTTAGCTTGACTGCTTCAGTTAGGAGTTTATATTCATCTATCTCACTTTTGTGATAAAATTTAATCTTATATTTTGGAATTTCAGTATCCTTAGTGAAATATCATCTTCATGTCTGATCACCAAAGTCACGTTGCACATAATCACATCACTGCTTGCTTATTAGATGATTGCCAAATTCAAGCCAGCAAAATCAGTACATAATTTCTCCTGCATAGATGAAATTACGTTGAGTGTGTAGATGAAAGTACATGAGCATTGATAATGCTTTTATTTCAGTTTTTTTTTCTCGATCAGTAGGGAATTTCATCCAAATGGAATTTCATCTATATGAAAAGGATCTTAGTTGTATATGTTTCAAAGGCACTATGTCATCTTTATTAAAATAAATACTAATTTATTGACTTTTTGATGACTTCTTACAATGGTAAAAGAGCAAGTGCTGACTTGGCAATATATCAGCAATATATTCCATTGTCTTTCCATTTCTTTTGAATGGTTCTAGAATATATAGTTTTCCAAGCCAGACTTACCTTCTTCTAGAATATATAAATGTTGCTGTAAAAATCACACCTATGCATATATTGAAGAATATTTTTTTTTAATTAGATAATGGAGATTAATTTGCCGAGTTCTTCTAAGTTGGATTGTGACGTACTGTACCAACTAAAGTATTAACCAGGAGGAATGAGTCAGTTGTATTTTTATTTTTCTCTAGTTACACAGCTGAACTATGTTTATAAGTTTGTATCCAAAGTCTGTTTGTAGATGTGTTATTTTCCCTTTTGAAAAAAAAAAAGAACTCTGAAATTCTGTTGTTTTCTCTCTAAAATTCATTGTTCACAGACTGCTTTCATGTAATAGGTAGTTAATTTTTACAGAAAAGACTTACTATTTCAATATATTGTTTTTCATTCTAATTTTTCTGTGATGCAATAGATTCCCCTACTGTAAATTAACAGTGCTTAAATGTGCAGCTTTTAAATCTTTTGACAATACATGTAATACTTGACAATATATGTAGCGCATTGCAAAAATTTCCTGTGCTCTTTATTTTAAGGGAAAAGCAAGCTTGTATGTTTTTCTGTAGATATATGTAGTGTGGGATGAGATTCGTGCTGCAACCAGCAGAAATTGAAAAGTTGATATATATATTGCTACGAGCTATTTCTGAATTCCAAATGACATTTGTGTACATTGGCTGTGAACTAACATTCCCCTCTACATTTTATGATGTATTAGTGCTTCAGGGTAGAGATGACTTTAGTGAAGTAGCATTTCTTGTCTGACAATCTTTTTATTTTTTAATATTTAAAAATATATTTTTATTGTATAACACAAGTGTAATTTTAACATCTTTTACCTGTAAGTACTCTGAATAACTCAGATAGATAGAATAAACTACAACTTTTCTGTTCAAGATTCCCAGTGTGCAATACATACCACCTTTTAATGCTCTTAATTGAAATGAGATATAAAGTTATATCTTAGTATTATAGTCAAAGAGAGATTAGGGAAAATCTAGGGAAGATGGTATAACATGGATAAGAACTAAAACTATGAACTAAATGCTTCATAGTTTGATTATATTACTATTTTGTGAACATATGACATCCTAATTCTTTTAATTGATTCACAAACTTGAGTAGTTTTCTCAAAAATACATGTTTTAGAAGAAATGCCTACGTTTATGCTTCTCTATGTGATAAAGAAAATTCAGTGGTTTTTTTGTTTTGTTTTGAAAATATAAATATAAGCATATAGCTTTCACAGTTATGGTCTGAGGCTCTGTACACAGTAGTTTGACAAAACACAAACAATTTTTTTTTAATATTTAAGGGTCTAATTTTTCATTGCAAATTATAAATTGCAAAGATGTTAGGCTTAGCTCTGACTATGTTGCAAAGCTGTGTATTTTTCCATTATTCAGGGATTCTCTGTATATATAAAATATTATAGTTATACAGTACTATATATATTTAAAAACACATTCAGAATACATAATTATGTATTCATCAGTATTAAAGAAATAAATCCAATCTGAAAGACTGGAAGAAGCAGCCTCTATTTTTGACTGTCTTCATACTCTCTTCTTTAAATACTTTTTTTTAATTTGGAAGAAATTCATGTAAAATTTCTACCGGATAAAAAAAATGTTACAAACATGATAAACATGACAAAAAGCTTTGAAATCAGACCAAAGAAAGAAAAGAATGAATAAACAAGACTGTGTTGAGTTTGCATGACCGAGTGATAAAACATTTTAAAAAATTCGACACATTATTTTTAATTAATTCACCTTATATCTTCAAATGGTTTAGCAAATTCATTTGATTTAATTTTTACATGAAAGCGGTATACCACTATCCAGGTACATACATACTCGTACATATCTTCATAAATGATTTGGCACGATGCAACTGTTCATTAGAAGAAATTCTTAGGTGTTGAAAAACTCTACCACTTTACTGAGAGTTTCTTAAACCGGTTTTAAACAAAATGGAGTGAGTCCATCAAAAACAATTAAGAGAATAGAGTATGTGACATCTCGAGAAGCTAAGAGTGTTCTGACTGCTTAATCTCAAGAAGATATGTAGAAAGTGTGTAAGTACCCTATGGGAGGGGATGAAAAAGAGATATTCTCAGCAGTTTCCAGTGGCAGGACAACAGACGGGACACAAATGGAAACTCCTGAATTTACATCTGACTTTTTTCCAGTGAAGTTGGTTAACCATCAGCATAGGCTGCCCAGTGAGGTTATGAAGTCTCCTTCTGTGAATATGTTCTGCACACAACAAGATCTGGACCTGGGCTACCTTCTCTAACTGACTGTACTGTGAAGAAGGGAATTCTGTGATTCTGTGACAAATAAATAAATCAGCAATCTGTGGTTATAATTATTTCAGTGGAATAGCAGCGGATTTAAGAGTGAAACAACTGCTCTTGGGAGTTCTGTTCTAATTCTAGTCTGATTCCACAGCCTGAATCTCTGTCAATGGCTGGAAAATGCTTTCTCAGAGCACATCATCACTCAGTTTTATGCTTCCTAAGAGAGATGTATATTAATGTGGTGCAGAACCATTTCATGACATAAAATAATGATCAGTAACAGAAATGACTAAGCGATTTGTTTCAAAAGTGTTTTCCTGACCAGAAATAAAATAGTTAAGCTGATTCTGGCCTTAAAATGGTTCTAGTTAAGTATAATTTTATAGTAATTTAGGCATTTGTTCCAACACTATGAACCAGATATTGAATTGGACTGCTTCTTTATTATAACACAGTTGAGTTTCTGACTGCTGTTTATGACAGGAAGACCCTGTGAATACAGTGTTTTTGAGATTCAACACTGGTACACCAATTGTATGTAGGAGAGCATGAATGAACAGGTCTGAGAAGTTAGGATTTGCCTTCAGTGGAATATTTGATAAATATCTGAGGTAATCTCCTATATTATCAGGATTTTATCTTTGGTATTTAACAATTCAGACTAAGCTGTGTCTTAACCACATATAAAACTGAAGAGTTGAATGAGACAGGACCTTTCGCTACTCTATTAGCAGCATTTGGGCCAAGACTGCACAATAGAATTAAGCTGCTAAGAGCTAATGCATCAGTGTATTTTGTGGGAACTAGGAAATCAAACTGATGGAATATCACATTTGCCTGAAGGAGTTTACAATCTAAAGTCTCTTTCCTGCAAGTAGCTCCATATTAACAGGCTTCAAATGCAGAGTGCTGCTTGCAAGATCCAAGTCCAATAGTTGAAAAGGAAAGGAAGAAAACACCGAGAAGCCTGGAGACAATGTTTCTAGTTTTAATTTGTTAGATGTTATTAAAAATAAAGTTTAACTGAAAATTTTTCTTTCCAGTGGTCTTAAGTGAAAATACGGAATAAATGCATTAAGTGTATTTATATTTCTAAAGATGTACAATGTTATAGTCATTTTCACAAGAGGATACAAAACACAGTAAGGAACCTTAAAAACTAAGGAAGGTGTTAGACAAAGTAAGGAGTAAAATTTTTATTATAAGTGCATACCTATACATTAACTAAAAATGTTTTATATCTTACTCAGTTCACTGTATTAACTTCTATTAAATCTGAAGTGGTCTGTTTCTTTTTGTCAGGTGAGATAGATCTATACAGATAAAAATTTCCCCAGCCATTTCTTCAGTGACTACAAGAGATGATTTAAGAAGGTACCTCTGTGTTTGTATTGGAAAGTAATTCATTTTTCATGCTACGGTCCCAGCAAGAGTTCTGAACTGCTTCAGTGATGTACGATCATTCTATAATATGGTCTACTAAGGGGAAAATACAAATCAGAAACCATCAAACATGTTCCAAAACTACGTGTCAATCTTCAGCTAAGAGAGAAGTTCACGTAGGGCCTAATCCAGCACATCAAGCTTGTGTAGACGGAAGAGGTTAGGAAAAGAATACTTTGACAGAAATCAGTGCCAAATATAAGCTTTTGTTTTGATGTTTAAATTTAAGATGTGATAAACATCTTGAAAACAATTATTGGTGATTAGTTCAATCTGCTGGTTCCTGAAAGATGCAGATGGTACAGCACTAATGACAGTAATTACAGTTCAGATACTTTAAATCCATTTGCAATATACGCACTTTAAAAACTTTATGAATAAGCAAGATTAGAAGTGTCTGTATAAAAGTCCTCTGTCCTATATTCTCTTTAACAGAGAACTTCATTGAGTATCTTTAGAAATTAGACAGATTCAATAAGAAGTAATGTATCTGAGAGATGCATAGAATGTGCATGCATAAGGAGAATGGACTGCAGCGTAGTTTTGGTTTTGTGTGAGATTTGTAGTGACTATAAACACAGCATTGGTGCAAGGGACCAAGTACTTTTTCTCATTTATTACAATATAAAAGTGCTTTCATCTGTTATTCTTAGCATTGTTATTTAAAGTAACTATTCAAACAATATCAGCAGTATGTATAAGAGATGAATAAGCTTTCTGCAAATACATCACATTAAAGAAGAATTAATTACATCACTTTTTTGGACAGTTTTCATTTTTGAGGGATTTTTATCCAAACCCAAACCAAGGTCTAAATATTTAGGTTGAGCCCTATCAGTGGTCAGATTCAATCACATAAAAATATGATAGAATCACCATAAAAATGAAAAGTCTAAGCACTAACCTGATGCTTATAGGTTTAAGATCACAAACATACAAAAGAAACAACTGACTCTACCCATTTTAGTTAATGGAAAAGATCAAAATAAGGATCTGATAGTCTACATGTTTGTTATAGTGCAATATGACAATGAAGCATTAATTCTAGTAGGAAAGGGAAATATTTTTAAATTTCTATTCATTAATATACAGACATTTCTTGTGGGAGGTACAAACAAAAACTGAAACAAAGTCAGAAAAAGAAAAATGTTTGCTAAGAAGACCCTCTAATGAATCATAAGCTATCATTCTGTCTTTATGAATAAAATGTCTTATACTTTATTATGTGCTTGACAAAATGGCTTGCACAAAATGTTAATTTCATTCAAACAATATTTGAAGAAATTTTCATAAGGCTGTGTCTTATGCTTAGTGTCCTAAATAAATGTCTCAATGTGTTCCATCAAAGTAGATGGAATTCTACAAAAGGTAAACCACGGTTTTGCACTCAATATCAGGTTTTTTTATGAAACTCTGTACTTTACAGATGCTGATGGAAATTTTAGGATGCCTACAACAGTATGAACACAGCTCAGTAAGTGTGGAGGAAAGTCTTTCATCTTGAACAACCACTTTCCAAGGTGGATGCCTCATGGGTGGTTTTCCTTACTGTAATTTAGCCTCTACATAGAAGGCTCAGTTTTGCCTGCAGCTATCTCCAATCTCAGACTGACCCAATAGTTACCATTTTCTGTACACAATAATTGGCTTTTAAATTTTTGAACATATATGAATAAAGTCATGTTGTGATAAAGAATGGATGTTCCTAATAAATACGGTATTATCTGTCTACAGACGTGAAAATTTGCATAATTTCAAGAATATGCATCTATTCAGGTACAGCATTTGTCCATGTATGCAAGCTATCAAACCCTCGTTTTATCCCAGCCAATGCACATTCTACTTTTCAGAGAGGTGGGTACTGTACCTAGTTCACACACGGATTCACTGAGGTAAGAAGAACTCTAGTGACTTGCCTCAGGTAATGCACTGATACAAAAATCTATTCCTGAAAGAATTTCCAAATTGCCATTAACTATTAATTTTAGTAGTCAGAATCAACCTGAGTGCTTTTCAGAGTTTTTATATGCCAAACTGAGTGCCTGCATGTGCAAGGAGATTTACTTTCAGGCTTTTTAAAGTATTTATTATATTTTGTATTTTCTTGCATAGCGCTCCAGTCCATTTTGGATTCCAGTTAAATCTAATCTATGAAAAAATGTGCTTTGGCATTTTAGATTTAGGATTATTTTTTCAGTAAGCAAAGAAAAATTATTACTTAAGTGCATAATGATAAAAATAATTTGATTAAAAATGTCAGATAGGATCTGGAACCTTATGCATACCTATAGAAAAGAGTTATTGTTGTTGATTTCTGTGTCTTTCAAACAGCAAAGGTATTATATTGCTGTTGTGTATATGCAATTTAAATTACTTAGTATGGAGGCTTTGTACAGCCTCTGTGAGCTAGTGGGGAATGATGGATTTGTGACCCAGACACAAGACTACTAGACCAATGCAAAAGATATCAAAAGTATTGCTTATACGTGAACATTTACAGAATCTAATATGCTTTGATCCAGCCACCTTCCATTTCCGCTAATCTTTTTTCCTGGAATTTCATCTAGAGAGTTACTTGTAGGCAGCAAGAACAATTGAATGAGAACATAACATAGAGTAAAACTGAATTCTATTTCATTCCCAGATCAACTCAGAGATTAATTAGGAAGAATGGATTACGTGATCTTGAAATACAGTAATACATAAAAATATACGTATATATATATCTATAAAAAGAGCAAGCATTTAATATTTCAGAAATAAAATCCATATTTTTCTCATTTGATGCAAACAGAATCCATTCAATCAGTTGGTATTGACTGAAGAAAAGATTGTACTTCTTTAAAATATAAGGAATAATACTGGGGAAATAAGCTTTTATTTCTAGTAACTTTCACTTAAATTTTGTGAGTTATAGCTCGCTGGGTTAGACTGGAAAGAGTTATGGGACATACAGACTTTTATAATTTTGCTTTTGAGTGCAGAGGTGGACAGTAAGGATTATAAATGCCTTGTATCTCTAATGACCTAATACCTATGCACTAAAAACTTGTAATTAAGTTGCAAAGGGGAGAAATGAGAAAAAGGAAAATAAATTGGTTCTTCAGTATGGTGCTTTGATTTCCAAAGTCCAAGCACTGAGATGCTCAAAGAAGATTTAGCAGGAGTGGTTTAAGAACTTTGCTGTTTTCTAGACAGAGTAGAACCATAGATTAATGAGCAATTCACAATGAATGTGAGCGTAACTATCAGCTGAAGACACTGGCAGAGTAATTTTGGTATAAAAGAGGTAAGGGAAAGAAGAAGATGATAAGAAAGAGGACCCCGAGGGAGGCAATTTAAGAAATTCAGTTCGATGTAAAGTGCATAGCAAAAGCAAAATATATATATATATATATGTATATAGCTCAAACAAAACTAGGAGAATTGATTAACGGCAAAAAAAAAAAAAAAAAAAGAAGAGTAAAATATATAGAAGATGTACAGCGATAGTCTAGTACTACTTATCCAGCAACACAAACATCCTTGTGACCTTTTATTCCTCAATAATAAAAGGCTAGATTTCAACTACTGTACCAAAGTGTTTGTTCTTTAATGTAAATATCTGTCTTTGAAAATCCTCAAATGAAGGCAGAATCATATAGAAACTATTACTCCTCCTCCTTACCGTTTCTTTATGGTTACTCCACTATCTATTTCAATTCTTCAGGTTCTTTCCAAATTCAGTGAAGTTAAAAAGAGAATTTGAATATGAATATAATTTTCCTATTAATTATAAAGAAAATTCCTGTGCTGGAAAATAGGAGGAAAGTTGTTCACCAAAATCATACGATTTATAAAACAGAAAATTTTGTTTTGCAAGTAATTACAAGATCCTTTGCAGCGCAGGAGTTTCAAAAGATACCAAAACAAGAATTCAAACAATCTTTTGTCCCTACAATAACAAGTCTTACTCAGTCTATAATACTTCTTAGCAAGGAGCAGAACACTGTACTTCTTTTTCTTAGGTATTTCTCCTTTATTTGTGAATTTATCGTTTCATTTTGGTACTACATTGAGCCCCAATCTTCTGCTGAACCTTTACTAAATTATTTGTAAAGAGATTCTTGCATTTCTGACTGTTTTCAAAATAACTTAAACCTAATGTTTTATTTTTTATTAAACCTAGAAAAAAAAATGCATTTCTTCATTGTTTAATACATTCTTTTCTTTTCTCTTGCTTCCACTACTCTTTTTGCCTTTTTCTATGATAGCCCGCTGACTCTTTGTTTCACTTAACTTTTAAAATATTAAGTAGTAATAAATAGTTGGTAGTTAATAGTTAAAGTAGCTTATAGAGTTCAAAATATATTTTAAATAAAATTAGGTATTCTCTATTTTTTCACTGTAATTGTTTCAACATTTTTAACATACAGCTAGATATCTGGCTTTCTAACATCAAACGGATCCCCATTCCAAGACATTGCATTGCTTTAAATGTACACATCTTGTTTCTGCATGCTTCTTTATTAATCCACATCTACCCTTATCCTCTCCAATTTTCTTTATTCTGTCTGATCAGTGGAATAAAATAAATCCTACTGCCTGCTTTGCAAACACACATATAAACCTTATAAAAAATGCTCATAGATCAATATTTTAACAAAAAACTTTTTAAAAATGCACTTAGAACAATATTTTAACACAATACTTCTGCTCTTAATTTTTCCAGTCAGTTATGAGTCTTGACTGAACATCCAACTGCAGGGTAAATTTCCCACTGGCTTGGTGCAGTTGTCAGAGTGTTTTAAGTTCAACCCTCCGTGTGGTCCTAAGAGAATGCATTTGGGTTCACAGCTAAGAGTCTCGTTGTGGTATCTAAAGATTAGAAGTTATGAGAGGGTTTATCAGTGTTTGTACCAATGGTGAAAGGGATTTAATTAAAACAAAAGCCTTGAAAAAGTATATATATACATATTTGTAAGACTGTTGTGACATCTGTTAGGTAACTGCTTCATTTTACAATGTTTTATTTGGCTTTATTTTATTGATTCATATGTATCTTTCACTATAAATAAACATATGAATGAGCTCTATACAGGGTAAAAAGTATAAGATAACTGAGTGATTTTTTTTTTTGTCAAATATTTCATGTTTAGGTATATATACCACAATTTTAGGTATCTTTTCTTCTGATATTCATTTTGCATGAAATTCTAAGTTGTTGAAAAATCACGAAAATAATGACTAAAAAATTCTATCATTTTAATTTCAACTGTTGTTCAACTGTTGTTGGAGAAACTATCCAATAAATTATATGTCTCACTGTAAAGAAGATTTTCATGGTACTGAGCTTCAATTTCTGTGCTAAAATTGTATTCTCACATATGGCACATTAAAACTTAAAGAAATATCTGTGATTACTTTTCAGATATTTATATTTAATTTGTGTATTATATTTAGGTATTTATCCTGAAAGTTTTTGTGTCCATCCATAGGTTTTCCATTAGATAGAAAATTAGAATTCAGTCAGAAATATTGGCAGCTGAAATTTCACTGTATGAGTTGAGTGTATGCGACAAAACAAAGAACCAGTATCTGCTGATGACTTCTTGTGTGAGTTTAGGCAACTTCTTCAGCACTCTACTTCTCCATGATATTTCCAGATCAATAAATCTCCAGTGATTGGAATGTCATTCTTTACACAAACAATGCAAAACTTCCAGGAGTAATTTCAACATTTCTTGAGTCTTCCATAAAGCAGTTAATAATTTTGAACGAAGATTAAAAGTGACCGCATGCATAGTTATATCAGTTGTTTAAATAATTTCACTGTCTCCTAAGAGCACTCAGATTGACTCCTTAATTGTATTTATTAGTTTGAATATCCTTCTTCTGCCTTTCTATTCCTTTCTTAAAATAAATCTTTTTTGTTATTATTTTCCTACTCTTATAGAAACATAGAGTGGCTTGGATTGGAAGGGACCTTTAAGATCATCTAGTTCCAACATCCCTGCTATAGGCAGGGACATCTCCCTATAAACCAGGCTGCTCCAAGTCCCATCCAGCCTGGCTTTGAATGCTTTCAGGGAGGGGGTATTCACAAACTCACTGGGCAACCCATTCCAGTGTCTCACAGTAAAGAATTTCTTCCTGATATCTAACCTAAATCTACCCTCTTCCACAATAAAACCATTTCCCCTTGTCCTGTCAATGCATGCCCTTATTAAAAGTCCCTCCTCATCTTTTCTGTAGGCCCCTTCATGTACTGGAAGGTCTCTTCAGAGCCTTCTCTTCTCCAGTCTGAAAAG
This sequence comes from Pavo muticus, assembly GCA_016647715.1. Classification (NCBI taxonomy): domain Eukaryota; kingdom Metazoa; phylum Chordata; class Aves; order Galliformes; family Phasianidae; genus Pavo; species Pavo muticus. The sequence continues at coordinate 18,151 of JACDJE010000672.1, read as the reverse complement.
CAATCACTTTCTCAGTCTATGTTCATAGGGGAGGAGCTAATACTAATAAATTTAATTAAGTACTTTGATTTAGATAATAGATATAATAAAATGGTACAAAATCATACAAATTCTTTCAGACATTGATTGTCTGTTGAACTCTTGTTTATTTCTTTGCTTTCTAACCTAGGTGAAAACATCTTAGAGTTGTCTTAGAGTTCTCTTAGAAGGGGACAGAGAATAAGCATGTGTGTTTAGCATTTTGTTATTTATGTAGCCTTATGTCTTGTATTCTGTGGAGCAGAATCCTTGTTAGGGTTACACTGTGGAAAGAAGACTAAAAAAAAGAGAAGCTATGTTATGTAGACATATACCTAGATTTCAAAATAAAATTCATATGTCACTTTGTGATGGAATCAATCATAGAATCATAGAATCATCAATGGATTGGAAGAGACTTAAAAACTTGTGTATTTCCAACCTCACTGCTACGGTCTGTGTTACCACCTACAAGAACTGGGAGCCCAGGGCTCCATATAACTTGGCTTTGAACATCTCCAGCTATGGGGCATCCACAGCTTCTTTGGGCAATCTGTTCTAGTACCTCACCAACTTTTGAGTAAAGAATTCCTTTCTTATATCTCATTTAATCTCTCCTCTTTTACTTTAAAACTCTTTCATTTTGTTCTATTGCTATCAAACTGTGTAAAACACTGGTCTCCATCTTGCCATTCACATTTGGCCCATATCTGTAAAGTAGGACTGGCTTGCAGCAGATTTCATATAACAAATAATAATTTCGTACCCCAAATTCAAAGGTAAAACTATTTTGTGTCACACTTTTCTTCATATCAATATATACATAATCTATTTTGAGGGCATTTTCTGTGTAGCTGAGTAGACATGGTATATTTCCTAGAGTCCTGCATGACTGTGCTTATAGTGAGAGCTGCAAGAAATAGGAGCTCTTCCAGACTGTTACTGAACTCTACATTTCCTGTTTCATTTCATGTCTTTCAGTAGTTAGTGCATTTAGAAACAGGTCTTGCCAATTTTGGTTAGTTAGTATGGCTTCAAGTCAAGAATACTGAGGAAAGAACTCCATCACATGTGTAACAAGACACCTGTTGTAGTTATGCAATTGTTATTTTAATTTATGATAAAAAATGCAGGAATTTTTTGGATAAATCTTTCCATGTCCAGCTCAGCTGGATGGATTAACTCTAAACTTTTGAATATCGTATTTAAATGTCAGGAAAAGCGAACTGATGCTAGGTAATTTGCAGATAGATTTTAAGGTTTATGATTTATGGTGGAGCTTCTACCATTCTTTTAATACTGAAACTACATATCCTACTTCTAATGTGCCTCTGCACCTGTTGTTTTTCCTAGATTTATGCTATTCTCTGGCAAAATCTTTCATATGAGATAGTCCAAGAAGTGCTAATCCCTCTAAATCCTCCATTTCACCCACCACACACTGAGGGCTCAATTTTCTCTGATTTCATACATCATTCATGCTTAAAATCTGTGGAAGATACACAAAAATTCCAGATGCAATTAAATCTGAAAAGAGTAAAGGAGTCTTAATCATTATAGTACAGTTACTCTATGCAATTGTTTTAGTTTTAATTAAGTACTACCAAAAAAAACAAGCTTTCTATGTTTTCCAAAGGAAATGGGTATTTTTTAATGTTAATAAAATAAATGTATCTTAGACAGAAAGCAGTCTAATATTTTAGAGTACTTAAATGCAGCATAAATTTCTCAACATGCAGAAAGTAATCCAAAATTTGCTATCTTTTTCAAACCCAAATAGAGAATTATTAAAATATTTGCTTGAAAATATTTTGAAAATTGCAAATATCTCCAAGTGAATACTTAGTTCTTCTACCTACACAACTAGGGGATTTTTTATAAGTGGCACCTAATAAGGCAGCTCTGAAGGCTGTAAAAATAGAAAAGACACGAAGCTGAATCACTTTGAAGAAAAGTTTTCAACTGTGGAACTGAAAATTATACCAGACTTATGGAAACGCATAAAATGTATCAAGACAGACTTCTTTCTTGCTTTATATAGCTGTTTGAGTTAAGAAAAAATAAAAAAAGAAAAAAAGAGAAAGAAAACAAAACAAACAAGAAAACAAACTATTCAAAGTTCTCCAAATGTCATTTGGTCATGAAGATTAAACATAGCTTCTGTGATAGTCCACACAGATTAATGTGAATAAAATGTATTAAAATATATTTTTGAATATTCATGCTAGTATATTGATTTTTTTTTTCCAAAATGAAATATCAATACAAGGAAACCTTGGGAATACGAAACAATTTTCCATATTACAATCTTCAGTTTGAAAATAAAATCATTTTACAGAAGAAAGTGGGTCACAGACTAATGAGGGTCTTTTCAAAATACCCACCCATTGTCCTCTGTGCTCATGTTTATAGTTTGCACAAATAAATTACTCCTAATCCTTTCAATTTTACCCTACATTAAGGCCAAGTCTGCATCTTCAGAGAATAAAAAAGTTTAAAATAGTATTGTTTGCATTTCTGAATGCAAAAGCAAAAAAAATATCAGTAACACAAAGAAAAGAGTTTTTCTTTCTTAGGATCCAATTGCAATAATTCTCAAGAACATTATTTTAAAGGCAATTTAAGTCAAGTCTGCATTTAACATCATGGATTTTTTTAACATTCTGCCATACCCATTCTTAGATTCTTATTCTTTGCTCTGGATCTCCATTATTTAAATAAACTATCCTTTTTATTTGTACCATTTAATTTCTTGATAGCATGTCCATTACTTATTAGACGATTTGTTATATTTTAGAAAAACATAGCATTTTTTGAGTGGATGTTATGCCAGGCATTTATGTTATTTCAGATTGCATTTTTTTTTTCTTAATATGCTTAGTTTTATGGCCTGAAAATGTTTTATAATTCTGTTTTACTTTCTAGGGTAGGATAGTAACATCGGAGGTGGAGCTGTAGTCAAAGATTCATACACACAAATTTAAACAGAATTGTTGGCTTTACACTGGTTTTAATGAGAGCATAGAGACAGAAATGATTTTGTTTGATGAACTCTGGGGAACTCTGCCTTAACATTAAAGCATTTTTCAGGGGTTAAAATTGATTTTTTTAGGTTGTGAAAGCAAAATGTATATATTAAAGTGAATGAGGTATATAAAGGTCTAAGGATAAACCATTTGATACAATACATCACAAGCTGAAATTCAGCCCCATGATCTGTGGCACAAAGTAAAGTAAATGAGGAGTTAAAGCAGAGTTCAGAGTTTGAAGAATGTTTAAAGATACTGACTGCCTAAAATATTACTAAAAATTTTCCTGTTGTGTTATGTTGTTCTATACGCTTAAAAAGCATTTACATAACACTTCTTCATTTAAGAGGTCCTGGTACTAAGAATATCTTCCAAAGAAACTCCAGAATGGAGACTTCACGTGAAATTTCTTGCCCTAGGACAGAAATGATAGGATATAAGCAGAACCAGGATAAGTTAGGATCCTGGTTCTCATTCCAAAATGTTTATACTGGATTTAAAAGGATAGAGTGGCCTTTATTAGCACTGTCTTCTGAAGATCTCTTGTACTTTCTATCACAGGGAACAGGATCAACACAGAGCCTCAACAGATAACCCAAGTTGCTGCCACCCACACAAAGGAAAAGGCCACAAATAAAACTGGCCCCTTTGGCTAACATTATATACCCCAGAACACCATGGGTATTTGATGGTTCACATTTACATATACTGTCATCATAATTTCTCATGGATTAAATGCATTAACAGTGTCACTGACATTATGGTTATAGCTTGTCCTTATTAGAAAGAAATTATTTTATGTCTGGAAATTAGTCATTCATTTTCTGCAACTAGCTGTACTATTGATCACTCAAGATTGATATCAATACAGTGAAAATCAGTGTGTGCAGAGCCATTATCCAAACAAATTTCCTCTTAGTCATTAGCTTGAGATACATGTCTCACTTTTATATTGGTCCTGCAAGAAGAATGATCACAGTGTAGTTTCTGTATATCCCTGTACAAACTGAATGACCATTAGAGAAAACAGAAGACAAGGACATCAGATAATCATATTTGAAGTCAGAAAATTGTATTTGTGAATCAGCAGTCTTAAGAGAGCTTACATTCCTCTTGAGACAGAAAATGAAATTTCTTTATATTAGTAATAATTTTCTCCACTGTAGTGAAAACTTCCGTGAAATGGCGTAATTGAGGTAGGAAGTGATATTTGGAGACTGTCCAGTCAAATCCCTTGTACAGAGCAGGGTCAGCTAGCATAAGCTGCTCAGGGTCAGGTTCAGCCAGATACCTGTGAAGACTGAGATGCCAAAACTTCTCTGATGAGGCCTTTAGCACATATTAGTTCCAGTTTCTAAAGTTGGTAGCATATTTGTTAGTCTTAATGTCATATTTTAGTTACAGACAGCAACAGTTGGGCAAGCTTTTCCAGTGTTCAAATACTCTCAAAGGAGCAAAGCTTCTTTGATGTCACTGGACACCCTTGAGAAGTGCCTGCCTCTATATTTTTACTCTCCAACACCAGGAGGGGGATTGATAAATCTGTCACTATTTTGACAAATAGCATCATTTTCATACTTATTTTTGCTTTAAAATCTGAAACACAACAATTCAGTTTTCTAAATCTCTCATATTGTTGAAAACAAGCAGAACAATTTACAGTTATGAAGAACTAAAGATCTTTTTGCTCTAGCAAAAGCTATAGCTAGAAGTCATATCTTCAAGCATGAGCTTATCAAAGACTTTTTAGAAGTCAAATAAATTATGGCATTTAATTAAGCAATCGTTCTCTCTTTCTGCTATGCATTTATACATCTCAGATATATTATAATAACTAAACATTTGCTGCATATAACATCCTGACCTTCACTCTATTTCTCTCATTACTCAGAGTAGAATAAAAAACATCAGATAAGCATTTTTTTTCCCTTTCAACAATCTCTTTGTATTGAAAGGCCTAGAATTTCACAGTAACTTCCAGCACTTTGTCACTACTGCAGATGTCACCACTGCCATTCTGCTCCTTCTACTTCCATCAACACAACTTATCAGTTGCTGTAGAACCCAAACTCTGAACCATCATACTTTGCAATTTGGCTCAGTCATCATGAGAAAAGATATCTTCTTCTTCCTTTACACTTTTCTTTTGCTCACAGCATCTGCCTTGAGGAAGGACTTCTAGGGAAAGGAGGAGGAAATCTTAGCAATCCCCATACGTTGTGATACATGGCCTTCCAGTTCTTGGATCTCATTACCCTCAGTCTTTCCTCATCAGTTCCATTTGTCTCTTTTATTTGTCTATTTTTAAAGCCATTTTCTTTTGCTTTATCCCACTCCTGTGTAAAAACTACCAAGTGTAGTAAACCCTTGCAAAAGGAATTGCACAAATGATGACTGCAACATATGGCTTGGCAGAACTTGGGAGGAGGTGGAAAAAAGAGGAAAAGGAGGATGAGGAAAAGGAGGAGAAGGAAGGTGCTCCTTGCATTGCCATCAGTGGTCCAAATGCTGAGTATATTAATGCACTCGAGATGCTTGATATTTAGTATTATAGAATTATTATAGATTCATAAAATATCCTGAGCTGGAAAGAATCTACAAAGGATCATGAAGACCAATTTCTGGAACACCCCAAAAGTAAACCATATGTCTGAGAGCATTATCCCAATTCTTCCAAACTTTCTCCAGCCAAACCTGAGGGAGTGTTTGGAGGGTTTTCCCTGTCCTTTTGAAGGAGACTTACTGCCTCCAATCCAAAATGTGATGGAGACTCTATCATAATTGATAGTGGCACATCCGAACTTGTCTTCTTTGATGTGTCACATAACAAGCCTGCTCAAGAGAAGTTCTCTCGCTGCAACAAGATGAGAAGAATATCTTCCAAAGAAACTCCAGAACGGAGACTTCACGTGAAAGGCAGACTTTATATAATGGGAAATGTGATCTTAGAGGAATATAAAACTTTTTGTGTTTATCATCCTCTGTCATTTTTCTTTATAATCTCTATTCTGAATCCTTAATGAAGGTAAAATTCAGAGAAAAACATATGTTTTAGAACACCCTTGCCTTCCCCATCAGGGGAATGATATCTTTTCCAAATCTTGTGAATAAATGTAGCCCATTGCTTAGCCTCAAGAAAATCCAATTAGTAAGATTACAAGAGCATGGAGTCTGGAAAGGGCTTTGTTTCTGCTATAGTTTACATTGTGAGGTCCTTAACAGGGGGGGATTTTAAGATTTTCTTCTGTTCTTGTAATCCATAGTCTTCACTGAAGTATTGTTTGCCTCAGTGGCTGTTGGAAAGAACCCTTGGATAGCAGAAGAATCCTCCATCATGTTCTTGAAAGGCTTGCACAGACACTGTTGACAAACTTAATTTCAGGTATTTATCACCCCAGATGTATCTGGCAGGGTGTCAACACTGATGAAAAACACCTTGTCACTGTGTCATGGCGTTACCTGGACCAGTCTATGCCCATGATAGGGACAGTGGGCCCAAGGGCCCCCTTCCCAGCCCCCCCCC
>JACDJE010000691.1:71711-194128 GCA_016647715.1 Pavo muticus | reverse complement strand
TCTTCTCTTCTCTTCTCTTCTCTTCTCTTCTCTTCTCTTCTCTTCTCTTCTCTTCTCTTCTCTTCTCTTCTCTTCTCTTTTCTCTTCTCTTCTCTTCTCTTCTCTTTTCCCCTTTCCTCCGTCTCTCTCATGCACACATATGTTATCTGTAATTTGAATGCATAAGTCAATGCATGTCAGCCTCATAAAACTAATCAGATTGAGGATATTATCAAGGAAAGATTTAGAGCTTCTGAGAAGGAAGAAATTGGCCTTGGCCTTTGGGTTAAAGTGTTTAGCTGGGTGCAGTTAAGTGAAAGGTTCTCACTCCACAGGGAATAATGAGTGATGATAAACTTGCAGATATTGAAGACTGATCTGGTAGCTCAGTAAACGCGAGACTGGTCCAGCTGGCAGAGAGAATGAGCTAGGCATGTCCTAGAAACAGGCACATGCACACACAGATCAAGGTAGAAAAAACAGTTCATCAGAAACATGAACAGTATGGACAGCCCAATCTTGTTGTGTACATACATAAACACACATTATGAATCCCTCAAGGAGCTGGGCCCAGCCCTGTTCTCCACAGCAAATGGCATCTGATCAGGGCAGCTTGTGAGCTCCTTGGCACTGCAGCCCTGCTTGAACTGCCCGCTGCTTGCTCAGGGAGGTAAGGTGTTGGATTTACATGGCAAGGTTTTGGTATGGAGTGGATGAAGACAGCCCTTGGTGAGCCAAGCCCAGCAGGTGTCTCATGTCAAAGCAGGGCCTGCTCCAGCTGCCCCAACAGGGACACACCACTGGGCTGTAAGCAATGCTCTGTGTGCCTCTGGGAGAGCAGATTTAGGAAACAGACCACAGGAGAGGTCCACAGAGGAGCAGGCTGTCCCTTGCAGCCCTTGGGCATCACACAGAGCACATCTCCACTTGCAGCCATGAAGGAGCCCCTCATGCAGCAGTGGATGTGGCCTGGAGGTGGCTGCAGCCCACGCAGGAGCAGCCTGTGGACCAGAACTCTCCAGGCTGTGGAGAGACGAAGGAGGACCACAGTCCTCATTCCTCTGCTCTGCTTAGGGGGAGGAGGTATGAGAAAGCAGATGGGGAAAGTTTTCAGTTTGCATTTAGTTCTGCTTTATTCTGTTATCAAAAGGTGATAAATTACACAAGTCTCCCTTCCCCTGAGTCTATTTTGCCCTTGATAATAATTGATGAGTGATCTCTCTGCCCTTAACGTATCATTTCTTTCTCATCTTATTTTCTCCACCTATTCTGTTGAGTAGAGGGAATGAGAGAGTGGCATGATGGACCTGCACTGCCTATCAGTGTTAAGCTGCCACAGATGTTCGCATGAAGAACTGTTGTACAGAACAGAATGAATCTGAGGGAAAAGTGAAGATATCCGGGATGAACTTCACTGTGTGGAAAAATGGCAAACAAATCACTTAAGTGCCTTCTGGCACAACAGCAGAAGTAGGCACAGAAACACTTCTAAGCAGCTTGCAAATCCGACATAGGAGTCATTCTGCTATGTTTATTTTGTATATCGTCACAGATTGTGTATCTTATGAACAATAAGGTTTTTCCTCTCCATGTTTGGTGATATCATTTGTGGACCACCAATGGAAACAATATGCTTTAGTGAATAACACAGTCAAAAAAGAAAATATTTTCACTATACTAGTTTAATAAAGCGGACTATATTTGCAATGTACCTTATGGGCTATCTTCTTAACTATACAGAAAGTTAATAGACTTTTATTTGTTAAGCTCTAAGAGAAAAAGAAAGCAGTTTTTTCATGCCATAAAGACTTCCTTTTGTTAATACCTTTCAATAAATTAATTACTGGTTTTGATAGTACCATTTGCACATGGACAAAACAAGCCAAACAGATACTGTCCCAAAATAACTGAGATCCAACTCATAGCATAAATTAAACTGAAACAAATGTGGAAAATAATTATAATAGGTAAATAAATGAAGATATCACAGCACAGTGCTTTCTGTTTGCAATTGTAGAAATGGTTGAAATGTCAAACTGCTTTGACATTTAAGTGGAAGATGGAGGATCTGAATGGAAGCATTTCCTCTAAATCAAAGAACAGTCACTTGAATCCAGCTTGCATATATGTGGTTTATTTGTTAGACTATTTGCGTTTTTCAGAGTTTTGTAAGGTTTAGGATTTCTTTTGGATTTCTCATCAAAAGGCCCAAGTTCCATTTTAGTGCAGACTGCTGATATTTTCAAACATCACTTTGTTTCTATATCTTTGTTCTTTTTCAGACTGCTCAACTAACAACTTCTAAAGTCATAGCAAATCCTCTTGTAGCTCAGCCAAATAAATTGTTTATTCATCAGAGAAAACATTCTGCAGAGACAGAGACAGCAGACATACAGCTTTTCAGTATCTTTATCAGAGAAGCTACACATATTCTTCCATTAGCTTTTCCTAAAGTCTGCATATTTCTATTTTTTTGTTTGTTTGCATCTTTTATGTCTTTAATGTATATATATATATTTATTTAGCTTTCTATATTTTAGCTGATTTCCTGGGTTATAAAGACAAAACAAAAATTGATGTTAAGCACATAAATGTTGAAATCAAATATTTTCTCTTGTAACTTTACTGAATATTTGAATAACTTTTGCACTCTAATAAATTGGAATGAACCTCCAAATTCTTTATCCCTTAGATAATCTGTATGATTTGCTTACATGCTTTAGGACTTTTATGTTCCTTTTCACGGAGTTATTAGGATTTAAATGAAGATCACTGAAACATAGAATCATAGAACAGAATGGCTTGAATGGGAAGGGACCTCAGGTATCAAGTTCCAACACCATAGTCTTCAACACAATCTTGATGAAAGGAATTCAGACTTCCTAATTTACTATCTTTACTTCTTTATTTCTAAGCACATATCTTAAAACTGTAAATTTCAAGTTTTCTATTTCTTCTGTGAGCCACATTTAAAAAATCTTCATAATAAATCTTTCAATCTATATAGAAACGAGAGTCTAACTACTCAGCAACCAGAATGATAAGTGTATGATCCAACTCGCAAGCAGTTTTCAAGCACCCAATAATCCTCCATTCATTCCTTTCAGTCTTCTGAACATTAGAGTCTGACAAAGAAGATTAATTCACTGTTTCAAAAAGCCTTGGCTTTGGACTTAAGTTATGGGAAATTAAAGTAAACATCAACTTAACAATTTCAAAATTTTAAAACCAAAATATATGAGGTTCCTTTCTTTAGTGGTTTTCACATGGAAAGTCCATACTTCAAGTTTTTCCTTCACAGATGGTTTTAAAAGAATGCGAAAGGTAAGACATCTCCATATTCCAGCAACCAGCAGTTACTTGTTCCAGAAGAGTAGTATTGGTTTAACCTTTATACTTCTGACTGAAATTTAACTTCCAATTATCTAAAAGACAAATTTAGCTCATTAAGAAAATTGCAGAAAATTAGGCCCAAATTATATGTGATCTCAATGTCAATGGTTTCTAATTTTCCCATTAACTTACTGCTATCACAGTAAAAACACTGTTTTAATATGAACTCTCATTATATTTATTAGCTCTACAATAGTCCACATTTTTGTATCTTTATGAAATAAATATTTTTTATTAATGAAGTTGAATAAGTATTTCATTCCAATTGCTCAAATATGCAGTAAATTTTTATTTTTGCACATTTTTCTACTTCAAAAAAACTTGATCAAAAATTTATAAATAATCATACAATGTAGCATTAGAGAAGAAATGCATCTTTAAACTTGTGTTCTGAAACTTCCAAAGTACTGATGTTTTATATATGTTAAAAGGACTGCAACATGTCATTCACTTTGCTTTATTTGAGCTACCTATAGGGATATTTTTTGATTTGTGAATTTTGAAATTCACTGAAAACCAGCAAACTGCTGTAAACTGAGCTATAGGTAGTACAGCTTATAGTCCATGTCTTCTAGACTTTAGTCATGACTTGATTATCTAATGGCAAACTATTTTCTGCCTTTCCTTTCTAGTGTATTTCTCCACAGAAGCACGATGACAGACATACTCCACTCAGATACGTAGTTTTCATTATTAAAAATTTTAGACACATATGATGTAAAAAAAAAAAGAAAACAAAACTGAGATGAAGTGAAATAATTTAAAGAAAAAGTAAAGCAGCTTTTCCCTCACAAGGCATCCATGGCGTTGCTCACATTCCCTGAGCAAACTGATTTAGTACCTGACTTAGTGGTTGGCAACCCTGTCCACGGGAGGGGAGTTGGAACTAGATGGTCTTTAATGTCCCTGCCAACACAAGCCATTCTATGATCCTCTGAAATTTCTCATTTAAGGCTCAAACTAAAACTGATGAAAACATGTACCTAGATTGACTTTAGTGGAGCCAGTACATCAAGTCTCTATAGGAACAATAATACTAATGCATTTTTAAAAATAGACAAAAGAAACCTTCTAAAAATTTTAATACTCAAGTCTTTTTGTTTTATGATATAATTCATACTAAGGTCCAAATTAGCATTTTAAATTATTGTACAAACTGATCTTTATATTTCCAAGAGCTGCACTATTTTCACTGTTGCTATAATTTGCTAAGACAAACAAAAAAGTTATTCCAAAAAAAGAATTTGGGTTTTGTCACTGGCAAATTCTGTTCTTTTCTTGGTGAACAAGTACATGCATGGAAAGCCATCCTTCATAATTTCAGTGATTGCACTGCTGCCAAGAAAAAATGTAGAGTCAACACTTATCTTCAGAAATAGCCTGTGCCAAATGCACACTGTTGGGTAATGAAACTTGGATACAGTTGTTTACTCATTTAGTGGCTATTTCACTTCACACTGCATATTCTTTAAATCTTATGTTGGTTTGAATAATGAAGGGATTAAATGGCTGATTTCAAACCCACTAGCTGCATCTCATACCTAGAAAAATTTCTAATCATAGACTTCGTCTTGAAAAACTTCAGACATTAATATCCTAGTTGGTACTCATAAATTTAAATTGGTTGTGGTGGTTTAGTTTTTTTTGTTTTGTTATGTTTGTGTTAGTTTGCTTGTTTGTTGTGTTTTTGCTTATCGTTTCAAATAGCCTACTACTGCATTTAGAAAGACAACAAGAGAAGAGAGAGAAAAGAGAAAAGTACAAAAAAGACTGAATCAAGTAATCAAGTACTGAAAAAAGAACCTCCAGCTGGGCTGTAAATTTCATTTATGCTTTTCTCTAATTAACCACTGAGAACATAAGACTTACAGAAAATTAGTAGTATCAGTTAGGAATTCCATTACTTTTTGTGGGATCTTGAAAGCTGAAATTTTTCATGGGCATTCTATACATGTGCAGCTCATAGTTTATAAACTTTTTTCCATATTATTATAACATTACAAGATAAANGGTTTTTTTTTCTTTTTTTCTCTCTGTTACTGTGACATACCTGGCCCAACAGATAAGCCAGCAGGGAGTGGTGCCTTTGTTGCCATGCACAAGCATTATCACCTTTTGCAGTGGTCAGCTCCTTCAAGCCGCACAAGTCAAGACAAGACTGCTTGTCCCGCTTCTGCTTATCTTTACAATCATGAGCAGAGGTACTGTGGCACGGTGACACCTACCTCTTACCCCCCTGGATAATTTGCAGTTGTCAGTTAGAGTCTTATCACCAGAAAGGCCTCAGGAAGCAAGCTTTGAGACAAAAGAGAAAGACAGTTTTGTCTTTCACAATGCTCCAGCCCTCTGATCATCTTAGTGGCCCTCCTCTGAACCCACTCTAAGAGCTCCACATCCTTTCTGTACCGGGAGCCCTAGGCCTGGATACAGTACTCCAGATGGGGCCTCACAAGATACTGTATCTTCATTTTTTATTTCTAACCGTAATGGCCATTTATAGCAAACAACTTAATATTCGGCACTTAGCAAGCTTAGAAATAAAATGTTCTAGTCTTCAGAAATAAGTTTAGTGTCTGAGGAGACCTCTAAACTCAGTAAAGTTAGGTTTAAGTTTTGTTGCATAAATTTAAATGTTTTTTTCCATCACTTCTCAGTTTCCTTTCAGTAGACTGAATGTTCCAGACTTTTTAGAGGATTTGAGATCCCTACATGATGGAAACTTAATAAACAGGAAATACTATTAATAGTGCACTCTAACTTAATATGCATAATAAATATTTCACAACCCTGATACTGGCTCATACTCATCTACTATTTAATTAGCACGCAAGGTACTAATTCATTAGTTGAAACTGCAGCTGATGATGACCCAGTCCCTTGTATCATAACTAAATTGAAGTAAACAATTTAAAATACACAGCAAGTCCCTCCTGGACACTCAATTAGCAGGAAGTCAGTAAGTATCATCTGCCCATCAACAAAATCCAAGCATATGTGCACAACGAAGCTTTCAAACAAACTGAAATCACACTGCAGTGCAAACACATTATGTGCTCATTAGCACACTTGCTCCACAAAATTGTAATAAAGGAGCAGGGATTAACAAGTTTTGATGCTTTTGAAATCTCCTTTTAACTTATTACTGTTTCACTAAGAATAAAATCCATACCAATAAAATCACATAATGTGTTCAGCTTATCACACCCTTGTGAACAAGGAGTGTGCATAAAATGACTTTCCAAAAAATAGAAAACTTTCTATCCAACTGTTACTGAGCATATCAGGCACTTGAAGGTGGACACTTTTCTAAAAGGTTGAGCACCAGGGAGGTTTTTTAAAAACTTTTTAATTGGTTCTACTCCACAGACAATTTCTGTTTACATTTGTTGAAGATTTTGATTCACAAATTATGTTTTTTGCTTTCCTCCTCGAGGAGTTAGTGCATTTTCTGCCTCCGTGGAAATAATCTTCCTGAAGTAAGCAAGATAAGCCAAATATTTACTTAATTATGAGCAACATATACAGTATTTACTCAACTGTTCCTTAAGTAAAATTCAATTTCTTTAAGAGAAATTCTCAGTGCCTTCAATCAATGCAAGATGATAGACAAAACAATGGATAGGGAATTCAATATGCCACAATTTAGAAGACACAGGTATCAAACTCTTCAAGTTAGAATGCTGAGTGGCACAAACAGTTAACGGGAAGATCCAGAATAGCAACTGCTAGAAGAGCAGTCAGAAGTAACTGTCTGAAAAAAATAGAAATATTATGCTACTACAACTGTTGTATTTCACAGAGGGCAAAATGGACCTTTTTCTTTTGTAAGTATTTAAATCAAACTTGCTAAGATGTGACTGATTCTTCTCATCTTGCTGTAATAATTGTTGAACCTTGTATTAGGAAAGACTATCAAAATCAGTGGTGAAGGCACACTGCATGAAGAAACGATGGAGTGAGCCTCAGCTTTAAGAAAGGCAGATAAACTACGATGTGGTGGCAGCGGTTGCTTAGGTGAAGCCCACAAAGCATTTACATTGCAGTCTCAGAGAAGTCTTCTGATCTTTGTACTGCTCCATAGTAGCCAGCAAAACCAAAACTTACACTTCTGAAAAAAAAAAAAAAGTTATTATAAATCTTCTCTCTTTAGATATATCCCTAGCTTCACATGGTCTAATAATTAAAGGAAACCACTATCATATTTAAAGTAGATACTATGACTTTCTTCTTGTTTCAAAATTCCAGACTTATTTGTGATACTGCTTCATCTCAAGTTGCAAATTCTGTGTTTATGAGCATTTTAATGTATTTAATAATACTAATCTGTATAAAACAAACATCAAAAAAGAATTTGTCAGTTTGTATCAAACAACAAATAATGTGTTCACAAGTAAGAAGAAAAATAAGAATAGCCAACATTGCAGTTTGACCCTATTGTCTGATTGTTAGAAAAGTTACTTCTGCCTAAATTTCATTTTTCAGAAGATACACAAAGAAAAACTTCTCAATCCAGTCTCAAGAAATGCAATTCACAATGCTTAACCTAAATTTAGAGTACAAAGGAAAATAATTTTCACTTTCAGGAAAGATACTGAACTTAAATTATGTTTGCTAGATTCACCGTGGAAAATTAGATGCTGTATCTCTCTTTTTAATCACTAAATCAGTGCAAAACATACTAATAAACACAATCATTCTCACTTTCTTTAGGCTTGTTCAATTTTCTACTGTAAAGAACAAATGTTTTACAGTGAACCATGTTTGCTTTAAGTACTTAGGCTCCAAATTTATAATTTCTACAGTGAGATTCTAAGTGCTGATGTGGTACATGAATAGGGCTAAAATAATAAAAAAAGTTGTTTATAAACACAAGCCCTGTTTTTCTACTAAGTCTCTCGTGCTTATTACAAGCATTAATTATAATGTGTTCTCCTAGAAATTGAAACTTACACATCTATGATTATCTCTGAAGTATACAACCTGTTGATCCCTGTTCTGCAGAGACATTAATTATCAGGAACCGTCACAACAAATCCTAGTGGTAATATTGCTTATGCAGATTTGCTTCACACATTCTCCAGAAGGACAAAAAATTCACTTCCTCGTACTTGATTTATTATGTTACACAACACTATGATAGAAAGAAAGAGTTTAAATATGAAGCTTTTACTGGAGAGGTTTCATTTGGAAACTCAAACATAAGACAGAAAGAAAGCAACACACTTCTTTTGTCAGGCTCTTTCACACCCAGGAATACTGATAAAGATACACAGATCAGGCAGACAACTCAGTGACAGAGTAGCTCTCTCTAAGTGAATAGCAACGTCTACAACATCTACTCTGCAACATTACTGTGTTGGCACAATATTGTCTGAAGTAGTTCACTGTCTAATAGTACCTATAAACGGGAGTTTAAGGCTTCCTCTTTTCAAGGACATTAATTGCCTTGGTAGAAAACACACTCAGCCTTTGAAAAGACTGCTCTATGGTGCATGCTATATCCTCAAAGTATCTGCCCTCCAGACTGTTTACAGAAGAGACCCCAAGGAGTTTTGTGGCTCTTACCATTTTGCACACATAACTCCATTATTGCTCAGATCTGCTCCCATGTAAGTCACCTAAATACTTATCTTGATTTCTAGGTAATGAAGGCAGATCTAATGAGTTTTTTTCTGAAGCTGTTCTCAGAAGAAACATGAGAATCTCAGATAGACCTAGGTGAAAAATATCCTCCATCCCAGCTGATGGAAAAGCATTCATTTTAAAAATGTGATTTGAGGTCAGGCTTAATTTAAAAAAATATATATAGAAATAAAAATCAAGATAGGAGAAAATCCTTTAGAAATCTTGGATAAACTGACATTCTGGTTGGTTTAATCATACTTCTTTTCTTCTTAAGTCAATTCCTGCTTATGGAAGTTATCCCTGGGGGATTTTAACATTTACTGATTCCTCTGAAAAGCCCTGAAAAACCTTAAGGCCTTCTAATTTCAGACTGCAGTGAGCAGTGAGCACTACCAAAACTTGGTATTTCCAGAGCTTTCATTTTCCTGACTATCTATAAAGCTCAGAAGCACTAGCACCTGAATACTCATGCTAACTCCCTTAACCCATGGACCTAGATGCTTCCTAAATCTAACTCCATGTCAAACTCAGACTCTGGATTTCCAAACTTCAATACTTCATTCATGACCACAAGCCCAGAAAGTTTACCATCTAGAGTCCCAGATCGAAAGATATTAAAGTCCTTCAGCAATCCCCCTTCAGTTTAATAGTGTTTCTGGGCTGGAAGGGGCTGGAGCACCTCCCCTACAAAGACAGGTTGAGGGAGCTGGGCTTGTTCAGCCTGGAGAAAAGAAGGATGTGGGGTGACCTCATTGCAGACTTTTAGTACCTAAAGGGGGCCTATATACAGTAGGGGAGTCAACTCTTTGAAAGGGAAGATAACAGCAGGACAAGGGGAAATGATTTTAAGTTGAACGAGGGAAGATTTAGGTTGGATACTGGGGGAGTTCTTTGCTACGAGAGTGGTGAGGTGCTGGAACAGGCTGCCCGGAGAGGTTGTGGATGCTCCATCCCTGGAGGTGTTCAAGGCCAGGTTGGATGGGGCCCTGGGCAGCCTGGTCTAGTATTAAATGTGGAGGTTGGTGGCTCTGCCTGTGGCGAGGGAGACTAGAGTTTCATGATCCTTGCGGTCCCTTCCAACCCAGGCCATTCTGTGTGATTCTGGGATTCTATGAGAATACTTTGATTCAGAGAAATGTTGGGATGTATGATAGGTACTTCTATTTAAAAAAACATTTCAGAAGTAAATTTGTTTTGTTGAAATTTTTTCTTTAGTAACAGTTTGAAAGAACTTCTCCTCTAAAATGAGTTCCTCTATCTCTTTTAAAGTTGGTCACAGGGAGGACAATTAAAAGAAAGGTCAGTGAACTGTTCTAGATAAATGAAGGATGTAAGACTACAAAAATGTCACTGAAGTGTCAAAGAAAATGATAAATATCACTTAATATTGTTTTCTTAGAACATTTATGACAACGGTGTCAAGTTAATCTTGTTAAAAAATACATAGTACATCCTTCACTAACTTAAAAATCAAGTACTTCCTTTAATATGTTGACTGTGATTCTGGTAAAAACTCACTACTAATGGTTTCAATTAGAAGAATCTGTTTTTCCTTATGTTCATAGGTCAGTAATGTGAATCTTTGTTTACCATTTTTTGACCTTGTTTCCACATAATGTTATTTGTTCCACACTATTTTCAGCAGAAAAGTTTATCCTCCCCTTCAGATCACCTGCATTTTGATTTACAATGTGTTCTCCCATTCTAAGTGATGGAGAAAATTAGCAGAGTCATGACAGAGATTCTGTCAGTAGGGACTCTCTGTTTTGTATGCACATACATTATCATCAAGGCTGCCTTTCTTTTTTTTTCCCTTCCATTTTATTTTGTCTTTTCTGAAAAAATATGTGCTAACTTTGTAAATAATGGGAAACCACGTGCCAGTTTAGCCATGGAATTGTGACCTAATGACCAGTAAGACTTAATGGCTTAAGTTTGCACTGTCATTGTATTTTAATAGAGTGCAATTCACACTCAGACTTCAATATCAAGCTTTTAATAATAGATTTGTGAAGTAAATATCATTGCCAGCCTTATTCTCTACATGCATGTCTGAAAACATAGTCATTATAATTTCAGTTTAAGTAAGATTTCTAAATGCATCAACAGTTTTCTGAGCTGAATCAACGTCAACTGATCTGTTAACTTTTATCCAGAAAAGCAAAAGTAAACAATGCCTTCAAAATGCTTATTTCTACATTTTGCTAGTTAATGTGGAATGACATTTTTCCCTTGAAGTTGCCAAACTTTGCTAAAAGTTATAAATTAGTTTAATATATTACACACAGTCATTTCAAAGATATTTTTTACTTCCAAATTTGTATTCACACTACAGAAGTGCAAAAGCTTACAAACTCTAATTGAAGTTATTCAGATAACATTGGAAATACAGAGAAATTTTCAAGGAAATTAAAGTGTGTCATAAGAACCAGGAGGGAAGACATAACTTTGGAGTGGAAGAAATATACGTCTAATGCTGAATATACAGCCTTGTTTGAACAAATGCACAGTAACTAAATGAAAGTAAAATAAGCACACAACTAATAAACAAAGTATGGTGCCTCTCTGCTTCAGTACAGCAATATATGCAGTTCTTTGCCTGAGCTATTTCTAGTTACAAATATAAAGACATTTTTCTTAGACACTTAGGCAGCACTATGGTAGCTATGCAGTCTCTGCAATAGCATGGGAGCTGCAGATGACTTGCAGATTCACTACTACAACACCTTACCATTCTTGTCACTTAGATATTAGTAATGCAAAGGCCAAATCCTGAACTGAGGTTACATATTTCACACTAGAATTCTTTACAGATTGTCTTTCCTGCATAGGTCATCTGTGAACTATGAACTGTACAGCTTATTTCAGCAGTACTGCAAAAATGGAGAGAAAAAATAATTCCTGTACAAGTCTGGTTTAAACTGAAAAGTAATAATGCTGTGATGGATGTACAGTAATGAGAAACAGTTGTTGATTATATTAATACTTATGGCAATCCAGCAACTTCTATTCTACTGTAATGTCTCATCAAGAGAACTTGAAAGTCACAATTTCTATTACTGTTCAGATCAAATTACCTTTCATTTCATTTCCTGCTGAATTCTCATTTCCCAGAAGCTAATTTAAAAATCTGTCTTGCTTTCTTGTTTCCATTCTTAAATTAGGCACACAGATACTTCTAGAATAGCAGGGTTTCTATGAATACGGTGAAACTGTGAACAGAACTAATGGATGTTGACAACTCGACCCGATTTTGCTCTTTCCTCGTGTCAAGTCATTTCAGAAGGCTCTGTTTTGCATATTCATTGGAAGCATAAGGTCTGTATCGAACATTTCTGAGGGTGAATATCAAGCATATACGAGACCACAAAGTGGATATGCATGATCGATGTTTTACTCCTGTGTAAGTGGGACCTGAAGTACATATGCTACTCTGAGTGGTTCTAACAGGGATCTGGTAGGTAGCAGTTCTCTGCTGGAGATGATGTAGATCTGCAGTAAGTCTGAACCTCCTTATTTAAACTAGAAATTGTGGTTTCTTCTTCATGCTTTATTTTAAAAAGAAAACTCTATTTGAGCATAAAGTCCCTTAATGGAATTAGGAAGACATGCCATCATATCTTTCTAATCATGGGTAGCTCTAATCTGTGAGATAAATTTGGATTAGACTGAAAAAAAAAACAAGAACCAGTGATGACCTGCTATGGTAGCTTCACACCAAGGGGCAGCTCAGCTCCATTACATTGCTCTATCATTCCACCTCCTCAACTGAACAGAGAGAAAAAATATGGTGACAAAAAAGCTCACAGGTGAGATAAGAACAGGGAGATCACTCACTAATTTCTATCATGGGCAAAACAGAATGAGTACAGGGAGAACACTGCCCATTTTTAACTGATGAGCAGTGAAAAATAGCAGATCTTCACCCACCATCTACCCTTCTTGTCCCAGGTGGCACAGGGGAACAGATTAACAGGGCTGTGGTCAGTCCCAGTCCCAAACACTGTCTCTGCTGCTCCTCCATGTTACTCTCTGCACCGCTCCATGTGGAATCCCTACTGGAACATCATTCCCAACCCAATCACACATGGGCTTCCCGAGGCTGCAGCTCTTCAAGCACTGCTCCAATATGGGTGTGCATCACGGGGCCCACCCTTCAGGCGCCGCTCCAGCACAGCCCCATAGGCAGCAGCTCGCCCAGCCCTCCTGCCCCACCGCGGGCCGCTCTCCGCGGCCGCAGCTCCGGCCCGGGGCTGCTCCTGCGGGCACAACAGGGCTCGGCCTCCTCCAGGCCGCGCCCGCTGCCGCGGCGCGGGCTGCTCCATGGCTGCAACGGAGATCTGCTTCAAAATGTTGTTTAAAAAGCAATCTAAAGAAGTCAATCATCAAAGCTAGAAGAGTCAGCGAGTGTTTTGCATGAGCACGGCTCAGATCTGATCGTTCTTGCTCGGGAATGATGCAGCAGCTGAAAAGCTGAGATTATTTGCAATTTGGGATGCCGACTGCTGCGTTCAAACTGACACAGAGAATTTTTTTATCTGCCATTGGCAACTATGCCACCATGTCACTGCAGATCAACCATGCTAGGATTTACTTTCATGCCCGTGAGATAAATTTTGTCTCTTATATGAGAAAACAGTAGAAAAGGGAATTCATATGGCAGAATATCTGACCTATGCGGCAAGCAGGCTAACTAAACTCCAGTCAAGTCTTTACTGAGGCTGATTGCAAAGACCTACATTAGCTCTGCTCACCCTTGTAGATATTCTGGTGGCTGGAATTTGAGACCACGCAATTCCTGTCTTAGTGTGCAAATAATTCCCGAAGTTACTACTAACTAATGTACTTATTAAAAACAAAAAAGAGTTTTCCTGGATTTCTCACTGTTGCTTATCTTGTACTCAAGGTAGCCCTTTGGCATTCAGAGGAGGAATAATCTTTCATAATTAAACTACTTCAGAGCTTGCATCGTGAACATCTATAAAAGAATTCTTTGTTCTGCAGTTTAAATAAATAATTTTCTAACACTTTCTGAAGTGATAAGTGCTCAGTAGGAAGTAGGCAATCTTTCTTTTTGAGGTCAGGCTAGAGCATATAAGGGTCAGAATTGCTCATTTCAGTACAAAAGAATGTTAGGAAAGTGATTTTCTTAATTTTCCCAAAATTATTTGGAAAGGCCTGCTGACTGAAAAATGACAGAAATGAAGGTGGGGGGAAAACAAACATTTAATGCAATATCAGCTGAACTGCTTCAAAAGTGTGTTTTCTATGTGCTGGTCAAGAGACATTTACAAATATTTATGTTAAGAGGGAAGAATATTGCACAGTTCGCACATACATCAAGGCAGACTATATTAGATTTGGTTTATTTAAGGTACCACTTTGTTTCCACAGTATCTGATCCCTAGCTGAAGTGGTTGACCCTGGCCAGCACCAAAACACACTTGCAGTTTCACAGTCACTCCCCTTTTCTAATAGGTAGGGAAAAAACAGAAGGAAAATAAGACTCATGGACATGCAGTCAATGAAACAAAATCTCCCTCACTGAGAAATAAACTATTATGAACTTCTTAATTTCAATAGGATCAGAATACTCTGAATGTTCAAAACAAACATTGTTCAATAGATTTATATCAAAAATTAAGGAAAACACAGCACACTTCTAATATAAGTTGCACAGAAGAAAGAGGGTGGATGGGTTGCTCGGTTTATATATTTTTTTCTTTTATTGCAATCGGGAATGAGACTTTTTTATGTCTACATAAAATATAAATTAACTGTAACACTTATAAATAACAAAATTCTCAAAGGCCTCTCTGCAAATTGCCTACAAAGTGCAATTCTTAGAAACCACTAGGTTATATATGCCTGGTTCCTATGGGCTTTTCTATTTGATGGTAAATTTAAAACTTTGGTCCCTCCTAGGAAAAAAAAAAAAAAGAATATATCTCTTTTTGTGCCTGAAAAGTAGCTCTGCAGATTTTGTTAAAACTCTCCAGGGCTCCAGGGAGACCTCGTATAATGAACATAATATTAACACAAGGGGGAAAAATAATAATTACATTACAAGCTTTATCCAAAAGTGATACCACTTATCAGTCAGAGCATATTACAAAATAAATAAATAAATAAATAAATAAATAAATAAATAAATAAATTGCGAGAGAGGTACATGTTTATAGCAACAAAGATTTTTGCTTAGTAAAACAGGAAGGAAAAATGGAAGGAAAATAACTAATGACATATTACATGAAAGTTCCTTATTGTGAAGCATGCAGATAAGGAATAGAAGAGGAAGAAAAACATTTACTGGCCGTAAGAGTGACAATAATTCACTCCTCATCTTTCTACCTCCCCCACAAAAAAAAATAATTAAAAAAAAAAAGTTGCTAAGAAGAAAAATCTGATCAAGTAGGGATATTACTTCACACACAATTGTGTCTAAATACATCAAGGTCCATGGACCAAGGACAACTGTTATTAATTACCTTGTATGTCATATAACATCAAAAAACCCTCAGCATTAGTTCTGTTTTGTTTGTTTTGAAATTATTTCAGATTTGTACTTACATCAAAAGCTGAATGTTGTTCATATCTCTGTGCACAGTTAATTCTAGGATTATGTGAATATAATATATTAATAGTTTACATCGGTCTTTCTTTCTTTTTTTCTTTCTTTCTTTCTTTCTTTCTCTCTTTCTTTCTCTCTTTCTTTACCTCTTTCTTTACCTCTTTCTTTCTCTTTCTTTTTTTAGTTAAACAAGCAGAAAGAAACTGTAAACCAGGAAAATAAACCATTAGAAGAAAGTTCTATTTAGTAATTAAGATTTCTTTTTTTATATTCCATTCTAAACTATTGTATTGTTCCTTCTGCCGCTAAAATTAATCCCACACTGATATGTTTTCTAAAAGTAAAACCTCCGTTTCATTTGCTGTGTACATACATTTTAGAAAAAAGCACTAAATAACATCTAAAAAGGTAGATGAACTCTTTCAACCATTAGCAGTTAACTTTCATCCATTGATGATCAGAGGGCTGGAGCACCTCTCCTAAGATGAAAGGTTGAGGGAATTTGGATTGTTTCGCTTGGGGAAGACAAAGCTCCAAGGAGACCTCATTGCGATCTTCCAGTACTTGAAAGGTGCTTACAGTCGGGGGGGGGACCGACTTTTTACACAGGTAGATAGCAATAGGACAAGGGGGAATAGACTTAAACTGAAAGAGGGGAGGTTTAGGTTAGATTTGAGGAAGCAATTCTTCACTCAGAGGGTGGTGAGGCACTGGAACAGGCTGCCCAGAGAAGCTGTGAATGCCCCAGCCATGGAGGCATTCTAGGCCAGGCTTGATGTGTTCCTGAGCAGACTGATCTAGGGGTTGGCAACCCTGCCCACAGTGGGGAGGCTGGAACTAGATGATCTTTGAGGTCCCTTCGAACCCAAAGCCATTCTGTGATTCTCTGATTAACCCATGCTGGATTTTTCATGTATGCATGTCTCATGAAGTGTGTGGTTTAACTGTGTGGAGAGCAAGTTCATAAAGTGAAAAATGTTAATTAATTTTAAACACACTGAATTAATCCTGTGAATCTCAGAAATGGTCAGGTGTTAAATTTAGAAAAATTATGTGGTTTGTTTATCTTTTACCTACGTTATTAGCTATTATAATCACAGTGAAAACAGATTTTTGATGCTACTGAAAGTTAATACATCAAACTGACAATTCCACAGTTTGTATAATTTCTTATAGTCACTTTCTCTTGTTTGAAATACAAATGTGTGAAGACACTATTTCTACAGAATACTATAAAACAGCAGTCCATTCAGACATCTAAAAAGATAGCAAGGATCCCTGAAAACAAATGGTTTCAAAAATTTAAGATTTTCTTAATGAAGTATTAGTTTTTCTCACTATAAATTATGCAAAATGAGGGAAGATATGATTTAGTTAATGAATCTAATTAGGAGAAATATGCAGAAATACGACAAGCATATCGAAGCTGTACAAATATTTTGTACATACAAAATAATTCAATTTGGATCTGTCTATCAGCTAATGCTGTTCATAGAATCACAGAATAATGTAGGTTATAAAAAACCTTTAAGACCATCAAGTCCAACCATTAACCTAGCACTTCCAAGTCTACCACTAAATCATGTCCCTAAGCATCACATTTACATGTAAGGCCTTTGTGAGGCCTCTCACTAACATCTTTGAAATATTGTAGAGAGTAGGGAAGACTGTATGACTGTATGTTTTAAAGGTGAAAATGATTATCTGTAGAGCTCTAAGTCAGTCAGATTCAGCACCTGCAGCAGATGATATATGAGGAGATGTTGAGAGAACTGACTTGGGTCTTGAAAAGATAAGACTAAAAGAGTTCATAGTGTTTCTTCAGCTACTTAGTGCAAACGTATAGAGAAGAGGAAGCTAGATTCCTCTTGCACATCCACTGTGATGGGACAGAAATCAACGGGCACCGGTTGAAATGCAGGAAATTCATGTAATATTTATTTATTAAAAAAATTAAAATAAGATTGATCAAACATTGAAACAGGTTACTTAGACAGGTTTTTGAACCTTCATCCTTGGAGATGACCTTGGAGAAACTTGGTGCTGTGGGAGAGGTCCTGAGCTACCTGAACTTAATAGCTTCTGCTTTTAGAGGCAGTTTGGCGAGACTACCAGCAGAGGTCCTTCCCACTTGAGTTATTATAAACTGCATACTCTGCAGACTGTTCTGATAATATCCCTCTGATGAAGAGCTTTGCTGCGTTTAATCAGTTTATTTCTCTGTTTTAAGACATCATTGGAACACTCAGATTTCTAGAAAAGAGTTATCTGTGTCATTTTAGAACACTGCTACATTTTCTTTGTATTTCTGGATTTAATCTGCTAGTGAAATAGCTACCCTCAGCTGAAATACACTTAAGATCTCTTCCTGATCTGAGTCACTACATTGCTGTGACAGAAGATCTTTAGAGAGGTACGCATTTCAATGGTTTTCTCTAATTTATTGTTTTAGATACATCAGTCATAAGCACCACAGGAATTATCCAAAACTTACTGGAACTCAGACTCCCAGACTTCGTTAATGTTAGTTGAGCTGTAGAGTCTTAAAATTGTGATGTATTAAAAATCTTGAGTATCTTGAACTCAATTATGCATTTGATTCAATGTTGAACACAATCTAATTATTATTTTTTGGGGGAGGGGAGGCAGAAAATGCAGTCATATTTCATAAAACATTCATTGTTAAATTGGCTTTTGATTATTTTTCCTAAAAGTCGTATATCTATCTGTAATTGATTGATAAGTCAAGGTACAAGCAGGTATCTTTAAATGAATTTAAAAAAAAAAAAAAAGAACACAAAAAGACCTATGATTTAAGGAATTAGTATGGGGTGGGAGGGGGGGGAGAGAGAGTGGGAAGAGGAAAAAGCCCTTGAAAGCATAAAGTACAATTCATCACAAAGTCTATCATTATGATTATAATGATCAGTTGTCTTCAACTCATTCTGTTCTCTGTATACTTCTAAACATGTGAAAGTACAGCATAGGTGAATGGACCTAATTGTTTCTTAACCTGAAAATCTCAATTGCTGCAAGGTTATGACTACAGAACTGTCAACCCTTTCTGCCTATAACATCCTTGATCCACCAGTCAGGCATCAATCCCTTGCCTATGCCTATAGGTATCCTCAAATTCAGATCAGACGGCAATGAATCACTGAATCTGAATAGGGCCAACAACAGAAATTCTTTTTCTGGAAGTTTATCAGTGGAATATGCAGGAAAACAATAAATAAATACACTATTTAACAGGAGTGACACCACATTTTGGGAAAGAGGGTTCTGGAGTATGTAGGTAATTTAACTTAAGGCTTGCAAGTCAAGTATGGCTTTGAGATCAGCAAATCTCTATTTGAATTGTTGTTTTCGTAGCTGAAATTGGAAGGGACCTCTGGAGGTCATCCAGCTCAACTGCCCTGCTCCAGCAGATTGCCCAGGACCAGAATTTGTCTGCTTTTGAAGATCTCCAAGGAAGGAGACTCCATGACCGCTCTGGGCAACTTGTTCCAGTGCTTCATCAATTTCAGAGTAAAGAAGTGCTTCCTGATGTTTGGATTGAACCTCTTGTGCTGTAGTTTGTTTCTATTGCCTTTTGTCCTTTGCTTGTCATCCATTATTAACTCTCAAGTGTCTGCAGATGGCTTGTTATTGGTAGCCCCTACACTCTCTTCTTAATTTGTTGTTAATTTCCATAAATCCTCCATTAGATTCAACCAATGAAATTATAAACTATGAAATTACCTTCTAACTAACTATTCCTAAACTCTTTCTGTCACACCCAAAAATCTCTTTAGAAATCATAAAGTTTCATCTGGGACGGAGTTTTTCTTCATAGTGTCCACTATGATGGTATGTTTCGGTTTTAGGAGAAAAGCGATGTTGATAACACACTGATATTTCCAGTTATTGCTGAGCAGTGCTGTACACAGACAAGGATGTTCCAGTTTTCTCAGCTTCTGCCAGCAAGAAGGCTCAGGGGGCACAAGGACCTGGGAGGGGACAGAAATAGGACAGCTGACCTAAACGGGCAAAAGGAATATTCCATACCGTAAGATAGCACATGGAAGGAAAGCTGGAAAAAAGAGGAGAGTTCTTGGGGTGGCCTTCCGCTGCTCAGGAACTAGCGGGACATTGGTCAGAAGGTGGCGAGCAATTGCTTGTGCATCACTTATTATATATACATGTATATATATATACATATATGTATATATATATACATGTATATAACTGTCATAACTATTATCCTTTTTTCCCTCTTCCTTTTCTCTGTCTTAAGTAATAAGTAATAAATTAAGTAAATAGCTTTATCTCCAGCCCACTTCAATTCTCTCTCCCATCCCACTGGGAAGCTGTGGGGAGCGTGGTGCTTAGCCACCTGCTGGGTTAAACCACAGCAATAAGAGACATCTAAGTTAATACTACAGTCATTAAAGGACCGGTGGGGAGGGGGGAAGGAGGGGTGTTTAAAAGAAAAAACGAAAAACAGAGCATAAAGAGAACAAGTTAAAAGCAAAAGCAAAAACAAAAGGAAGTGCTTTATAGCAGATAGCACACTCTTTCAATACTTTTTAAAGGTCTAGCCTGGAGGTCCTATTTCAGTGACTGTAGTGCAATTCCCAGCAATGCTTCTTTTAGGTCAGATATTCCAGACACAGAAAATAGGACAAGCTTTTCAGATCATAATGTGTCAGGTTGGACAGTTGGCTTTCTGAGTGATTTCTCTTGCAGGGGAGAAAACTCAAAGAAAATACATTCTCACAACTTAATACAGTTTAGTGTGAAGTGATTTTAGTGAATGCCAAACACATTATTGCATGATTACTTCAAAGCATGCAGAAAATTGCACTCCAGGAAGGGTACTGCAGAAGCCCTAGCGCACCAAAACTGTAGATGTCTGTGATTGCCTGCAATGAACACTGAGTTAAAGGAAAAGGAATGAAACTGGTTCATAAGTGAAAGCAACTCACTGGGAAAATGAAAACTGCTCCTGGTACTTTAATTGTACTGTCTTTGCTTCAGAAACAAAATCACTGAAGATATCTGAATTGTTAACAGAACAGCTCATACATTACAGTGTGCAGAAAGAGCTGTCTAAGATTTACATGGCTATTCAGACTCATCAGTGTAATGCAGCTTCACTGTTTAGCATAAATTAGAAAGCAATATAAACAGCACTGGGGCTGAAGAAGAGAGGTGACAGGGGAAAAAAAAAAAAAAAAAAGCAGTGATAAAAGACATCAGGTTTCCTAACTGAGCTGAAGAGGGGAGAAAGAAACATCGTCTCTTTGATTTATGGAGGAATTGGCAATCCACAGTTATCCATAAGATATCCCTGTGTCCTCAGCACCTTCATGCTTCTTCTGTGTATGGAAAAAAGAAAAAAGAAAAAAGAAAAAAAAAAGTGATACAAAATTCCAAACATTTTTCTCATCATTATAGAGTACAAAATTTTCCAATAGCATAACAGTTTGGGTCACTTCCAAGCCTTTATAATTAACGTTTTGATTGATATGTTTACCCCATTTTG
Organism: Pavo muticus; assembly: GCA_016647715.1. NCBI lineage: Eukaryota > Metazoa > Chordata > Aves > Galliformes > Phasianidae > Pavo > Pavo muticus. The sequence continues at coordinate 173,033 of JACDJE010000691.1, read as the reverse complement.
AAGAATTACATGCTACAGACCTTCTGTAATGACCCTTTCACCCATTCTGTGAACTTGAAAAATCATAATTTAGAATTAGAAAATGTTATTCTTGAGAACTGACTTCTGGCAAAAGGGATTGCTTTCCTAAATCAAAGCCTAAGAATATACTGTTAGTCCAAATAATGTTTATAAGTCAAATTAATTTGGAAAGCTTCAAAAATACAATGTGAATTTTAGAAGTTTTAATATCTGCTCCTTTTCAGTGTCTTCATCCTTTCAGCATCCTTCTGAGAGCTAAGGATTTAGTCTTCTTCAAGCAGAATACAAGTCAGAGAGGCTGAGAAAATTTGAGGTCTTTGTTGCAAGGGTTTCTATGGTATGAGTCCTTTCCTCTACAGTGTTGAGTGTACATGGAGTTGTTTTGATTCAAGCCCTGCATGAAGTCTTCTATTTTCTTGCAGTCTGCTTCCTGGTACCCTGCTGAAGTTTCAAAGTTGGACATTGGCCTCCCCCAGCCTCAGCTGGTATCAGTTGTGACAAAGTTGATGCAATGACTCTATGATTTTATCACGATGGTTATACATGTATATTCATATATCTACACAGATGAAATGTGTTAGGGAATAAGCACTTGAACACTGAAAAAATGTTATGGCAAACAAAAACCAGAAGAGGTCAAGGTGAGCTCAAGAAGTCCTGGGCCTGTCAGGTCAGCACAAAGATTGGTCACTTAATAATACCAAAAAGTTACTGAGCAACAGAAAAAAGCTATGAAATACAAACAATTTTTAAAGGTTTTTTGTTTATTTTTTTGTTTCTTTATTTATTTACCTGCCAAATCCTGAATGAAAAAGAAGAATTAAAAATTATATCATAGAATCATAGAATCATAGAATCATAGAATGGCCTGGGTTGAAAAGGACCACAATGATCATCTAATTTCAACTCCCCTGCTATGTGCAGGGTTGCTAACCACCAGACCAGGCTGCCCAGAACCACATCCAGCCTGACCTTGAACGCCTCCAGGGATGGGGCATCCACAACCTCCTTGGGCAATCTGTTCCAGTGATATGTTAAACAATGTAAAAATGATTAATTAGAATAGCTGAGACTACTTAGACAACAGGCAGTTAATAGTGACGTGAATTAAAGCCATTGGATTACTACGGGGATTAGATTTTGTATGTGGACAATTATTCAGTGCTGCTTAATGAAAAAAAGATGATGTGAAGATATCATGAAACTAAATATTGTGTAATAAGTGAAGTTAAATCAAATGCTTAACATCATTTTGTATGAGGAGAACAGTTTCCATGCATTCAAAAACTGGGGAAAAAAAAAAGTTTAAATAAAGAAAAAAGTAAGTATGGGAAACTTTTGTTAAAAGTGGGAAGTTATGGTCACGTTGGGTAGATGGGTCTTGAGTGAGAAGGCTTTGGCAGCAGAAATGCTCCAGGTGTGTCCCTTAACAGCCCCCTCAAAGGGCACAGCTGAGCAACGTCAGGCTGAAGACAGAGGAAGAGGAGGAGGTGCACTGGAGGAGAGATTTCCCTGTAGCCAATGGAAGGCACTACAATGGATATTCCCTGAAAGAAACTGCTGCTTGTGGAGAGCCCACAGAAGAGCAGGTTTATCCTCCAGGGCTGCAGCCTGTGGGGAGGACCCAGCATGCAACAGGGAAAAAGTGTGAAGAAGGAATGTCAAGGAATTGTTGTAGACTGGCCACAATTCCCATTCCCCATCCCCTTGTGCTGCTCAGAGCAGAGAGAGAGGTAGAGCAGTCAGAAATGAAAGGAGTGAAGTTGAGCCTGGGAGATACTGAGAGGATGTGGAAGAAATATGTTGTTTTGTCATTTTGTTTTTTCCTCACTAACCAAAACTATTTTAATAGTAAATAATTTTTCCCCAAGGCAAGTCTGTTTTGCCTGTGATGGTAATTGGTATACAGTCTCCCTGTCCTTTTCTTCACCCATGAGTTTTTTAATTATATTTTCTTCCCTGTCCTGTTGAGGAGGAAGAGTGTCAAAGTATCTGAGTGGAGATCTAGCAGCCAAAGTTAACTCACTTCAATGATATAAATCCATATTGGATGAGAGATGGACTTAACTATCAATAAAACAATGTAGGAGGAGGCCCAGGTTCTGATAGCGACATAAACTGAACTTACAAGTAGTATGAAATCAGTGTTTCTCTCTTTTCCTGAACTATATAATCAAATGTTATCATGTGTTCATCAAATTTAATCAAAGAAAGACTTCATATACTAAGTGTGAAAATTAAGAATGGGCTGTGTGTCTCTTTCAAATAAATTAGGCTGTTCTTGATTTACAGTAGCCAAAGGGAATCATAACATCCTGATGTCTGGGATTTGCAAAGATGGTGGAGAAAACTGTCAGAATAAAGTGATTATCGATAGCGATATCACTGTGTTATTTTGAGCACAAAAGGACCAGTTTAAAATGTAAGAATAGAGCAAATGATTCATCAATTTTCATTGGGGTTGGAGAGCTTCTCATAAAAAAAGGCATTAACAACATGAGTGCCATGGAACATAATTTGAAAACCATTTTACTATAATGTTATCAATAAAAAAGAAATGCAAATATTCCCAGAAAAATAGAACACTTGTCATAATCTAATTGGCAGAGACTCAAATTGACTGGGGAACCATCAGATTGCAGCTATTGGGAATGATTGGGAATGCTGGGAACACAATACAGCTGCATCCTGACAGCACCGACAGCACAGGAATGGGCAGTAGAACTGAAAGGATTGTCTAATTATAAGGATTAGATTATTTATTGTAAATCTAGTAACTAGAGAGAAATTGGAAACCAAAGCGCTGATAGAATATAGTGGATAGAATAACATTCTATAGTTCAGAGAACTATGTTCAGTAGAGAACATATAGAAATTGAGGCTTAGAGGAGTAGGAATAAAAAATAATAATTTTGGCTTTTATTATGTTCTACCTATGACAGCTACGTCCTCCTATTCCTGACTAAGAGCTATTATGGTATGCTCTCACAGGAGTGTTTGAGCAGTTTATCATCACTATCGTAATAACTTGCAACATAATGGGCAGTTTTTTTTAAATCATACCTATTTATTACTTCACATTGGTGAACTTATTTTTCTCTCCTCTGATACGCTCATAGCTGTTTCAGAATAGATAAAAACAGCATTCAGAAAGTCCTACATATCCTTTTTTCACCCTCTTTTAATTGAAAAGTATAGATTCAATTTATATTAAATAAGGTTCCACAAACCTTATGCCATTGTGTCCTACTGTGACTTATGTTGGAAAAGACAAATAGGAGAAATAAAACAACATAATTCTTTCCTATAAATTGTTGAGTAATGGACTAATTGATCCAGAATCATATCCATATTTTTGTGCTTAATAATCTTTTTTTCTAAAGATTTTTTATCATCTTTCAGTGAAATTTTCCTCTATACATTTTCCTAATAATTATTTTAACCAGGGCGTACAGTTGGTATCTAAGACACCTATGATAATGAACTTCAAAATGTATTCAAATGTAATTTCCTTTTCTTGGCTGTAGAACTTCTATGTTGCGATTTCATTGGGTTCTTCCTATTTTTTTATTTTATAAAAAATACTGAAAATGGGTCCCTACTTATTTCTATTTGAGACTTTTTATTGTCTTCATTATAGCCTTCTTCATATCTTTGCCAAGCAAAAGAATCCCAGTTTATTTAATGTATATGTTTGCAGAATAAAATTGATCAGATTTTAATGTTTCCAGTCATATTTGTTCCTCTTCTACATTCATTATTCAGGTCTTTTATGCTTCCGTGCTTTCACACAGCAGCACAGTGATACATTCTGTCTTGTGCTCTATTCTTTTCCTAATTCTTAACTAATACTTGCTTTCTGAACCATCACTAAGCACTGGAGTGATATTTTTCTGTAAGTATTCAGAATGATTTCAAGAGCATTTTTTGAATGCTAATGTAACTTTAGAATCTGCCACATTATAAAAGTAATATTCTAAATCTGCTAAGAAAATCTGCTTTAAAAGAAATGTCTTAAATTTATCACTGATCAACCTCATTTGCCATGTTTTCATTCAGCCTCACATCACTGTGGAAGATTTCTGAAACAATTCACTGAGGTTTTCATTCTTCACTGCAGTACAAAAATAGGCATCACTCAACAACCTTTGCCACTTCAGTTCCCCACCAGAATTTCTATTCTTCTGTGCTGATGTCAATCCAAGAAGTGGATTATACAGCAAACTTATGTCAGTGGACTTCAGGCCTTCTTGTGCTCCTCTTTGGGCACAAACAAAAGTTTCTCTATCTGAAAGTAGATTTTGATTTTTATTTGTTCTATATTACCAACCTTAAATGATATTTCTGACCTTGTAAAAGTGTACAGATTCAAAATTCACCTCCTTGCTGTTTTTCATGACATGGTAAAAGCTGTAGTCCATTTGCAAATATAAAATTGAGATTACCCCAGCATTACAAACTCCTGGACGGCTGAAGTATATAATGCCAGCTCCCACACGGGTAACCAGACATCTGATGTTATGCTCTGCCATCTGGACTCACTGTTGCTAGCTCTGCTTGCAGAGCTTCCTGGGAGCCAGAGGCTGCACAGATTCTCGTCCCTTCCTTCTGCATCAAAAGATCTGCTAAAAAAGGGAACTGTAATGGTGCATTAGATAACAGCACAACTAGCATAGCTAACACTGCAATTGAAATAAGTTTTTGCTTTCCCTATCTTGTTTAATAGACCATCAAAATAGCAGCAATGCAGAATCTTCCCAATTTCTATTCTAACATGCCACGTATTTTTTAAATGCAGTCACAGATGCATTTAAAAATAGCATTTTTGAATGAAAGATCAATTAATTTTTATTATTTCATACCCATTGTTTAAAAATAGATGAGAATGAGATCTACTTTTTTCTTCTCTCCTTGTGTTAATCTTGCATAGTTTTATTTCTCACATCTGCTGTTTGTTCAGAATTTGGTTTCTCATTTTCCCATTTACATAGAACCACAGAATCACCGAATCACCAATGTTGGAAAAAACCCTTCAAGATCATCCAGCCCAACCAACCACATATCACCAGTATTTCTCACTAAATCATATCCCTCAGTGCAACATCTAAACATTTCTTGAACACCTCTAGGGTCAATGAGTGACTCCACCACCTCCCTGGGCAGCCCATTCCAGTGCCTGACCACACTTTCGGAGAAATATTTCCTAACATCCCTCCTGAACCTCCCCCGGTGCAACTTGAGGTCATTCCCCCTATTCCTATTGCTAGTTACACAGCAGAAGAGGCTGATCCACACCTCACCACAACCTCCCTTCAGGAGTTGAACAGAGCAATAAGGTCTCCGCTGAGCCTTCTCTTCTCCAGACTAAATAACATCAGTCCCCTCAGCCGCTCCTTGTGCTCCAGACTCTTTACCAAGTTCTTTGCACTTCTCTGGACATACTCCAGTGCCTCAGTGTCTTTCTTGTAGTGAGGGGCGCGCAGCTGAACACAGTACTCAAGGTGCAGCCTCATCAGACCTGAGTACAGAGGGATGATCACTTCCCTGTTCTTACTGGCAACACTATTTCTGATACAAGCCAGGATGCCATTGGCCTTCTTGGCCACCTGGGCACACTGCTGGCTCATGTTTAGCCAAGCATCGACCAGTACCTGCAGGTCCGTCTCCTCTACACAGTCTTCCAGCCACTCTGCCCCAAGCCGGAGGAACTGCCTGGGGTTGTTGTGGCCAAAGTGCAGGACCCCGCACTTGGTCTTGTTGAACTTCATCCCATTGGCCTCAGACAAGTGATCCAAGCCTGCTTAGATCCTTCTGAAGGGCCTTCCTACCCTCAGGCAGATCGACACTTCCTGCCAACTTGGTGTCATCTGCAAACTTACTGAGGGTGCACTCAAACTCCTCATCCAGATCATCAATAAAGATATGAAACAGCACAGGCCCCTGTACTGACCCCTGGAGAACACCACTCATGACCAGCTACCAGCTGAATTTAATTCCATGCACCACCACTCTCTGGGCCAGCTATCTGGGCCAGTTGTTTACAATGCTAGCTTGGCCTGATCCCCTGGTTGTCCTGCACATGCTGTGTGAGCTCTGTCAAGATGATCTGCTCCATAACCTTCCCAGGCACTGAGGTCAGGCTGACAGTCCAGTAGTTCTCTGGACCTTCCTTACAGTTCTTCTTGTAGATGGGAGTCACACTGGTATCCTCTAATCCTCAAGCACCTCTCCAGTTGACCAGTACTATTGATAGATGGTGGAAAGTAGCTTGGCTATCTCATTCACCAGCTCTCTCAGTACCCTCAGGCGGATCCCATCTGGCCCCATGGACTTGTGACGGTCCAGATGGAATATTAGGTCTCTAATAATTTCCACGTGAATCGTGGGGGGTTCATTCTGCTCCCTATCCAAGACTTCCAGATCAGGAGGTAGAGTACCCCAAGGATAATTGGTCTGATTTTTAAAGACAACTCCTGACCTCCACGTCTCTCACCAGTCCTTCTCTGTTTGTGAACAGCAGGTCTATTGGGACACCTCCCCTGGCAGGCTTTCTTACCAGCTGCATGAGGAAATTATCTTCCATGCACTCTAGAAACCTTCCTCTGCACTGTATTGTATTTCCAGTATATATCAGGGAAGTTGAAGTCTCCCATGAGAACAAGGGCTGGCAATTGCGCAACATCTGCCAGCTGCTCATAGAATGCCTCGTCATCTTATTTAGGCAGTCTATAACAGACCCCCACCAGGATGTAAGTCCTGTTAGCCCTCCCCCTGATCATTACCCATAGAGTCTCAACCTTATTATTGCCAGCTCCAAGCTCAACAACATCAAAACACTCTCTAACAGAGACTATAGGATCTTTACTTGAGGAATATGATTATGTTCACATGGAGGGCCCCAAGGTTCTTGCCTGGCTGCTGTTTGTGGCAGCTGTTTGCAGTCTGTGCAGTGTTCCTAATTTGGCTCCTCTCTTCTGTGAACTCCTCCTGGGATGTTCTGGGAAAGTCTGACACCCAGTTATGGACTGACAAGTGTAATTTAAGCTGTCACTCTAGAGAGATGGAGGGGTAAAGCACAGCATCCAAAAGCAGAGGTTTGCAGGGCAGGTTTTATAGAATGGCGGAGAGAAGGCAGCTTTGTCTTGTACTGGTCTATTTATAACAGGGACAGAAACCTTCAGAAAACAATATTCAACATCAAGATCAAAATTTGTCAGAAAAAAAGAAAATAAACCAGACCTGATAGTTAGTTTGATGAATGAATTTACAAATTTGTTTTATGACACAAAACTTGGGTATTCTGATCTTTCTGTAAATGAACAATTTGCTAAAAACATAGTTCATTTTCTACAACTTTAATTTCTAGTTTCCATTTGTAAGGATCTCTTTCTCTTGTCCTTGTCCTTATCCATCTCTTGTCAGCTGAGTAAAGAGATCTCTACTTTAAGCTGAAATATATTCTTTCTTTTTCTTTCTTTTCTATGGCTTTGTCATAAGACTTTTCCAGTAGCTTCGAGTCTTTTAAGATAAAAGATGTCATAAACTCATAGGATAATTGAGGTGGAAAGGGTCCTCAGGAGGTCTCTGTCCAACTTCTTGCTCACAGATTGTGAGTCAGGCCGGGTTGTTTCTGGAGCAGCCTCCTTTATTGCTCAGCAGTCTTTATGGTGAGAAAACTTCTCCCCACATTCAGTCTCAGTCTCTTTTTTGTTTCAGTTTTTGTCCATTGTCTTCCATCCTCCCTCCATGCACCTCTGTGAAGAGCCTGGTTCCATCTTATCCATCCCCAGTCTGCAGGCAGGGCAGTATTGTGAGGCCCCCCAGAGCCTTTCCTGCCCCAGGCTGGCCAGTATATCTAGACCAATATTTTAACCTTGATTTCATGATCATTTGAAAAAAAAAAACAAAACGTTGTTGTTACTAAACATGAGCAGTATTATATGAATGAAATTTATCAAGGGATTCAGTATTTAAAAGGAGATCTGAGCTGGCTGGACACATAACTAGTGATTATGAATAATTTTCAATACAATTTTTGGGAAAGGGAAATATTTGTTTGCTCTTGTGAGAGTGGGTGAGAAAGAAATAATCCTTCATTGTCCTTTATTTTTCAAGTCTTAAAATCAAGGTTAGAATACTGATAACCTGCTCACTGACAACTTACATCCAGAAGAAAGCAAGAGTTACAAAAAATGACACTAAATATGTTAACTCAGAATAATTCGAGGTCTTCATCAAATTCCTTCAATCTTTTACTTTATTGATTAGAACCAGGTAGTCAGTGATCCAGCCTGTTTGCTTTACCATTCTGATATTTACTGTAAAGAGAAATGTGGCTACTCTTCCAATATTGTCTAGACAGCGAATGAGGAAAGAATGCACAGGAGCAAAGAAGGCTGGAAACCAGGAAGACTGTCAGACATATCCTGGATTGCCCTTTTGCTCATTTAAAATAATTCTAAATTATCAAAGATGTGCACGCAGAGAAACATAAGCTTTTCTTTTATTTATTCTTTGGACTTTGGAAATGGGAAATGAGAGTCACTCTTCCATTCTTTGTTTTCCCTGGGTGGTTACACAGCAGGCATTTCTTCACAAACATGTTAAAAGACTTCAGCTGAAATCATTACATAAGTGGCTCTACATGGGTGAAGCGGGATTAATGTAAGCTAGTATCTATTCCATGTAAAACAGGCAGGTGCTGGCTTCTTTTTCTGGCTTTAAAGAATAGGAGCGTATGGTAGCATTTATATTCATTATGAATGACAGTTTAGGAAATATAAAAGCATACAAAGCAATTGTATTTCAGACAAAGCATCTTTTCTCCCCTCCAACTGCATTTCTGAGTGTCGTGACCAGAGGGATGCATCTGGTTCTGTGCAGTGTACAATACCGAACAGTTTAACCATACATTTCCTTCTCTGTCAGGTCAGATATTTTTGCCCCAGCAAAGATGAGGCATAAAGGCAAAGCAGTGGGATTTCTGTTAACAGAGCACCCTCTCAATTGCACTATTCACTTTAAACAAGCACACCAATTGATGCAAAAGAACTGGCTAGGACCAATGAGTCATGCACTCCTGGGCATGGAATGAAATTATTCTATCTGTATCACAGACTGGAGTATTCTGTCTGTACAGTACATGTACAAGTGCATTAAATCAGGACTATTGAACTGTGACATTTCTATACTAGACAATTGCAAGTTAAATCAATGCACATTTTATCACGTCTTTCAATGTCTAGAAATAACTTGCTGCACAGTGTCTGGCCAAACGCTGTGATATGATTATTTTTAACAAAGAAGAGCTCTATAATTCTGCACAGACCAACTTAGACTGTGGTTAAAACAAAAATATACCACTTCAGAAACAACATTGTTCATATCTTACTCATGCTCTAGCACTGGAAAAATCTAGCTACCCTCTCTTAAATCATCAGCAATTGGAAAAGTGGATTAAAACTCTTCCCTATCCTTCACTGGTCCATCACTAAATCACACATGATCTAGAAGGTCTGCAGAGCACAGGATTTGCTGTTGACAGCAGAATGGGATTCAAAATCTGAGTGGGATGAGCAAAAATCTGGAGCTTTACCATCCACCCACCTTGGCACAATGTCAATAGCAGGGCAACAGTGAATTCCTTACCATTCTCTTTGATTTATTTAGTCCTTAGACAGGACATAAAACACAACAATGGAAAGAAAAGAAAATCATATTTCTCAAATAAATCAAGTCCATAGAAGTTACAGGCATTGCCAAGCCCAACATACCTATAAAATAGATGCTTTATAGTTGTTCTCACATTAATTAATTTTATGACAATTCAAAAGCACCACATAAAGATGACTCTAAAACATAACAAAGCGGGCAAACAGCAATGATAAGATGGGAAGCAGAAAAATAACCAACTAACTAACTGAGGGTAATCATTTAGGTAACCTGGTATTACACAGAACATGCTCTTGTTTTGTAATTATTTCCTTTCCTGCTGAATTTCATAGGAATAAATATAGCTTTTAAAAGTCAAATAGAACTCTTTATTAATTTATTCTTAGCACTTTAAGAATCATTAATGATCATTTGCTAGTTTTATGTTGACACTGTTTAATAGAGAGCTCTAAGAATATCAGTGCATAATGGTACTTATAAATTATTAACCGTTCTAATAGCAACAGATAATGGAGAGGAAAATAATTTGTTCACATGTAGTAATTACCAATGAAATTTGTTCATGAAATAGCTAAATTATTTTTCTTTTCAAATAAATGGAAAAAAAATATTTCAGGGGGAATATTGCTCCTTTTTGAAACTGCAGATTTATTCCCACATAATACAGACAGAAAAATCATACAAATGTAAATATAACATTTACTTCTATAGAATAGAAAAAGGCATCCAAATTTTTTAGATGTTCCCTCAGTATCAACAACACTTAATAAACGATACAGTTATTCATCAACAGATCTTACTGCCAAACATTTGTGCTATCCATCTACTGATTATCTGTACAATGACTGTGTGATTTCCTTTGTTCTACCCATTTTGTAAATTTAAGTAGCCAACTGTCTCAAAGCTGTTTTGTAGCCTCAGTACTGCATTAAGAATATCACAAAATGACACTAGCACAGTTGGATTCCAGATACTCCTGTTCATTAACTTCATACAGGTACATGAGAACTAATAATGGATAGTGAATCATCACTTTAGCACTTTCTGGTAACAGAAGACAGAGAGACTCTTCAAAGAGCTTCCAAGATATTTACAGGAACACAAACTCACAATACATTACACTCAATGAGCCTCTGCCACTTTTTCCAAGTGTGGTCAGTCATCTGTTACAATAGTGAAGCTGATGCCTGGAGAGCGCAGCAGGCTAAGACTTGTAGCAAGTGTTTTGTTAAGACTTATGACAAAGGCACTTCAATACATTAAAAAGTTCTATTAGTGCTTAATTGAGACAAAATCTTCATTTGACACTATACTAGAAAAAAGTTCTTTTTAATTGCAGTTTGAGCACAGCCAAGTTACATGACTCAGTGAAGCAAGACAAGAAGTGTGAGAAATGCTGCAAAGTTCAAATCAGAAAATAAGCCTTGGTTTCTCTGGAAAGATATTTAACCAAAAATAATTGACTTCAGTGACTGAAAGCAATTCTTTAGGAAGGGATTTTTTGATTAAAGGGAATATTTTTCTAAGACTATTACGATACATCATTGACGACAACAACAATAATAGTAATTTTGAAGTCATAAAGTACATTTCTTCATGCGTCCTTTCCTCTGTTTTTTTTTAATGCCTTTGTGTGTCTATCGTCAGTCAAAATCAAAATCAATCACAACCAGAACAGGAGACAATAATGTCATTGCAGAGGAAAGGCGGACTAACATAGAAAGTATAAAGATGAATACTAAACACACACAAGAAAAGTTCTTCTATACTCAGCCAGCATAAAGCCATAGCTGAGCAACTGTGAATCAGGAAAAATCAGAGAGGACAAAAATAAGCAGAGGTCAGGAAAACATGAATCAAGAGAAATGACTGAAGAAAATAAAAAATTTAAGAAAATGTTTCTTGTGGTTTTTAACACTCCTCAGCTATGCTTGATGGGGGAAGAATTCATTTTTCTGTTTTCGAATAGACAGAACTGAAGGTAATCTAAAGTGAGAAAGACAAAGCTAAGACACTGTAAAAGAAAGAAAAAAACAGAGAAGGAAATTAACAAGGAAACAAATTACCCAATAATTATAGACTCCCTCTTATTGAATATACTGAAAGAATTTGTCCAAAATCAGGTATATAGAACTGATCTCAGTTTAAAGGAAAGGAAGGAACATGATAACACCCTGAGGTCTTTTTCAGACATGCTTTTTCGTGACTGAAAGAGTATAGGATAATGGAATGGTTTGGGTTGGATGGGATCTTAAAGATCACACAGGTCCAACCCCCCTGCTGCAGGTTGGTGGCCAAACTGCTAAATTAGGCTGCCTGGGGCTCATCTAGCCTGGCCTTGAATGCTTCCAGGGAGGGACATCCATAGTTTCTCTGTGCAGCCTGTGCCAGCACCTCACCTCTGAGTGAAAAATTTCCTTCTAGTATCTAATCTTAATCTCCCTTATTTTAGTTTAAAACTGCTCCTCCTTGTCCTATCATTATCAAGCCACATAAAAACTCAGTCTGCTTCCTTAAAATACCCTCCTGTTAACAAGCTTCCTTTAAAATATTGGAAGGCTGCAGTGAGGTCTCCCCAGAGCCTTCTTCTCCAAGCTAAACAAGCCCAGCTCCCTCAACCTTTGTTCACAGGAGAAGTTCTCCAGCCCTCTGACCATCTTCATGGCCCTACTCTGGACCAACTCCAACACCTCTGCATCCTTCTTGTGCTGGGGGCCCCAGGCCTGGATGCAGTACTCCAGATGGGGACTCACAAGGGCAGAGTAGAGAGGAAGAGTCACCGCTGTCACCCTGCTGGCCACAACTGCTTTGGAGCAGCCCAGGATACTGTTGCTTTTCTGGACTGCAAGCACAGACTCTTGCCTTGTGTAAAGCTTTTCATCCACCAGTACCCCCCCAAGTCCTTCTCTGCCAGACTGCTCTCAGGAAGTTCTTCTCCCAGCATATAAACATCTGGGATTGCCCCAATCCAAGTGCAACACCTTGCACTTGGCCTTGTTAAACCTCATGAGATTCTCGTGGGCCCGTTTTTAAAAACTGTCCAGGTCCCTCTGGATAGCATCCTTTCCTGCTATTGCGTCAGCTGCACCACTCAAATTGGTGTTGGCTGCAAACTTGCTGGGGATGCACTCAGTTCCACTGTCTATTTCATTGATAAAGATGTTGAAAAGCAACCTGTCCCATGCTGAACATGTGGAGGAAACCACTCCTTACCAGGCCCCACCTGAACATAGAGCCATTTACCACATCCCTGTGGCTGTGACCTTCAACCAATTCCTTATCCAATTTAGTGATAATGATGTGATGTGGGACCATGTCAAAGGCCTTGCACAGGTGCAGGTAGATGACATCTGTTGCTCTTCCTTTATTCACCAACACCGTTACTCTATTTTAGAAGACCATAATAATGGCCAGGCGTGGTCTGCCCTTAGTGAAGCCATGCTGGCTGTCTCAGATCACCTGCTTGTCCCTCATGCATCTTAACATGTTATTCAGGAGGATCTGTTCCATGATCTTCCCAGTAACAGAAGTGAGGCTCACTAGCCTGTAGTTCCTTAGCTCTTCCCTTCTCCCTTTCTTAAAAATGGGAGGCATGTTTCCATGTTTTCCAGTCACTGGGGACTTCACATGACAGCCACAAATTTTTGAATATGATGGAGAGCATCCTGACAATCACATTAGCCAGTTTCTTCAGGACACAGGGGTGCATGTTGTCCAGCCCCATAGACTTGCACACATTCTGCCTCATGAGGTGGTTCCAGACTTGTTTTTCTCTTACAGTGGAAGGGATTTTCTTTCTCCAGTGCTTTCCTAGACATATTTTCTACACAGGCAGACTGAGGAAAAAAAATGCAGAACGAAGTCAGGAATCAAAGTGGAGGTGGAAAAAAATCTCAAGTCAATGAGCAAGAATACTGGAATAACTTCATTAATAATAATACAGTAAAATAAATGTTATTACAGATACTTAAACAATAGTTTGGCAATAGTTAACACTAATATTTATGCATATGCTTTTAAACTACAAATGAATTTTAAAAATACGCTATACAAACTTCAAGATTTAGTTAATGAGGCACTAGAAAGTTTCAGAAAATGGGATCTCACATAAGATGTTATTCCCACGCAGAGGTATTTATAGCATTAAAAGTGTTTATCATGTATTATTTATATAACAGATTGAATCCTTGTTAGGTTCTTAGAAGAAGAATGGAAGACATTTCTTATCAAAAAGATAAAATTTGACAGTGGAATATTTATTTTGTGCAACTAAGTTGTGAAGCTAATAGTCACTCATTAAAGTTAAAAATTCAGGGTGACTTCATATTTTGTAATTTATTTGCCTGTGAAATCTATGCAATACACTGTCATATCAGGAATTTCAGATCCATGCTGTGAATGTAACACCTGATAGCTGCAGTTAAATGCCATCTGTTTGCATGAAAGAAGTGTGAAGAAATCCACTGAACAGGGGGAGGAAAACTACTTTTATAGTTAAAAATTCTCTGAGTATCTTTTTTGCTGATTGGTTCTTTGTAGACTTCTATTACAGTGGCAATTAGGGCAGATTTACTGCACAAAAGTCCGCTGTGGCAATCCCAGACTCTTAAATGCAGAATACTGCATGGCAATAGTGCATAACATGTCATGAGAAGGACCGTAGCTGACTGGACTTAAGCAATTCAATAACTCTTTCTGCATATTTTCAGTAGTCTATAAGATTATTGAGCATTTAAAAATAATCATTATTTTATCCACTGTGGCTATAGACTTTAGTGGGAACAGGTAATTAAGGATCTTATTAAAATGGATTAAAAAGAAAAAAAAAACACATGCTGTCATTTGTATAATTTAATTCATGAAATTTTAAAGGAATTAAAAAAATAAAAAGAGCATTGGGCCACCATACAGACTTCTGAGATAAGGCCCAAGCTGACAAAAACTCCTTTACATGGAACTGTTCTGCCTCCATCACCCACCAGTTAACATTGGTGAGCAGTTATGTAGGTTGCTCCAACAGCAATGCCTCCTATTTATTTCCATGGAAACTGCAACAGATACAAAAAGCACAATAACACTGTTTGACAGAGCAAGCTATCAGCTACAAAATGCTGTTTATCAACATAGTCACAAACATTAGCTATGCATTTTCACTGGATATGAATAAAAGCCTTCATGTGCCATGCTTATAAAAATCTGCACCAGTGGAGGTGACACACTGGCACTGCTGGCACTGCTGAAATGAACCAGACACCACTTTACTGTACTCATATCCACTGTTTGGTCTCCATCAGTGCTCAGCAAGTGTAGATGAACATCAATCAATAGGTGTAATTTTTTGCATTGTACCTTCAGAAATACCAGCATTTAATGATGTAGTCATTAGCTCATTGACTTCACTAAAACATTACATTATTTTCATTCTATTCCAAAGTAAAGTCAATACGAGACAAATAATTTAACAATATGTACACAAGAAAAAAAAAAAGAGCAAATAAATCCCACTGTGTTACTGTGATTATTCTCTGATGTGAACTGCTGAATGAGCAACAAGAGGAAAAGCAGGTTAATCTTATATTCTAGCTGTACTCCCAAGGTCATTTTGTCTGAAATGTGCTGCAATGACGGTTCTCTAAAGGGCGTTTCCTGTCTCTTGGACTGTTGTAGTACGATTAGTGTGAAATGATCAAGTGAGCTACAGCATGAAACCAGCGTGGAAGTTTTTCAAGCTATAGGAGTCTCTTTTATTATCTTCTCAGAAATATCAGCTAGGTAGTAGTCCCTGGGCACATCACAGGAGCTTGAGCAACCCCACTTCCCCAGCAGTTTTATGGAACTAAGGAGACTGCCACAGGCAGGAATGCTAACCAATAAATCAGGCACAGGGTGAGGCTGCCCAGCCTTGAACCCCTCTGGAGATGAGCCAGTGTTGTCTGCCCCTTGTGAAGCTGTGCTGACTGTCTCAGAAGACCTGCTTGTACCTCATGCACTCCAACATGTCTTCCAGGGGGATCTATCCCACAGTCTTCCCAGGAACTGAGGTGACCTGTAGTCTCCTGGGTTTTCCTTTCTCCCTTTCTTAAAAATGGGAGTGATGTTTCCGTTTTTCCAGCCACTGGGGACTTCACCTCATAGCCATTACTTTTCAAATGTGATGGAGAGCGGCTTGGCAATCACATCAGCCAGTTCCTTCAGGATCTCTTTAATGAGCTCTTCTGCACTGGTGAGCACCAGATCCAAAAACACTTTTCCTCTGTTCGATTTGTCTAATATCTGGAACAGGAAGTTATCCTCAACGCACTTTAGGTGTCTCCTGGATTGCCTGCAGTCCCAACTATCTTACTTTCCAAGCAGACATTTGATTGGAGAGCCTGTGAGCATGATGCCTTTTCTCTCTGAAGCAAGAATGCCACAGGCTTCCCACAGGCTTCCCCTGATCAGGGATCCTGTAGTAGACCCCAAACACCAGACATCTTTTATTGGTCTGGTCCCTAATATCAATCCACGGCTCTCATCCTGGGTATAGCTGTTTTTCAGAGGCAACTCTTTGCAGTCTATCCACCTCTTAACATAGATGGTAACTTCTCCACTCCTCATTCCCTGCCTATCAGGATTTATATCTCTATGGACTGAGGCTTTACAGCTGTGTATTTCTACTTTTCTACTTAATTTTTCACAAATTTGGAAGTTTGATTTGTATAAAGCTCATCCTTATCTTGATTCTCTTGGATTTCCTCCTGCAATTTTAATAAGATGATATATCAATTTGATAGGTAGAAATTATTTGTTACTTCCAGGAGATCTCGCTCATTCTTTGGTAAATGTCTCTCCTCATTCCCCGCATTACAGATTCCAGTCACTAAGCCTGCAGTTGCAGCCATTTACACCTCCCACTGTCCTTTTAATATTCACTAAATGTCTTTTTGATCTAATTGTTCCAACTAACCCAAGGATTTGCCAGCACAAGTCCCATGTGAGTGTCCATGTAAAGCTCTAGCAGATCGGTTACAATTTTAAAACTGTGAATACATCAATGCCCTATCATAAACATTTCATAGAATCATAGAATCATAGAATCATAGAATCATAGACTCATAGAATGGCCTGGGTTGATAAGGACCACAATGATCATCTAGTTTCAACCCCCATGCTATGTGCAGGGTTGCCAACCACCAGACCAGGCTGCCCAGAGCCACATCCAGCCTGACCTTGAATGCTTCCAGGGATGGGGCATCCACAACCTCCTTGGGCAACCTGTTCCAGTGCGTCACCACCCTCTGGGTGAAAAACTTTCTCCTAATATCTACCCTAAACCTCCCCTGTCTCAGTTTAAAACCATTCCCCCTTGTCCTGTCACTATCCACCCTCGTAAACAGCCGTTCCTCCTCCTGTTTATATGCTCCTTTCAAATACTGGAAGGCCACAATGAGGTCTCCCTGGAGTCTTCTCTTCTCCAAGCTAAACAAGCCCAGTTCCCTCAACCTTTCCTCATAGGAGAGGTGCTCCAGCCCTCTGATCATCTTAGTGGCCCTCCTCTGGACCCGCACTAAGAGCTCCATATCCTTCCTGTACTGGGGGCCCCAGGCCTGGACGCAGTACTCCAGATGGGGCCTCACAAGAGCTGAGTAGAGGGGGACAATCACCTCCCTCTCCCTGCTGGCCACCCCTTTTTTAATGCAGCCCAGAACACAGTTGGTCTTCTGGGTTGCAAGCACACACTGCTGACTCATGTCCAGCTTCTTGTCTACCAGGACCCCCAAGTCCTTCTCTGCAGGGCTGATCTCAAGGAGAGATCCAGTTTGTATAAATACCTTGCACTTGGCCTTGTTGAGCCTCACTAGTTTTTCATGGGCCCAATTCTCCAGCCTGTCCAGGTCCCTCTGGATGGCTTCCCTTCCCTCCAATGTATGGACTGCACCGCTCAGCTTGGTGTCACCTGCAAACTTGACAAAGGTGCAATTTCCTCATGTAATTTCAGCAATACTCAACCAGATTCTGCTGGCTACAAAGATGTTAAAGGATGTCAGCAGCACTGCCTCCTCCTCCAGCCAGCCAGCCCAGGCCTCTCCTACTCAATCAATAGTGCCCAGCTAGTGCCTGCGGTCTCAAGGTCTCTGCCCAGGCTTGGGGGCACAGCTGTCAGTAGTGTCCACATCCAGGATTGACATGAAGCATGAACACAGACAGCCAAGTCCCCTTCAGCCTCTTCAACTGCTAGGGACCAAAAAATGTTTCAGCTCAAGTGCTGACTGAATGGAGGGATTTAGGTGCTGTAACTGAATTTTTAGAAGGATTTTTACTTTTGTTCTTCCACTTTTCCAATTTGTTTTTTCATTTTTTTGCATTATTGTCCTATAAGCTAGAGATATTAGATTCTGCTAGTGATAGTTTATCTTCTTGTCCCACAGAATCAAGATTTTATTTCATCTTATTATTCTTATTATACTCAAAGAAAGGTAATTTGTCCAGGTCAAAGGAATACTTAACCAGGTCTGCAAACTGCATTTCTGTCTTGGCACAGGTTCACACCTTTCATTGATGGGAAATTTGGGCACATTCATTGCTCCTATTATTTCCCAGTCATGCACCCTACTTGTGGCACATGGAATACAAAGAGCAGCAACACCACTTCTGACACCAAACTGCTGAGTAATTATTGTACCCCCTGAGGCAAATTAAATGACCCATTTCCTTTTCCCACTACTAATTCTGTGTGTGCATGAAGCCCCTTTGCTTGGCATTGGGTTCATCCTCCAGCTCTGTTTTGCTGTTTAGAGATGGTCCCTGGGCATTGATTGCTACAAGGCAAAAGGTGCTGTTTCTCATCTTATCAACAAAGGAATCTTCTCTCCCTTATATGTTCTGTTTCTGGCACTCCAGATCCCACTCACTTTAACCCATTCTGCAGCCATGCCTTCTTGAACTTCATGCTGCATCATTCTTCTGTCACAAATTGCATCTGGTGAGCAGTTATAATTTTAATTTCCTTTTCAGCGTAAATGCAGAATGACAATGTATTTTCTAGCATTACTGAAACCATTTTCAACATCAGAAATCTCATTACACAACAATCAGTTTTGCAGTTGAGGCTTAAATTGTTCCAAGCATTTCAGCTGCACAAATAAGCCACATCTCCATCTCATTTGTATAACATCCTCTATTATAACTCGGGTTCAGAGGGAGGAAAAAAAAAAAAAAGCCAAGTTCTCAAGCATGCAGGAGTTGCTCAGTTTGTACTTTGGGAGATCATTATTCATTTACTGCATCATGTGGAGCGTGATTGTGTATCAAGTATGTTGTTTTACTAAATGTATGCAACATGCTGATGACAGTAACTCTTCATTGTAGGAAACTATGTGTTTTACTCAATAGGACTAATGCATTTCCCTCCATCATAAAATAAAAGCTTTTTCAAAAGCTAAAAGTTAAGCTCTTAAAAAAAAAACAAAACTGTTTTACTATGTGATCTTGGAATACAACCTAAAATAACTGTATAAAACTGAGAAGCATGTATACTTCATGAATATCAGTAACAGGTTCCTACTTAAACCTTGGCTTTTAATTGTCTAGAACAAGATTTATAGTTTCTGTGCTTTTTACTTCAACTCCAACTCATTTTTGCACACAAATTCATTTTAATGAAGAAAAGGTGAACATATGCACTGTATTTTGTCATTTGCTTTAACCATGCTTGCCACATCACAACTAATTTTTCTCTGAGAAGTTATTTTTGGACAAACAAATGTGCAGTGTTTTGTTGTTATTTCTTTTTTCCTTCAGCATATTTTCCACTGACTTTACACTGGAAACGGAAATGAAAATGGAACATTTCATATAGACCTCTAAATCCCCTGCAGCTCCATGTTCCTTTGGGCCCTGGAGGGCAGAGCTCAACGCTGTCCCCATTGCTCCCTGTGAGGAGCCGTAGGCCGCCATGAGGCCTCCCCTCAGCCTCCTCTACTCTGGGCTGAACAAACCACGGGATCTCAGCCACTCCTCACACATCTTGCCTTCCAGACCCTTCTTCATCTTTGTTGCCCTAGTTTGGATGTTAATAGTTTTATGTCTTTCATATATTGTGGCACCCAAAACTGCACCCAGTGTCCAGGGTGAGGCCGCACCAGCGCTGTGCAGAAGCAATCAGTGACATGTCCGGAACATGGAACAGTCAGGAAATTTTGTTAGTCTCAGTTTAGGACTGAAAATCATAGTGACACTCAATTCATGGTTATAATGAGGATTTTGTTATTTTGGCTTTCTGAAAGTTTATAGATACAGGTGAATGAGTGCAGAACAATGGCTGGCATGGGGCTGTTTTTGAGACAGTGACAACAAGGTGGATGCAGTTATGATCAGGATTTCCTCTGCATATCCAAACGGCTCAGAAGCTTAGAAGCACTTTGAACTGATTCAGTTTAGCTTTGCTTGGTGTCTGAATAGCCTTGTTTTTCTCAGTGATCTAGCTTCACAGAAGCACTGAAGTCACAATAAGACTACTTTCATCTTTGCATCCACCAGGTGCAAGGACTTCTTCTTGGATTTCACATACATTGTTTTGGATTATAGTGCACCAAGATAGAAATTTTCTCATTATGGCATAACAAGCAATGGAAATTTGCCAAATAGGGGGAAAAAAAGCTACACGTCAGCCAAAAGTCACTGTGATGAAGCTGATGATGGAAAAATAGGGAAAAAGTAGGTGGTCTAAGACCGCCAGAGGCTCCTACCATGCATGCCCAGAGGGACATTAGCTCATTAATGAGTTCTTGGAAAAGAATTAATATGTTTGCAAATGTATAGAGCATGTATGCCTTAACTGTTTAAATGCAGAACGTGAACTCTGAGAGCTTGTGCTTGATTTGTCAAATCACCTGGTACGTGTCATAAGGAGTAAAGGAATGTCGCTTTCTAACACCACATTGGGGTTAGAGAGTTTTCTTCCTGAATTTCGGATGACAGACAAATGAATTTCACATATAGTTACTCTAAATGTATTGATTTGGTTTCCTTAGCCACCACTTAAAAACATGGCAAAAATCTTTGGATGCAAGCACATTCTTCCTCTCCTTGTATGTTCCTACAATGAATTACCAAAGGTAGCTCATGATCAGTGACAGAAAATAATACATGTTGGACAGGATTACATACTTGTGAGGAATGCTAACATGAAAACTTAGCTGTGAATGTTAAGATTTCCTTTCACCTCTAACATAGTACATTAACAAACAGAAGTGGTTATCTGTAGGGATGGCATTTAAATGAAAAGATAGCAGAAACAAGGATTCCAGGCTCTCACAAAAACTGCCATCAAGGGGCACCTAAGCTGCATCAGAAGAAAGACCTTTAGGTAAAACAAAACAAAACAAAACAAAAGACACAACAAAAAAGTCATTTTCAGTAATCATGTGAAAAAAAACTATTCTTTGTTAACAGCAAATAATAATTTGATACCAGGACTTCATGATCTTCAGTCTGACACAGGCTAACTTAAAATCTCAACTGAAACGTAGACAGTGCAGAGACAATAAAGTCTAGGTTAGTATTGACTAAGTCAGTCACGCTTCTAAACAGTGTCTGAAACGGGCTGGTCAAAAAGAGGTCTTCGCAAGCAGTGGAGGATCCTACAAAGCAGCTAAACGTCTGAACATTTGCACCTCCTCAGCAATTGCAGTTTGCTATGATCACTGCACTGCTCTGCGCCTCTCCCTTTGTCTTTCCATACTGAAATGATTTTAGTGCCCCTCTGACAGTGCCTTTGCTGCAGGATGTTATCTTTAGTACTTTTTATGACCCTCCAGTGGGTTTTCTTTGTTTGTTTGTTTGACCCAGACCATCCAAAAACTGCCACTGGGTGAATTCAGAGCTCAACAAAAAGGTTTCCTGAGCTCTTTCTTCTTGCAGTGAGACATCAAAAGAAGAATGCTCTAATAAAAATTGATTTTTATTCTCAAAAGGCTTAAGGTTCTATGGTACATAAATACTCTCTAACAGTATTTGTATTTTTCTTCAGTATTAAGCAAATTGTTTTCCTTAATAGAATGACTGATTAATTAATTAAAGGAAAAGTTTTATCAAAGCAGAATGTAATGCCGTGTACACTTTTCCTACTTAACTTGAATTAACTTTGTACTACAGGGCTATCTTTTAAAAGTGCTTTCAGTTTAATGCTCCGAGATATTTTTCTCCAGTATGATAAATCTTTTTAAGGCTTGGAGGGAGATACTGTTGATATCACTTTTTATGGAATTAAAAGCAAATTACACTTTTTTTCTTCCCCACCGGAGCAAAAAAGAATTATATTTGAAATAAAAACATAAGGGGCATGAAATATGGTTGAATTACTTCAGTTAGATATTATACACATGGGTTTTTTTTTTCTTATCTGAATGTTTTCACGATTGAGATACAGAAAAATTACCATACATGCCGTTCTTTTACATTTATCTGATTTCAAATTCATTGATATACTCCATATAATCTATTAAAACATTCCAAATAAAATTATAATCATTACATGAAAAATGCATTGAAATTGTCACAAAAATGTTATTAACTATGTTTCTTTCATAATCTATGTTAAGAAATGGATATATAGAATTATTGTTGCTTGACTCTTAAAAATATAATGAAATGATAGTTACTCTTACTGGAACTGGTGAATCATATTACTTGTTTTGAATTTCAGCAGTGTGATAGAATTCTAAATTAATGTTATTTTATGTTTCTAACAAGTCTCTATTTGTCCATTATTGACTTTTCCTCTTAGATGCAGATGTATTTAATTTCACAGGAACTTAATGATCAATTCTTGCCAGAAGTTATCCCTCAGAATTTAAATGTCTCACAATAGCATAGTCAGTGTTCCTTGGGCTAACATGCAGAAAAAAAGTCCTATACAACTGGCTTTAATTATTATTTTTTTAAAACTTTTTGGAAA
Source organism: Pavo muticus (assembly GCA_016647715.1). NCBI lineage: Eukaryota > Metazoa > Chordata > Aves > Galliformes > Phasianidae > Pavo > Pavo muticus. The sequence continues at coordinate 150,403 of JACDJE010000691.1, read as the reverse complement.
CTTCGCTTTAAGGTCATTCTTCAGCATATTTAGTGACATGAATAGTACATCAGTGTTTGTTCTCACCTCAGACATACCTCTTTCTCATCTTCATCCTAACACAGGTATTGTATAAATCACCTCTAGTATTAAGGAAAAAATTAAGAAGTATATTAAATCAAAGAATACTTCATTATTTAAATAACTGATATTTTTTAAATGAGGTAGAATCTACATTTAGGGGATGGTTCCACTTGACTAGTGCTATGTCATCACCTTCTGTTCGCTCTTCTGTTTCTTGACTGAAATGTACCAGTTTAATTTCTATTTCACCCTTTGTGTTCAATTCTTTTTTTCCTTTGCAAGATGTTTTTCTGTCTTACCTATAGAAGTGCTGGAAGAAGTAATGCTGCTGCCTTACTGAGCCTCCCACTGCCTCATTTCACAGATAATGACCCTGAGGATTAGGTGTGTAGATGCCACAGTTGCTGGGAACTCCACTAGTAGCTGTCATGATCTTTCAGATTCCTAATCTATCCCATGGGATGCTTGAAATAACAAACGCAGCTTTATGGTAGCTTTTGTGAAGCGGTGCCTGCTGCAGCAAGCAGAAATGTGGCAGGTGCATCACATGTACTCAGAGGACAGTATTTTCTGTACAACTTTTTATGAGGCATATGAAAAACACAAGTACTTCAATTTAGGAATGAAGCAATAGAACAATACCCATTATTTCTTAACTATGAATGCTACTTAGTCAAGAACAAAGGACAGAAATATACCCCAACCACCACCAAAAGTCCATCCTGAAAATTAGTTACTCTTGCACATATATGCATACCACATCTTTTCTTCTTTGCAGAATATTCAGTGCATATTTATGTGATTTATTTTCATTCTAGTGCTGGCAGTATGAATTACAGAAATCACTTCAAGGCAAATGACAAAACTTTGTATTAGGATCTTGCAGAGAGAGGATAGAAGGCCAAGTGTATCCTTTTGCTACACCAAAAGAGGGGTGGCCAGCAGAGCAAGGGAGGAGATTGTCTCTCTCTGCCCTTGTGAAGCCCCATCTGGAGTACTGCATCCAAGCCTTGGGCTCCCAGCACAGGAAGGATGTAAAATTGTTGGAGTGGGTCTAGAGGACAGTCATGAAGATGATCAGAGGGCTGGAGCACCTCTCCTATGAAGAAAAGTTGAGGGATCTGGGCTTGTTCAGCCCGGAGAAGAGAAAGCTCCAGGAAGACTTCACTGACACCTTTCTATATTTAAAGGGAGCTTACAAACAGGAGGCAGACCAACTTTTGACATGGTGTGATAGTGATAGGACAAGGGGGAATGGTTTTAAACTTAAGAGAGATTTAGATTAGTTGTCAGGGGAAAATTTTCACTCAGAGAGTAGTGAGACACTGGAACAGATTCTGGGAAAAATTCTATCCCTGAAGATGTTCAGTGCCAGGTTGGATGGAGCCCTGGGCAACATGATCTAGTGGTTAGCAATACTGCCCATGGCAGGGGTTTGGAACTACATGATCTTTGAGGCCCCTTCTAACTCAAGCCATTCTATGTTTCTACAATTCTATGATACTATGAACATTCTAAAAAAAATATTTTAGTTTTCTTTTAAAGCAGTAGTTAGATTTAACACATTCCTCTTAAATACAGAGAAAATAATGCAGTAAAATACTAAGCAAAATAATCATTTTTTCTTCAATGTGGTTGCCTAACCTGCTCATATCTAGCATATGTTCTACGGACAGGAATAATCCTTGAGACTGTTCTGCAATAAAATGTGGAGCTGTTCATTTCTTCAGCTGTTCAGAAAGCTTTCAATAAAAAGTAAAATAAAATAAAATTGACTTCTGACAATAAAATAAAACAAAGCAGTCTCCAGCATCAGACACTCCTGTTTCATTGGATAAGAATGGGATAATGCCACAGAGGTTCAATTACTGTGTATGACTCTTCAAAAATCAAAGAGAAAATCTATGGTTTACACTTCAGCCTAGAAACATGAAAGAATAGGCAATGAGTTTATGCTATTCTTATAAAACACTATATGGAATATTCTGTGTTCCCTTTTAATGAAACTGTGGATCCTACATCAGTACAACTGGGATCAACACCTAAACAAATAACTTTAATATTTTTGATACTACAGAACAGCATGTCTGGTTCTGCTGCTTCCAGTATCCATCCAGCGCGATGTCAGGATACATTCAGCACAAATCTTATCTATCACATGGAACAAACACCATCAGCTACATATTCAGAAAACAAGGAACAAACAAACAGAACTTGACAATCAAAAAGAATTTGCTGTGCAATTATGAGTTTCAATGTAAAATATATAAATATATGAAGCAACATAACACCTGATTTCTCAAATGTGTCTAAACAGTAGGTTAGCAATAAAGAAAATAAAAATTACATTATAGCTTGAATCATAGAATCACAGAATCATAGAATCACAAGGTTGGAAACGACCTGCAAGATCATCTAGTCCAATCATCCTCCCATTACCGTTGCTACCACAAGCTACTAAACCGTATCTCGTAGCTCCTCATCCAGATGCCTCTTGAACACTGCCAGGGACGGCGACTCCACCACCTCCCTGGGCAGGCCGTTCCAGTGCCTGACCACTCTCTAAGAGAAAAAGTTTTTCCTTATGTCTAATCTAAATCTCCTCTGGTACAACTTGTGGCCATTTCCTCGGGTCCTGTTTGTTGCCTGGGAGAAGAGGCCAAACCCCTCCTCATCACAACCTCCCTTCAGGAAGCTGTAGAGTGCAATGAGCTCTCCTCTGAGCCTCCTCTTCTCCAGAGTAAACGATCCCAGCTCCCTTAGCCGATCCTCATAAGATTTGTGCTCCAGACCCCTCACCAGTTTCGTTGCCCTTTTCTGGACACGCTCCATGGCCTCAATGTCTTTCTTGTAGTGTGTGGCCCAAAACTGAACACAATACTCGAGATGCGGCCTCACCAGTGCAATGAATATTTACAAGAAACAAATTATGTACTGTACATATGATTTAAATTATTGTATTTATGTCCTGGGAATAAAGTAAGACCACCTATAAAGTAGCCCTACTCATACTGTTTGAACACTCCTATTTCACTTGGCAGCAGGAAACAAAGTCTTTAAAAAATTGTATTTGCAGTCCCTCACCATCCATCTGCCACCAGACCTACCTGAAAACCAGCAAAGAAACAACTGCATATGGTGGTGAGAAAGGACCATAAATCTCTCCTTTTCTACAATTCCTTTGAAACTCTATTTTATGCCATGTAAATGTAAAAGGGAGTAAGGAATGGGAAAACAAAGTTTGTAATGATTCTTAATTCAAATCATTTCCAGTTTGCTTAGAGGCAGAAATATAATGCAATCTATATATAGATACTTGTGCACTCTTTCCTCTTAATTCTTCACTGAGGTTAACAAATACAGAAAGCATTAGTATTAATCATTGGTTGTAAAACAACAAACATTAGATTCAGCAGGGTGTTCAGGAACATTGACCAGTGTGGCAATGTTGTCAAATAAAATCTGGGTAGCATTCAGATTTTCATTGCTTTATCTATTATTTTGCTATTCCAATTAAAAAAAAAAAAAAAAATTGCATAATTATTATTTTACTAATTCAAAGCATTAAAAATACTCTGAATTTTTGAAGAGATTTATCAACTTGGTATAAAAGTTTCCTAAATACATTACCACGTTAGTTTGTATACCCAGACACTGGCATAGCTCCACTCACTTGCTGTATCTATTTGTAATAAAGATGGATTATCATCAGCTCTTCATATTCCATACATATATCAGAGAACAGTTAATACAGATACATCTAGATATGATGAATGAATTAAGTTATACTTTTTATTGCAAGTCCCTTGAATAAGAATCACTCCTCTCATCAAAAGAAATTAAGGTATCATCTAAGAAGACATTAAAACTATGCAATACACACATTAGATTTAAGATGTTACTCTTATCCTACAAAAGTATCAGGTGTGGTCTAAAATCACTATCATCTGTCAGACTGAATTTTTATTTTAATTTCTCTATGTGATGTTAATCAAGCTACGATTAAAATGGCAAATTCATTCATTATATATTAGTAAATGACAAAAAATACTCCAGTTCATGTTTTTCAGCTTTTCCTTACTTTGTGGATGAAATCTGTGATATGCAACAGTCTGACAAATGACATGATGAATATGAAAGATCTGCATGCAGGAATTGAATGCTTTCTTAGCAAGTTTGTAATGACGCTGGATCGGGAGGCGCTATTGACTCTCTGGAAAGGCCTTGCAGAGAGATCTAAACACATTGAAGCACCAGGCAATCAGCAATGGTATGACATTCAACAGAGGAGAATGCCAGGTTCTGCACCAGGGATTGAATAATGCCAGAAAACAGGCATTCTCCCAATGGACTGGGAGATGAGTGGCTGGAGAGCAGCAGAAAGTTACCTGGGGGTGCTGGTGACAGCAGCTCAGCATGAGCCAGCAGTGTGCCCTGGCAGCAAGGAGGGCAAACTGCATCTTGGGGTGCATTAAACACAGCATAGCCAGCCAGTCAAAGAAGAGATTCTCCTGCTGTATTTTTTAGCACTGGAGCAGCCTCATCTTGAGTACTGCATGTAGTTCTGGTCTCCACAACATAAAAAGGATGGTAAGATACTTGAAAGCATCCAGAGGGGGGACAGCAAAGCTGGTGGCAGGGCTGGAAGGCATGTACTGCAAGGAGGTGCTGAGACATCTGGGTTTGTCTGGCTGGGAGAAAAGGAGGCTGAGAGGACCCTTATTGATAGGATGCTCTGGAACAGCACCATACTGTTCCAGGGGAGGTTCAGACTGGAAAATTTTTTCCTCTAGGAAGCACAGGCTTCTTAGAGAGGTGGCTGATGCTCTATAGCTGTGAATATTCAATATTTATTTGGACAGTACCTTCAATAACACACTTCAACTTTTGGTTAGCCCTGAAGAGGTCAGGTAGTGGAACTCAATTATCTTTGAAGGTTCCTTCCGACAGAAGTACCCTAATTCTCACATGGCTCATTATATATCCTGGATGCTCACAATACAGAATATTTTCATCATAATTTTAAGCATTTATGTGCTCTCATAAGGACGTGATTATTTTATTTCATTTTACTGCAGTTGCTTTAGGAAAAGTTCATAAAAACAATGAGGTATACCAAAGATTTGACAAAACAAAGAGCTTTAAACTAACAAAGCAGAACCTAAAAGAAAGTACCAACCTCAGATCATTTCTGAGTCTGCCTTCAGCTGGGAGTTTTAGATGTTTTCTTTTCTGTTGAAGGCACTGAGGCTATATTGAGCTCAACCTGATCTTTTTTGATTTTTCTGGCTGACTGACTTTGGACTTTGTGGAGTATTTTGCAGCAACTTTTGGGCTCATAAATCTGTGTTTTTTCTGTGTAGTTATCAGTGCATGTAGGGATGATGCCTTCCTGTGTCTTGTTCTTCCAGCCAAACAAAACATGGCAACACAAACACAGGGACTAAGATTGTAGAAAGCAACACAGAGAACATCCATTCTAGAATGTATAAGCAATTATCATCACTATAACTTACAATATCAGTTCTTAAGTACAATATCAAGGCATACTGAAAACAGGTTCTAAGGATTTTTCAAGTGTCAGTGTTTAAATTACCTTCTGAGAATGGCCTAGCATGCTGAGCCAAAAGTGTATTCTCTGCACAAGGGATGTGAAAAGGAAGATGCTAGGTTTCCTATGCCTTTTATTTCCTAGTAAAGGACCAGGAGGCAATGTTACCCAAAGGCAATGTGAAAGATAAAAGAGACTAAGGAACATCACAACAATACAGACCAAAGCTCTGCCTCCCACCTTGCTACATCTTGCTACTGTAAGTGGAAGAAAAGCAACAAAAAAAAATATATAATATGTGTAGAAAACAAAACAAAAGAAAACAAAGGAACAGACAAACCTACCAGATGGATACATAAAAATCTTTATTAAGTTAATAATTTATCCATGATACTATCTGATACCTGTTGTCATAGACATAGCTACACAATTGTAAATATATTTTTTGTACTTTTTTTATTGTCATTTTTAATACATAATATATATATGTTAATATATAAAATATATATGTTAATAAATGCAATTATCCTCTTATTGTTCACTTTATAATAACAATAATAATAATAATAGTGTATATATTGCATAAGGTTTGATATTCCAAAAACTTTAATTGTGTTCTTATGTCTTTCTATAGTTATGAGCAGTAGATCCCAACAGGACAACAAAATAAATAAAAGATACATATTTTGTGTGCATTCCTACAGTGACCTTCATTCATTTAATGTATTCCTGCTCTACGGAGAAAAGGAGTCTTAAGTAATAGAAGCACAGAATTCAAATATAATTACATGCTGTGTTTTACAGCTTCTGAATACTTTGATTTTGACTTCATTTTAGCCAACTGCGTTGCTGCAAAGTGAAATTAGATAACTATATCAGCCCAGAACTGTGGATATTTTTGTAGAGGGTTTCTTTGGCTGAATTGCCAGTTTCAGATAACAGGGTCTTGGTAATGGAAATGTTGAAATAACTTTAACAGCCCAAATGGCACCACTGCAATAAACTGCAGCATAAAAATTCAAATGTTCTTAGAGCTTATAAGCTTGGCTTAAATGGAGCAAATCCTTACTTAAGTATCATCTTTATGCTTGTTCAGTCTCAATGTATTTATTTTACAGAAAAAAATGTAAGCCAATACTTACAAAGCCGTGATTGTCAGGTAGTAAAAACAGATGGTGAAAAGAAGCTCATAAACAAACAAACAAAAAAATCACAACACCTCACTTTCAAAGCAATAGGGGAGCAAAGCAATCATAAAGTAAAACATTATCAGAATTAGTTCTTTCAATGGGTTTGATTTTTTTCTTCCCAAAGCCTGCCCCATAAAGAGGATGACTGTACTCACTAAGAACTAGACTTCAATATCTTCATCGTGATAAGTAACATCATCATGATGAGTAACACCTTATCCCATAAAGTATCCTTGTGTTCTGTAAACACAGCTACAGCAAAGTAAAGCAGGTATTGAACTTACCAAACTGACCATGGAAAGAACATACTGGTAGTGACATTACCATGACACTGTGAACCTCTAATACAGAAGTTTACTCCTTTTTGAACAAAACACACTGCTTGCATTAGATCAAAAATATACCCAATTTATAGTCACTTTAAATTCCCAAGCAAGTAAAGATATTCTGCTAATAAAGAAACTATTCTAGAAATTACTTTCTCTTTCCTTGTTTATTTATTTAGATTGTGGTGAGTTTCATTCTATTTTTCTGCTCTGGCTTGGCTAATTTCACACTCCAGCAGAGTGACTTGATCCACTTTACCATTTTACTTCTTTTTTCTATAGCAATGTCAGTGATATGTGAATCAATTATAATTAACATATGATATTCTAAAGGCAATCTGTGAATGCAAGAATTCACAGATGCTGGCAATAATATTTATGTAGACAATTGCATCTTAAATTTTTACCTGTTAAAGAAGAATTGAAACAAAAGAATGTGCATGTAACAGCTTTTTTTTTTCTTTTTTTTTACTTTTCTCTCATCACATAGGTTTAGCTGCATTATACAGGTTTGTATTTTCTAGTTTCTGGAGAAAGTTAATAACTTTACATAAGGAGGAGAAAATGTTGAAAATTCAGATATAAAGCAAACTGCCAGCCTACCCAAGAATTTTGCTTGTGCTGCTTTGTCCTATCTAGATGGTAAGAAGCTTATATTAAAAGCCATAAATTCAGATGCTTTGTTTTTTTGTACTTTTATGTTAGACATTTATGTTTTCTAATGTTTGCAGCCTGTATTAGAACAGGAGACTCAGTTAGCCTGTTGTCTTTACAAAGATCTAGTAATTAACTGGAAGCAGTTATTGCTTGTACATCAAGCGTCTTACACAGTAGGATTAATACAGGCCAGAGAAGTATACTCAAAAATTTATTTCATATAAAAAACATGTAAAATATTTGAAACTTTAAATTAATATCCTTTATTCACAGTTGCAGTGTTAGAATCTTCATTGAATGCCAGATACCTACCCAGCTTATCTCGCTCTGCTCCCAACTCCACAATACGACAGGCTGTGGAGAAGCTAAGAGGAAAAAGCTGATGGCCTGAAATAAGGAGATCAGTTACTGCCTACTGTCACAGGCAAAACAGACTTGACTAGGGGAAAATTAATTTAATTGATTGCCAATTAAAATAGTGTCAGGTGCTGAGAAACAAACATGAAATTCCATATGGCCAACTTCTCTGCCTCCTCCTGCCCCAAAACTCACCAGGGATAGGAAGTGGGCATTGCAGTTGACCTACTCTCTGCCACGTCTTGCTCCTACCACTTTTCCCCCCTACCAGTGTGTGTCTTCCACAGGCTGCAGGGAAACAGAATAATTAAGGTTGGAAAAGACATCTAAGACCATCTATTCCAACTGTCAACCCATCTCCCCCATGCCCACTAAACTTTCCCCCAAGTGCCACATCTACTCTTTTCTTGAAAACCTCAATGGATGGTGACACTACAACCTCCTTGGGCAGCCTGTTCCAAAGACTGATCACTCTTTCTGAGGCGAAATTTTCTTATTACCCAACCTGAACCTCCCCTGGCACAACTTGAGACAACCTTTCATCCTATCACTACCTATCTGAGAGAAGAGGCTGATCCCCACCTCACCACAGCCTCCTTTCGGGTAGTTGCAGAGAGCAATGAGGTCTCCCTCTTCTCCAGAATGAACAATCTCAGTTCCCTCAGCTGCTTCTCATAAGACTTGTGTTTCAAACCATTCATCAGATTTATTGTCCTTCTCTGGACATGCTCCATGGCCTATTTCTTGTAGTGAAGGGCCCAAAATTGAACACAGTACTTGAGGTACAGCCTCACCAGTGGCGAGTACAGGGTACAAACACCTACCTGGTCCTGCTGACTACACTATTTCTGAAACAGGCCATGTGGGCACACTGCTGGCTCATGCTCAGCAGCTGCAAACTAACATCCCTTGATCCTTTTCCTTTGTGCAGCTGTCCAGCTGCTTTGCCCCAAGCCTGTAGCAATGCCTGGGGTTGTTGTGACCAAAGTTCAGGGCTCTTCTCCACCATCTGGAGCACTACTTCTCCTTCTTTATCTTCACTCTTTTTCTTCTTCTATCACCTCAGTATTTTAGGGCAGTTCCTCACACATCTTCTCCTCATTGTTGTATAGAGTCTTGCCCTTTCTTAGTCGTGTTTTCCCACAAGTTCCAACAATGTCATAGATAGCCTCAGCTGTGGCTGTGGCGGGGTGGCTGCAGGGTTGTCTGGAACCAGCTGTGTCTAAAATTGGGCAGGCCCTGGTTTCCTGTCACAGAGACTGAGATCAGCCCCGCTGCAGTTGAAACCTTGCCAGGCACATCCAGTACAGTGCATATAATAAAATACATGCACATACCAAATTAGATGATGCTTTCAGGTTTAAGAATTGAGAGGACAAAGCTAAAACAAGAGGAAGTAATTTAATCCAGACCATTCCCATTACGAAAAGCCGTAAGGATACTGCTACTATATTTTTTGAGAAAAAAAGACAGTTGGCCCTGGATTATTGCTACGATACATACAGTTAAGTAGACCATAGAACTTACGCAGCTATCCAAGGATCATGGTGTAAAGATCTGCAGTCATATAAAAAATGTTTGTTTTACAAGTTAAACATAAATCCACATTTTATATTCACAAGTTCCAAGCTGAAATGATACAGGAAAAAGTTGTAGAACTTAAATGTTTCATAGAATTCAACAGAGTTACTCATACATATACAAATAAGCATAGATATAGTGAAAAAAAATATTTTATTCTATACTTTGTTGGTAATACTTTTGGATTGCTGTGATCATCAAAATGAAAAAAGAGCTACTTGTGGTAATGACTACCACAGCAATAGAAAGATCTGTAGTATCATCAACCCCATTTATTTTGATTCCTTTTTTTCTAATCTTGCTTTCTTGTTTGAATATTTGTAGAACAAAGAGGAAAATATTGCCATCAGACACATTGTCTTGCAAGCCTGTTGAAAAGTACTGATATTTAATAATTATTGATCTTTAATTTTTTTTAGATACTTGTCTGCTTTCTTCTTCCAAAAAAAAAAATGAAATTAAAAATTAGTGAGACATCACTCTTTTCTTTCACTCAAAGACATATCTCCTTTCTATGTCCTAGCTGTGACCAAAGCAGCCATCAACTCTGAAAAATGCTCTAATTCAGACTATGGAGAGGACTTCAGAGGTTTTTTGGAACTAAAATGAAGGTTGTTTTATAGGAGTTTGAATAATTTTAGCCTACAAATCCTTATCCTGAACTATGACATTTCAGACTCATGTGCTTTTAATCTAGCTTACTTTATGATTTCAGTGAAGATGTGCTCTGTCATCAGAAATTCTTATCTGGTAATCAAAAATTCATCCTCAAATAAATCCCATTCATTTTCTCTCAGTGTAAAAAGGAAACGAACGGGAAGGGGAGGGGAGGGGAGGGGAGGGAAGGGAAGGGAAGGGAAAGCAAGGCAAGGCAAGGCAAGGAATTTTTAACACATCATGCTGAAGTATATGCTAGAGTTACTGTAAAATTTCACATAGCTATTTGAATATAATAGAGACAGAGAGAGAGAATGGTATTTGATGGTTACACTAGATATACACCCATTTGTGACAGTGCATCAGGGCTCTGCTGTACAGACAAATTCAGAAACAGGAAAGGAAAGGCAGGCTATGCAACTGCGTGTCTGAAACGCGCACATTGTCTGCTGGTTCTGGGGAGAGAAGAAGGGAAGGGAAAGGTCACCTTTTGGCTCTGTCACTGAGTCTGCTGTGCTAACAAAACTGAGACTTACACATGCTTTCTCAGAGTTTCTGATGTTTCTACTGCTATGATTAAATTGCTGGTATGAGTGCATGTGTGTACTGCAGTAGTCCATTTGAGCTTAACCACTAGCCCTAGATCTCAGAATATTTCCCCTTTCTTTTCAGACTCTGGATGCAGCACAGCCTCTTTACAGTAAAGGAAATGCATATGAAGAGACACTAACCAGCCTTACAGGAAGAAAGTGTACAGTCATATGCTTAAACAGGCTGGTGTCTCTTCAGAGATAAATCTACCTTGAAAGAAAAATCAACAGATCCTGAGGTTTTACTGATATTAGGATACAACTGTAGGAGTTGCTTCTTTATTGATAAAGTAATCCAGCAGTTAAAACATTCATAAAATAGACTGATCAAGTAAGAGTTTCAGTACAGGCCAATATGTTATCTGAGCTATGGAGTGAGTAAAGGCTAAAAGTAAACAAGGCTATCTCAGAATTTTTGATGAAACATGCTTGTACACATACGTGTGGAGAGGAGTAATTATGTTCATCCCATTTATATCATACGTACGTATGATTTTTTGCATTTGGTCACCTTATCTTTTAATATTTAGTTGGAACTTGTTTTTTCAGCTGAGCTATAGGAAAGAACATTTGCTTACAGATGTGGTAAGATGTGCTTTTTACACCGAACTTTTCCAAAATCATAACAAAAAATCATGATATTGTGAACTGGTTACATGCAGAAAAAAAAAAAAAAGAAAAAAAAACTGGGTCAGAACAATGAAAATACTACATTTTTCTAAGGGCAGAAACTTCTAACTTAGATATGAGTTCCACACCAGGATAATCTCATCAGTTAAAGGTGGACAGAGGCAATCTGAGGTGTGGCTAACAGGTTGGTAGCTCATTCTTTCTACCTTTCTTAAAAATGGGTGCTATATTGCCTTTTTTTCCAGTCACCAGAAACTTCACCTCGCCTCTCACTCACCAAGAGTGGCTTAGTGACTACATCATCTTTAGGACTCTGGGATGCATCTCATCAGGACCTATAGACTTATAGATGTTCAGGTTCTTCAGGTGGTTATGAACCACCAGCGCCCACGTTTCCCACCTTCCAAACCACCCGCTCAAGGACTATGTGAATGGCACTCTCTAGTGAAGACTAAGGCAAAGATGTTGCTGAATACCACAGCCTTCTCCTTGTCCTTGTTACTAGCTTGCCTATATTTCTCACTCAGGACAGTACACTTCCTTGGACTTCCGTTTTCTGGTTGATGTACCTGTAGAAGCCCTTTTTATTCTCCTTTCCAGCCCTTGCCCAGTCCATTTCCAGTTGGGTCTTGGCCTTCCTGACCCCATCTCTACACAGCCCAGCAACATCCCTGTACTCCTTCCAGTTTACCTGATCCTGCTTCCACTGCATGTGCATTTTCATCTTACTCTCTAGTTTGACCAGCAGGTCCCAGTTCAGCCATGCTGGTCTCTTGCCTTCCTTTCCTGACTTCCTCCACTTAGGGATGGAGAGCTCTTGTGCCCTAAACTGTCCATCTTCTCATTTGCTTCTAATCATAGAATTAATATGTGCTTTCATGAGCGAAACATTTTCACAGATCTAGGAAATTACCTAAGTGGTACCTGGACATTTGTAGATACTCTTTATATTTTCAAAGTACTGTGTGCATATTATCTCTATTTTGTTAGCACAGCCAACATAAAAAAGCAGCACTCAGCTGCTGGTCAGATAGCAGTATAAGATACTATTTGACTTTTACAGAGATTTTACTACATTGTACACTGCAGATATTCCACTCTCTGGAATATGTTATTATATAATTGCTGGTGATATCAATTGCAGGAGTATGCATACAGGAGGTGCAGGAGGTATGTTACCAGCAGAAAGTTAGACTAAAATCTCCCTTTCTCCTCGTGCAGTAACTGAAAGAAGCAGAAGCTGAAGCTGACCACCTGAAGAATCTTCAAAATGAAGAGAGCTCACACAAATTTTAAGCAGTTTCTCTACTGATTTCTAATTACACACAGAGGTAGCAGAGGACAATCTGGAGAAGGTAAGGGATTTTTTAGGTCACTGTATTTACTTTTTTATGCTGCAAACTTTCTTAAATGGTACAAAGGTACAAAGACACACATATTTTTGAGTTAAACATATTAGGCCAGCGATGCTTTAGGTGCTTTAGGACACTGGCATCTCTATAATTTTTTTATTATTATTATTGTTTTTTAACTGGGGGCCTGATAGCATCCTTCTGCTCTGGGGAGTCAGACTAGTGTGCACACAATACAGGAGTATGGCCTCAATGAGGCAAGCCTTCAACAGGATTTTTTATGACTTTTCCTTTCTAGCAGCACTGGACCTTATCCCAGTCAGCTAAACCCCCAGGAGGTGTGAGTTGCACTGCACAGAGAGGTGCCTTTCTCTTTATATTTAAAGGCCTTTACTTCAAATAGTGAATTTGTGTGTGTGTGAATACATCTCAGCATACTGCATGCAACACTGCTCATGTCTCTGAAATTTGTGTTTGTCATGTCTCCGAAATTTGTGTTTTCTTTCTCTCAGCACAACCCAGCATTACAAGGTCTTAGATTAGAAAGATGGTCAGAAAGATAGATTATTACTTTCTTGAGGAATTCCCTTCAAAAATGTGTTTGGATGAGGAAATATCTAAATGGATTTCTATTGCTTCATTTAATCAGAAAAGTATCACCGATGCCTATAGAAATTGATCTAAATCTCTGGATGCATTCAAGGCAGCCTGGTCTGGTGGCTGGCGACCCTGCACATAGCAGGGGGGTTGAAACTGGATGATCATTGTGGCCCTTTTCAATCCAGGCCATTCTATGATTCTATGATTCTATGATTCTAAAGTTCAACAGGCTGTCTTAACACAGGGAGATCTGTATAGATGTTCATAACTGTGTGGAAGAACAACCCTTATAGAAGTTTTTGAACTTCTATAAACTCATTGTTAGGACTCCAGTGTTAGCTGCATCCATGTAAAATTTCACCTCATTGCAAAGTCAACTCTTCAAAACATCTAACTAGAGGCTTTATTATCTCTTATTTGAAAGCCTCACTTTGTTGCTACAGATACAATAATACTCTTTTTTTGTGTCCAGCTTTTCTACCTTGTTGTAGATATTTTAGATCACGTGGTTGAAGGTTCACCTCCATGAGTACACAGCTTATTCACAGGCTTAACGTGGGGACCTCTGTCATACTACCAAATGTGACACCTCCAACATACATAGTCCTTACACACCTTCCAGGCATTCTGCATGGGAAGAAGAGGGAAACACTGCAGTAGCATGGTTGCTTTCTTTTGTCATATAACACCATATTTGTTCCATCATTAACTTTCTTTTACTTTACAAATGTGATTTTAAAGTACAACATATGTGTTATGTGCTTAGCTTAGAAGCTTGCCAAGCTTGCCTCTCCACTATCTGTGATATGTGTTTCTATTAAGAGAATAGAATATATCTGCAAACTGTCACACATACCAAAATATATTCTTTAAAATGTTTAATTAAAATATATTTTTATGCTTGGAATGAAGCACTCTCGTTTTTCAGCCAGCCTGGCTGACCAACATTTCAGCAAGGATTTATGTATTTAAGATTATTTTACATAAGACTGTAATTAAAAATCCACCAGAAATTTGGGATTTTCAGACAAAATAAATGCATAAGCTCAAAAGAAATACAAGCACAAATGGAGATAAGTCTATGCACAGAGTTGACAACATGAAAACAAGGCTTTTTACAGTTACTTCTATCACGGGAAGATAGGGATGGGAAATCCCTATCCCTTTTCATGGGAAAAAGGGATAAGGAATAAAAGACACTCAGCTGTCATGATTGTTGCCTGAAACACTGGGAAACCACTTTAAGCTGCTTTAAGTAAGATGGATCCAGATTCTCTGTGATGAAGACGATGATTGCAGTAGAGCGGATGATGTGGATATCGTACAGCTATGCCAGGATCAGCTGCGACAGGTCTGAGGTCAGAGGAACAGAGTGAACTATCATTCTTCCAAACTGCATACTTCAGGATGAGTGTAAAGGATTTCTGACACCATCTCCTCAGTGCAAAGAAGGCTTGATGCATTTGTGCAGCACAGCAGAGTGCTGGACAAAATCAAAGAACAGTTAAGGTCTGAAGGGAACTCTGGGTCCATCCTGCCTAAACCCCCAATGCTCCCACAAGAAGGGACACCCGGAGCAATTTGCCCAGGGAAACCATTACAATAAGTGGCCATACTCAAGTATATATTTCAAACAAATACTAAATAAACATCCAGCATGGAGTTACTAGTAAAAATAGAGAAATCGTGATGAGCTGTACAAGGCAACATGCAACCATTTTAATACTAATTCAAATTTACTCTCTAATGTTCAAAAATCAGGACTTGAAGTTGAACTTAACAAAAATTACTAAAGCAGTGGATTGATTTGCAAGTCTGTCTTATGTGTGATTAAGCACAAAGATAACCCTATAAACTCTTTTAGGAATAAGTGTCATAGATAAATGACATATATACATGAAATTCTCGTACGAGTAAGAAGGCCTACTAGTTGGTTTTAAATAATTTTAGAGAGGACCTTACTAAAAAGATTTTCACCAACTTGAGAACTGAGGCTTTTAAGGAATCTTCTAATATATGAAGTAGATATAAAATAGATATAGTATTTTGAAGGAAACATCAAGGGTGTATAAACTCCTTGTCTGGTCCTACCAGTGAGGAGGCTGGGGGGATACAAGGAGCTGGAAGGGGGCAGAATCAGGACATCTTCCCTAAACTGGCCAAAGGGATATTCCATACAATGTGGAGTCATGCTGAACAGTAAAACTGGGGGGAGTTGGTTGATGGGGCTGCCACAGCTTGGGACAGGGCTGGGCTTGTTTTGTAATTTCTATTATTGTTGTTATTATTATTATTATTACTATTATTCCTCCTCCTCCCTTTTCTGCCCTATTAAACTGTCTTTTTCTCAACCCATGAGTATTACCTTTTTTTGATTCCTTCTCTTGTCACACTGGAAGTACTTGACTTCCTGTCAGGTAAAAATGCAACAAGAGTAAAGAAAATTATCAGTTTTACATCTAGCTTGTTCAGGATTCAGAAATAACTTTCAGTTTCATCATGTCATATCAGCATGCTCATCTTTTTCTGGAGAAAAAACTCTTTAAATTGAGATATATATTGAGCAGGATCAGCTGGATAAAAATGATGTTGTCTTGATGCATGGTGAACAGACAGCTCCTTTGGTCCTCCCAAAGTGAATCAGCAGTGAAAAAATTATTTAAAGGATTGATTTGAGAATATATATAAATATAAGATCATTAAGTGTAACATTATTATACCGCTATATAAAAATATAATCCGTAAAACAGACATGACTGACAAAGAAATTAGGTTGAAAATAGAGTTATATGAAAGCAAAATGGTTCCTGACTACAGATATAACTATAGGGTAAAAAAATTAATAAACATCTTTGTCTTCTGAATCTCCATTTGATAACCGGCATCCTTGGCTCCTTTTATCCAGTCCCAATTCCTTTGATATATTTTCTTATTACTAGTGGAGATTCTGCAATTCTTTTTTCTTTATTCTAAGTAATGAATTTTTCGTTTTTTCTGAGTTGTCTTCATTTCTTTTCCTTCTACGCATAGCTAAATATCATTTTCAGAGGATCTTTCCCGAGAAGTATCAGCTGAAAAGCTTTGAACAGTATTATCACTTTTGTGAGCTGAATAATTATATGTAAAGGCATCACCAAGTTTTGGGAGAGATTCTTCAATACACAGAATTATTAGTTTGTAGCAGATTATATAGATTATTCCCAGTGAATTCTCTTCATAAAACATTTTTCTTTTTTTTCTTGAAGAAGAGTCCATTATTTAATTTCAACATGAATTGCATTTTAGTTTCAGATAATAATCATAAGTTAGGAGTAGAGAGAGGAATACAGATTATATATATATATGTAAATGCCATTGGTACTTGTTTCATGTTGCATTGGTTTGGTTTAACATTTTGTGTAGAGCTTCTGAGAACGCTGATCTTCAAAATGAAATGCTGCTGTTATGTAAGAAAAGTTGGATTCGGGTTTGGGGATGTTTATAACTACTGTACTATTCAGAACCTAAGGATACAGTTCTCTCTTTATTTCACAATTATGCATTGTAATATATATATATATATAAATGTGAAGATCCAGAACAGAAGAATAAAACTGATGACAAGAGATAATCAATTCAGGGAAGCATGCACTGAAACTCATAAAAAAAATAGATTGATGACATCTATTAAAGTATTAAATATATATCCAAAGCTATGCTGTTGGTCTTTGATCTTTTTTTTTCAACTAAATAGAGCAGAATTTTATAGATATTTAAAATCCATTTTCCCTCCATCTAGATAGTAGGAAGTAAATTAAAATGTTCTGGTGCTAAAATGTTCATAAACAGGATATAATCTTCCATATATAGGATATACTTCCTTGACAACATAAGAAAGATAAAGTAGTAATGTAGAAAGGTTAAATTATAAGTAATCACTGTTCCTGAGGTTAAATATAGATGTTAATAGTCACAATCCAAGCTATGTGGAAAGTAGTCACTCTTAGGACTTGAGCAGAAATTAATGAATTCAGCTGTAGAATCCCAACTAATATTACTGCATATGACCTTTTGTCATGGACTTCTGTATGATAGGTGGGTGTAATCCCATACAGATCCCTCTGAAACACAGGCCTTAGTATTTTACCAGTACAGATCCTTTAAGAATGTGCCTGCACTGTTTCCCACCAATGCATTATGTACAGACAAACTCACAAAGTTTTTTTTACAAGCTGGATAAGTGGGCAGTGAGGTGGGCTGCAAACTAACTGAGCAGCCAGGTTCAAAGAGTGGTCATCAGTGACATGAAGTTCAGCTGGAGGTCAATCCCTGGTAGCATACTCCAGCAGTCAGTTCTTGGCCAAAACTTAATGGTGGGTCAGGATACACTTTCAGACAGTTTGCAGACAAGGTAAAACTGGGAGGAGCAGCTGGAGCACCATGTGAGTGTGCTGCCATTCAGAGGAAAGGCAGGAGAGGTGGGATATGAACTTAATGAGGTTCAGCAGAGAGAAAAGCATAATACTACACCTGGGGAGAAATAGTTTCATGCACCAGTACAGGCTGAAGGACCCATAAATGGAAAGCAGCTTTGCAGAGGAGGAGCTGGGGGGATCTTGTGGACAACAAGGTGAACAAGATTTGAACAACAGGTTGAGGAGGTGATCTCCTCTACTCAGCACTGCTGAGATACATCTGGGATGCTGGACTCACCAGCAGAAGAAAGAGATTGATTTATTGGAGAGAGTTCAGCAAAAGGCCACAAAGATCATTAGGAGGCTGGGGGGAGGGGGGGTGGAATGTAAAAAAGATGGAGGCACAGTTGTCATCAGTGTCAAGGAGAAGAGGCAGTGGGCACAAACTGAAACTCAGAACATTTCCTCTGAACATAAGATAAATTTTCTCCTACTGTGACTGCGGTCAGACTGGAACAGGTTGTGCTGACAGGATGTAGAATCTCAGTCTGTGCAGATATTCACAACTGAACATGGTCTTGGGCAACCTGCTCACTTGGCCCTAACTGGTCAGTGAGGTTGAACACAATGATCTCCAGAGGTGACTGGCATTCTCAACTATTCTGTCACTTTGTGATTCTAGTTTGCATGTCCCGAAATTACAGCAAAGTAATCCTCTGTGAAGGACAGAGGTATGATTCACATGCTTGTGAAATCCATCTTTACATCACATGTGTTCTGCAGAAAAGATGGATTTCACAACTGAGCATGGGGGTTAGGTTCTGTGGAACTTCAGTGCAGAGCAATGAAACTTCCATGGAAAACGTAAGGGTGCTGAATTGAACACAGAAATTTGCAGTGTACCTTTAATATGGAATCCCATGCGTGATTCAGTACTTTGTTTTTTTTTTTAATCTTTAAATTGTAAATGTTCAGTACAATAGTTTTTAAAATTCATTAAAAATACGGACAAAATTGGTGTTTTGGAGACGTTAACTAAGATTTTGGACACTATAAGAAAAAAACAGTGCTCAGAGTAAAGAATTGGGCTATGAGAACAGTCATAAAAGGCTGATTAAAATAGTATGGAATAGTCTATATCCCATTGCCAAACTGTGATATAATCGGACTATACCAATAAACATTTGAGCTAATTGATAGGAAATACTTTCTAACTGGAAGGATGTGAGAGACTACAGCAGAGTACAGTCTAAATAAACTTCACAAAAATCTCCCAATTAAATTTATGCTTTGTACGAACCAAATGGCTTGTAAAAATTTTATACTGTTCAAGTACCATCTCAGCTGAGAATTTTTCTTGTTGGCTATGACCACTTGCACATAATCTGAGGCTCGGAGGACATTTGATATCAGCCTTTCAGTATCTAAAAAGGGGCTATATGGAAGAAAGAGACGGGCTCCTCATCAGGCTCTGTTGTGATGGGATAATGGAAAATGGTTTCAAACTTAAAGAGAGGAGATTTAGATATCAGTTATCAGAAAGATGTTTTTTACAATAAGAGTGGTGAGGCACTGGATGGAGGCTGCCCAGAGCGATGGTGGATGCCCCTCTGTACTGAAAATAGCTGTATAGTCTTTTCCATTAGTCCTTGTTATTGTTAAACTTGGACTTTTTTTTCCAGTGGAAAAGCCATCCTGTTGCTAGCAATCATTATCAGTATTAATTATCTTCATAATATCCAGATATATTATGATTTCTTTGCTATATTGATGGAAAAAGAATCCCCTGCAGAAAGAATTTTAGAATATATATGATGTAGATAGATGCAGGAATGGTTTGGACCAGTTCTTCTATTATAGGATGTTTACAGCCTCTTAAATTTATATATTTATTGCCCTTTATATGATGTGGTTGACAACTCTAGCTGATGTTATTAATGAATTGCATATCCTTCTTGTTAGAGGAAAAACAAAACAAACAATAAACAAACAGAGTAATATTTTAAAGGATGAAGATTAGACACATTTCTGATATAATTTACCAATCAGATATATTTACATTTTACAAAAAAACGTTGTGAAGGAATTTGCAAAGTAGTCCCATGGCAGCATACTGTTGCCATATATATATATTCACACATATATATATATGGTAATCTTTATAGCTACTGCATTTAGTAAAGGGAGAGGAAGGCTGACTTTGAGACTGTTTAGAGGAAGCAAGGAAGGGATGAACGAATAAAGGAAGGAACAAAGAAATAAAGGAAAGAAGGAAGACGCTGATGCAGGAGGTTGGGAGGAAGATATCTGGTGTCAAAATGGGCAGGTTTGAATACAGAATGGGGAGAAAGAATCCAAAATTTTCCATCTTCATTAGCTATCAAGTATTGTCAAAAAATGTCACATTACTTATTTGATATTAATGGCACACCGTCACTAATGCTGAGGTATGTAACAGTGTTACAGAATAACGCTAGTAGGAAATTACTGAATCTTGCCATCAAACATCAAAGTGACAATCTTAATGGTAAAATCAGAACTTTAATGTCCTAAAATTAGTCTGCTTTGCAACAGTTTTCAGCACGCTGTTTTATCAAGGAAATCACACTGCAATTAGCTTTCAGTGCATTCACACCTATGATGCAACTTAAGATGCACTGCTTCTTGCTTGAAGCTTTGGTTCACTCTCTCTTCCTTGTTTTTGACTCTTCCCTTATTGTTCTCTCCTTTCTTTTGCAGTCAATGAAAACAGTGCTGTACCTAATGAGGAAGAAAACTGCTTTTCTATTATACCGTAGTGACTAAGGAGAGTAGTGTTTTCTAACAGTCAAAAATAAAATATAGCTGTCATTCATAGCAAGGAAAATCCTCACACATATGCCCCAAAAAATCACCACCAACAGAAAACATGAACTAACTAACAACATGAATCAAGGGGTACTATGCTATAAAGCAGAATAAAATTAGCTTCCAGAGGATATAATGAAGAATAACAAATTAGTGCTAGGAAAATTAAAAAATAAGATTGCTCCTAAGACTGCTGCTTCTTTTGACTTCCTCAGATCTAGCAGAAAGAGTTATGTCTAACTTTGGAAAGCAGTTTGAAATAGCGAGTGGTACATTCATTCAGGACAGTAGTTTGGATTTTACACTTCAGTCAGTCCGACTGGTTGCAGCTGGGACAGAGCTGATTTTTCTTCATAGTGTCTGGTATGATGCTGTGTTCTGACTGAAGAAAAACAATGTTGGTAACACACTGATGTTTAGATGTTGCTGAGCAGTGCTGTACACAGCCAAAGATGTTTCAGTTTCTCAGCTTCTCATCCTGTCCTGCCAGTGAGGGGGCTGCGGGGGACGCCAGGAGCTGGGAGGGGATAGAACCAGGACAGCTGGCCTAAACTGGCTGGGGATGAGCAGTTGCAACTGTGCATCTCTTGTTCTGTTAATATATTTATACATATTATTATCATTACTATTGTTATTTTCCATTTCTCTTACTTTTCTGTCACAGTTGATAGGTTTTTTTAATTCAGCCCACGAGCCCTACTTTGGTTTTTCTCCTCCCTATTCTCTCCCTCATCCAGCTGGGAGAGGGGGGGCCGAGCTGTGTGCTGCTGAGCTGCCCGACAGGTTACACCTCATCACACAAATGAATGTCCCCTATTGGCAGCTTACTGGCTGTTGCCTCCTCGCATCCTGGCTTCCTCCTTCCTCTCATCCTGCCTGGAGTTTTGAAAATGTTAATTACTGGACAGAATTGTTAAAAATGATCAGTTTTTCACTTGAAATATATTAAATCTTCAGATTTTTTTCTAGGCACACATACCTGTTGCTAAGTCCATGTCACTGCCACCTTTCATATTGCTGTGTTCTGCATTAGGAGTAGGGAAAAAAAGCCCATTACTCTTGAATGTGATCCACCTTGAGCTAAAGGAGCGTCAGTCACATTTCCACACCAGGTATCAGAAAACTTTCTACTTGTTTTATATCATCTCTTTACAGTGTTAAGTATAGCAGCTTTCTCTTGCAGTGACTGTAGCAATGCTACCAAACTATTCAAGAGAGCAGATGCAATCAAATTTTCTTCTCTCCTCTGACAGGAAGACTGAATAAAGTGTGGAATTTTCAGTATGACTTAAACACTACATAAACAGGAAATGTATTTCATTGTAAAAGAAATCTAAATACGCAAACTTAATGGAAAAGCACTGTTAGCACAGGCTTGAGGTAATTTTACTGTTGTGGCACCACTTAACAATCATGTGACTGAATAATGAAAACAACAGCATGGATCAAAGCTGGGATGGTCAGTTGGGCAAAACAATGAAATAAGATTTCTTTGTGCATATTGCTAAATCTTTGATTTAAAAACATACCTCTGGAAAATTACAACACGTTTATATACAACAGCATGATTCAGTCCATCTGTAGGATTTAGCTGTACTGCAAAAAGTTCACTATTTCAAGTTCATTTATTACATTAATGGTGGTCAAGCACATAAATATAAAAATAGAAAAGACCAGCCAGGATGCAGATTTACAGAAAAAAAAACAATCCCAAAAGATTATAATATATGCATAAAACATATATGTTTGTTTTCTAATAATTCTGCCAGACTTTTGCCTTATAAAGCCACAGTAGTTCTCACCTACCCCTCCTTTCTCTCACTTTGCGTACCTTTAATATGGCAATATTACTGAAAGCATTGGATAACAAAAAAATTTAGCATGCATTTCTCACAGGACAATAGAATAACAGTCATAAAAGATTTGCTGGCTAGTGGAATAGAAAATTATGTTACAATATACAGTCTGATGAACACAGATATGTACTATTTGAAAGATCCTAGATGATAATTATAATAATTGAACATCTTGCTTTTCTGATTTATTTCATCCATGATTTATAAATAGTAAAACAGTTGAAATGAAATTAATTTACAGTTTCATTATGATATTTTTTTTTTGTAAAGTTTCATCATTTCTTTTTTCTCCCTGGAAAAAAATGAAATTAAATGAAGTCATTGGCTCAAATTCTTACCTTGTATAAAATATTATCAGGGCTCATGAAGAAGTGCTGATCATACCACATCTTATAGTCAAAGAAAAATATAAGGGCTGCTCTGAAAGTAACGCATCCAATTGTACGATGTTGGTTGGCAATGTCAGAAGTGAGTGCTGGTGGTACAGCATTAGAAGTTGAACCTTCCCCCCAAAATTCTGCAACATTTTATTGCCCTGTGAGAAACAGGAGCAGAGGGGGAATCTGACAGAATGATGTCTGATGTGGGAGCGTGTATGAAGCAAAAGTGTGGAACTGCATTCCTCCATGTGGAAAAAATGGCATGATGCTTGCTGAACATTGATGGAGACCAAAAGAGTGGATGTGAGTACAGTGGTGCGTTTCAGCAGTGGTGACAATGACACCGGGTCATCTCCACTGGTACATAGCTTTATGACCATGGCATGCAGGCTCTTGTTGATCATTGCTGAAAACACATAGCTAATGGTAGTGACTATGCTGAAAAAGAGTGTTTTCTAGCTAAGAATTTGCTCTATCAAAGTGTTATTGTGCTCTTTGTATCTGTTGTAGTTTCCATGTAAGTAAATAGGAGGCATTACTTTTGGAACAACACACAAACATTTCCATTTTGCAGATGAATTACATTTCAGCTTTAAACTCTCATGCTTTGGAGTCAGGTAGTTCTTTTTTATATCTTTAAATCCACTCCTTGCTATTATTCTTCTAACACTAAATGCACAATGAACATTGTTTTCCATAACTCTCCATTTCCTTTAAACTCACATCTTCCAGGAGCCCTTCCTACTTCGTTGCTTTTTTTCTAATCATTACTCTTTCCATGCTTTTTACTACTTTAAATCCTGTTCAAGTTCACGTTCCCTCAGTCTCATTACTTGAAGCAGACTGCTTCCTGTAGCTTTGATTAAGGATAAAATGTAAACCCCTCACCATGCAGTGCCTTTGCTTAAGTAGTAGAAGTAAAAGCAGTTGTCTCTCACTTGACTTGCAATGTGACGATATTTGTTCGGCAGAGATCAGATAAAGGAACTCCTTCCTGATGCAATAAGGGAAGCACCATTGCTGATGGCTTCCCCTGTTGGCTTCAGTGGGGCAATTATTTATTTCTGTAATAATACGTACTACCTTTCAAACTTCTACCTAATTATATGCTGATTTTTTTTCCAGGCATGTGCATGTTGTTATTGTCAAAATTTTGTTACAAATCAATTTTCTTTATTCCAGAAGTAAAAGGTGCAAAGTTCATCTGGAAAGACAAAATAAGATTGCCAGTCCACATCTTCCCAACCACGTGCAGGGAATGTAGTGATTTTACAGAATTCAGTTCACTACTGTTTACAGCTCACTTCTTCCATGGGATTCCGCTTTCCACAGATGTTCAAAAGAAACAGAGATACTCCATATTGTAATTGTTCAGTCAGTAGCACATGAGGAGTTCTAGTGAGTGTGGTACTGCTCCACAGTTCTATTCACTGACCAGCTGGAGGCTGCACCTAGACTACTTTATCCATTTCTGAGCCACCAAGTATAAAGAGACACAGGCATACTGGAAAGAGTCCAGCAAAGAACCACCAAGATGATCAGTGGATTGAAGCACCTCTTCTATGAAGAGAGACTGAGAGAACTGGAATTGTTCAGCCTAGAAAAGGAGAGGCTCAAGGGATCTTATCAGTGTCTATAAATACCTGAAGGCAGGGTGTAAAATGTCCAGAATCTTTTCAGTGGCACCCAGTCCTAGGACAAGCGCCAAAGTATGCAAACTGGAATGCAAGAGGTTCTATCTAAACATTGGGAAACACTTCACTGTATGGGTGACAAAGTACTGGAAAAGCTTCCCCGCACAAGTTATGGAGTCTCCTTGGTGGAGACCTTTAACAGCCACCTATATGTAATCCTGGGCAACTTGCTGTAAGTGACCCTTCTTGAGCCAAGTTGGACTAGATTACGTGCAGATGGCCCTTCCAACCTTAATCATCCTGTGATTCTGTAATTCTGTGAAGTCCACGTATCGCGTACCACTGTCAGGTCTAATGGTAGACCAGAGGAAGACACAATTTGTATAAAGGCTTTAATAGCAGGGCATGTCTGACCCTTTGTTATGAAACAGAGATAGGAAAAATGGGAAGGGTTCTGATAATAGCTCTCATATACTGTGAATGTATAGTGATAAATATCCTTGAGTTGCAACCCAGGCTCTGAGTCCATGTCACCCCCTTCACACTGAAAAATATGATTACTTCTTTGACTAGATTTCATTGCTTCATCCTTCATGCTGATCTCTCTCATTTGAATAATCTTGCACACCAGCAGCTCTCTTTTCTCTCTGTCTTACTCTCCTAAATGTGGGAAAATAGCATCTCTCTCCACATTTCCATATCTTTTTAACTTGAATCATACTGAACAATCATTTATCACACGTTCTACAAAAATCATAGAATCATAGAATCATAGAATCGCTCAGGTTGGAAAAGTCCTTAAAGATCATCAAGTCCAACCACGACCTAACCATCCTACCCTAACAACCCTCTACTAAACCATGTCCCTGAGCACCACATCTGGACAGTTGTCAAACACATCCAGGGATGGTGACTCAACCACCTCCCTGAGGAGCCTATTGCAGTGCTTTAACAACCCATTCTGTAAAGAAGTTTTTCCTGATATCCAACCTAAACCTCCCCTGGCACAACTTAAAGCCATTTCTCCTCATCCTGTCACCTGTCACCAGTGAGAAGAGATCAGCCCCGCTCTCGCTATGTTTACTATTATATAGTAATGCTAAATATTAATGTATATATATATATGTTAGGATACTTCATCCTGTTGTATAGTTTATGCTTAATCTCAGCTCTTTATACCACATAGCAGCATTTAGTACAATTAATTTCTTACATTTATCCTACTAAAATTACCAATCTTAAATTTCCTGATAGGGATTATAAAGCCCACATCTTTAAAGATGTTTTCAGTCCATTCTAGCCAACATGAATGTCACTGAATTGCAGTCGTGGTTTTGATGTTTCCTGTTACTTTTTCTTCGTCTGGTTTTATATCACTTAAATTTTATTACTTTTCAGTTCTTTTTTTACCAGCCTATTAAGGAAAAGAAAATTGCTTTGTTTATGCCACTAGGGCCTATGCTATTCCATTAGTGACCTCCATCTTTATCAAATTGCTTCAAATGCTTAATATTATAAAGTCTTAATGTATAAAATAGCAAGTTTTAGAAAACTGTGTCACCACTGAAGCAATGTAAATGACTCTATACAGAAATCAGTGCTGGGGTTCCTTGGGCCACAGGTTCTCTGATCATCTGCTTGACAACAGTGATCAGAGCTACTCCTGAGGTCAACTGGATGTTCAAGAATCTCCCAAGTGCAGTTTGTGCTGCTGAGGGAATATGCCTAGGACAGAGGGTGAAATGTGCTGTCAAGATTCTAACGCTCCTCAATAAAAAGGAGATGAAGCTTAGACAATTACAAACCAGGCAATTTTGATAACAAATATCTCTCTTTTATATGACTAAAGTTAGATATCCCTCGGGAGCTTTACTGCTGGCTTTGGTAGTAATAAAAGGCCTCCTGTAAGACATATGATTAAATGACTGAATTGTGACTATTGTTAGGAAGAAATATATGAAAAACGCATTTAAAAATAAGGATTTAGAAAATCTACAGTAACTTTCTTTAAAACTTCCAACACGTAATGTCCAATAACCTCAAATGAATACATTTGGTATTAAACATTAACTTTCCACCTACCTATAACCAAGCAATACAACAA
The DNA here is from genome assembly GCA_016647715.1 of Pavo muticus. Lineage (NCBI taxonomy): Eukaryota > Metazoa > Chordata > Aves > Galliformes > Phasianidae > Pavo > Pavo muticus. Next base: position 123,634 of record JACDJE010000691.1, on the reverse strand, counting down.
CCAACCAAATAAATAAACAAACCCTTACAGAGTATTGCACTCTGACAATGATATATACCTGTAAGTATCTTGCTCTTTTTATTCTTTCCTTTTACAGCACCTCATTACTCATTCAACTGCTTGCAAACTCCTCCCATTTTCAATCTCTTATGATGTTACTTTTAAAATAATGATTGTATGCAAATTCTTGGCAACAACTCAATTTTTATTTCTCAGTTCCTCACATAAGGGAAACATGAAATGGCAGCAAATATTAGCATTGTTTTATCATAACCTCAACTGAGAGCAAAACTGTTGATGCCATTTGCCAAATTTTTCCAGCTCTACACTTTTTTAAAAGGATTTAACATCCAATTAATGACCATTTCTAGCATGTATGTGAGTTTTTTTGGCACATATTTGATCTACATACACAAGCATAAAAGAAACTTCATTAGACCCTCATTACTGTATAATAACGATTACATTATATTAATATATATTAAAAAAAATAGTCCCAGGTCATGCTCAGCAACATCTATGTCACATAAGAATTTTTAGTGGAGAACAGATCTGTAGTTGAATCAAAGTGATTTATTTTCTTGCTCCTAATGATGATTTTTTTTCCCCTTAAACAGTGTTCTGAATAATTATCCTTTTATTTGGAATAAACTATTCAGCAAATACATCAATAATCAATCAGCAAATAAAGTCTTCTGCCAGGAACCAGAGGACCACACTTCTACTCCTAAGCCATTACTTGCTATATAATTTGTATAAATAATTTTCCCTTAAGAAAGAAAATAATTTTTGAGTTTAAGGCTGAGAACAGGGTACAAAAAAACAAGGAATTTAAGAAGGAACTAGAAAAAGAGTGAATTTTTCAGTGCAGAGATGAAGTTAGTCTCATGTCACATGTTTTCAGTGGTGTAAGCTTTAATTTATCATGTTTTTGGATTTGGCTGACAGATTTAGCTTGTTTGTTTGTTCATTTGTTTTGTTCTTGGCCTTTCCCCTCTGTTACTTATTCTGGAAAAGCAAACTTTCCTTTTCTTCCATTGATTTGTCTAGACTAAAATTAAGAAGAACATTTTCCTAAGACATTCCAGCTGACATATTTGATAATTTTATTGAGTACAAGGTAATAGGACTCATATACTCAATTATGGCGTTTATCTAATCCTTTAATATATTCTTTGAAAATTGTAGAATCATAGACTGGCCTGGGTTGAAAAGGACCACAATGATCATCTCGTTTCAACCCCCCTGCTATGTGCAGGGTCGCCTACCACCAGACCAGGCTGCCCAGAGCCACATCCAGCCTGGCCTTGAATGCCTCCAGGGATGGGGCATCCACAGCCTCCTTGGGCAACCTGTTCCAGTGTGTCAACAACCGTCTGAGTGAAACCAGAAAATGTTCTAGTAAGCATATTTTAGGTAAAATTAAAAACTTTATATAAAAACTAAATTTGTGTACTCCAAATAACAATAGTAAAAATTTCATAAGCCCAGCTGAGTCCTAGGCTATTTCTGATAACTTCCAGTTAATCCAAGCTTCCGTCCATACCGTCTCTGATATATTTGCTAACACACTGAAAAAGAAGCTAAACTATTACTGTTCACTTTCTCAGTTGAGATATGGGATAGGAAAAGGGTCTACACGGAATGCAAAGCGTCACTGGGTCCGCAATCTGAACCTTATTGCTTGTTGTCTTTCCACACTGAAGATGATATTAGTAATTAATATAACTTTGCTGTTCTTGTTGTATGTGAGCCAATTCTTGCATGCAGTACTTCCATCACAATTGAAAGTTATTTTTCTATCAGGCCTTTGCAATTACTATCTCATTAAAGAAACAAATTGTCTTGCTGATTACAATGAAATAGAACACAAAACAAAACCTATAGATCACATTAATGTTGAAACATTATCCAATTTTCCCATTGTTTCAAATTAAAGCTATTCGTGTTGAAAAAAAGGATTCTGTTTTGCCTGCAATGCTAACTCTCCTATCATTCAGTTCTCCATGAAAAGTCAAATTTTCTGTTAGCAGCACCACTCAATTGGCATAAAAAGATATATAATGTAATCAGTTTTATATAAAAACCCTTCATCTTTAACTGTCCAAGAGAAGATAAGCTCCACGGCATGAAACCCACCTCAACTAGGTGACATCTTAGCTACGTCTGCCCAACTCTAACTAAGTGTGACAAAAAAGAAGCACAGAGAATTGCAATGGAACCTATTACCAAAATGCTCTGGGTGATAGCTGCAGTAATTTAGGGATGTGCAGGGAGTAACAGATTCAGAAATTACCTGTTTTGATTTTCACACATTTGAAACATTTCTGGTCCAGGAGACAGTGACAGCAATGCTGGAAAAATCTTGCAAAACAGTGAAAACAGTAAATCTTCATCACAAATGTCTATGCATGGTTGTCTGATGCATTGTTAGAGTCTGAGTCAAAGGTGAGACTGCTATGTGCAAGAGTCATGCTACCAGCACAGCCATTTACAACACCTGTCCTGGGTTCAGCTGGGACAAATCTGATTTTCTTAATAGTGTCTGGTATGATGCTATGTTTTGGCTTCAGGAGAAAAACATAGATAGCGTATCAACGTTTTGGCTGTTGCTGAGCAGTGCTGTACAAAGCCAAGGATGTTTCAGTTTCTCAGCTTCTCCTACTATCCTGCCAGCTAGGGGGCTGGGAGGGGATGAGGAACAGGAAGGGGCATTCGTATCACATGACATCATGCAAAAAAAATAAAACTGTGGGGATCTGGCCAGGGAGGGGGCAGACACTGCTCAGGAGCAGGGTGGGGGGTGAGAAATTGTGTGGCGCATCACTTGTTTTGTAAATATATACGTATATACATATTATATGCACATATATATGTATATACATATTATATGCACATATACATATGCATATATACACATATACACCTATTTTCCAGGATAGTTCAGCCCAGAAAAGAGAAGGCTGGCAGGGAGACCTCATTGCGACCTTCCAGTATTTCAAGGGAGTTTAGAAACATGAGGTAAATAAACTTTTTACAAGTGTAGTGATAGGACATGGGGGGAATGGTTTTAAACGAAAAGAGAGGAACTGTAGATTAGATGTTAGAGGGAAGTTTTTTACTGAGAGAGTGATGAGGTGCTGGAACAGGTTGCTCAGATAGGCTGTGGATGTCCTGTCCCTGGAGATTTTTAATGCTGAGTTGGATGGGGCCCTGGGCAATCTGATCTAGTACTTGGCCTAGCAGTTTGGCAGCCTTGCCTGTAGCTGGGGAGTTGGAAATTGATGAACCTTGGGGTCCCTCTCAGCCCAAGACGTTCTATGATCCTATGTTTCTATGATATATAATAATCATCACTATTATTTTTTTCTTTTCTTAGTAAATATATAAATATATTTTATCTCAACCCACAAATTTCTGCTTTGTTGGGGTTTTTTTCCAACGCTCTCTCCCATCCCAGTGGGAGGGGGCAGGGAGCAAACGGTTGTGTGGTGCTGAGCTGCCTGACAACACTATATGTCATTTCGAAGGGATTTTTTTTTTTTTTAATAGGAAGATTTATTTCTCTTCTAGATTGGTTTTCTTAAAAACATTCCCTGGACTAAGTAGGACTCTATAACTTCTCCCACTACAATAGTGCCAAGGAGCTCAGAACTGCAAAAACATGGCTGATGTGCAGCATGTATATGTTGATAAAAACAGACCAGCTGAGCTGATCCCAGCTGCCCAAAGAAAACTGTGTGACTGTTGAGATACAAGGAAAACATAACTGTTGTGAGAAGCTGTTTCTCTTACAAGCACTTACCAGCACTTAGCTGAAAACTTTTTATTCAATACCAGTCTATACATATCTATACCAGATAGGCAAAGATCTACTTCAAAAAATATCCTGAAATATATGTGCTTTGTGGCAATCATGAGATGCTTAAGAAATACTCTGGTTGCAGGAACTGGGAACTGAAGGACTGCAGTCAGTCTTTGAAGCTCTGCCTCTGCCACTGGTACATCCTCACTTGTTTCCCCAGCTACAGAATACAGCTGTTCCTTTGGGGTGCACTACTTCCCAAAGCGTTCCAGTGAGGACTTACCACAGACTGCAATTCTTCAAAATTCAATGCAAATTGGATCCAAGCCAAGGAGAAAAGTCATTCTGGCACAGACTGTTCCATCATGTACATATAAAACAGGCAACTACAGCCACATCACCCACACCAGTATGAACTCTCTTCCAGAGACGTCTCAGCTGTGTCCTGCACTCTGCCCCTAAGGGGGCTTTCCACAGACCGCAGCCTCAGTCCTTCAGGCCACGCCAACCTACTCCAGGGCAGGCTCATCCACAGAGAGCTACACATCCGAGCTCTAAACGGGGCCTGGAGAGCTGCAACACAAAGAAAGGACTGAGGTGCGGACAGGCCGCATGGGCCGGGTGTACTTGGCCAGGTTGGGTGATGAGACGAGGGCAGGGGCCGCTCCGTGCCAGACGCGGCCGTTTCCAGCCGGTTCAGCGCAGCTGAGGGTGAGTCCCTCAGCGACAGCGACGGCGCCGCTGGGGAAGGTCCGGTGGCGGCCGTGGAGATGCCCGAGGGAAGCGGCAAGAGAGGAGCCCAGTGGTGCCATGCGAGCCACACCTTGCTGCGAGCCACACCTTGCTGCGAGCCAGAGGAGGTCAATGCAGCACCACTCTTCCTGTCAGCGTGTGCGAGGGAGGAGAAAGAGAAGAACCAGCTATGGCCGTGCCTGAATCCTCCGGACACAGTCTGGGAGAAGCACGGAGACTCCAAGATCCCAGAGAGACCAACAGGGAGGCCTATGGGTACTCTCCTATGATCCCAGCAATCCAGCAAATTCGTGGTGAGGACAGAAAGGAGTGGATATTGGTCTAGTTGGAATGCTTCCTGGCCAAACAATGAGAGAAGCACCAGGCAGCGAAGGCTCCAGGCAAGAGGTGATGCTTTCAACACTGCTGGCACTGTTCAAGGCATGCCGGGCATCCGGACCATGACATCATGGGCTGAGGACCAACTTCTTGACTCTGATGACTCCTGAATGTGGGCTGTTCAACTGATAGTTGCACAGGTAGAGACTGCTGATGACAGCAGCATTGCTGCCAGCACAGCTCAGGGCATGCTGGATGCCAGAGACACTGCAGTGACAGATGAGGGCATGCAGCCGCTCTCTTGTCTTTGCCCTTTAAGTCTGGAGGATCGGGAGGAAGAATAAAAATGTGACTCTGAGGAAGATGCTATAGAAGAGGCAGTCGGCGTCACACCCGGCACATCTGATGCTTTATGTGATGAGATGGAGGCCATGCTTTCAGCTTCCCCCATGACTGCAGATCCCAGGCCTGAGGGGCATGTATCAGCATGTGAGGGAGCAGATGTGGGCCCTCAGCACGAGGTGAGCAAGGCACGTATGGATGGCGCCATGTATAAAATTGAGGCAGTGGCAGGAGCGGTGCCTGGAGTGTGCGCTGTGGGGAGACGCCTGGTGCTGTCTCCTTTCCAGCCAGCGCCATGCATTAGGGTGGAGAACCCTTCCGTTACCCCTGCCTTGCCTTCAAGCAAAGTACACTGTGAGCACACCCAGGCTTCTCGTGCCCCGAGCAGCAGATGACGGTGCCAGTGCTGTGCGCTGTGGGGAGACGCCTGGTGCTGTCTCCTTTCCAGCCAGCGCCATGCATTAGGGTGGAGAACCCTTCCGTTACCCCTGCCTTGCCTTCAAGCAAAGGGGCATGGAAAGGAGATCCTTTCCCTGAGACCCTGGCACCCACAGCATCACCAGCCAGTGGCATACAGGGCTGTGGTTTTGTTCTCTCCACACGGGTTTCTGCAGAGGCCGGAGGAGATGCAAAACGTTCCGGGTGCTTCAGAGACACACCGGAGGTACGTCCCCAGGCGGAAAGCCATCCCAGGGAGGGGCCTGTCGAGCTCAGACGGCCCACCAAGTGGCACGGAGGCCGGCAGCATTCCATGCCCTGCCATATCCAGTCCGGTCCTCCCAGGGAGACTCCATGGTTGTGGGTGGCATGCAGGGCCTTGCCTCTGCCCCCTGCCTACAGCTCTCTGTCCCCAAAGGCACCGCTGCTGCAGCTCAAGCAGCGGCTCGCCGCCGGGTGCCAGCTGTCATCAGGATGGCGCTTCGGGCTCTGCGCAGGGTTTTCAGCTGCAGCTGCATCAGGGGACCGCGAGAGGAGAGGCACGAGGCTGCAAACACCAGGCAGCTCCTATAGATGACAGACTCGATCCTGTAGAGGTAGAATTCTGATTAAACGTTATCTTTATTCTGTCCTGGCTGTGCGCCGTCTGATCTGTGCGCTCGTGCCTGCTTGGTCTCTGAGTGCAGCTACCTGGGTCAGAGCATGGGGCAATGGATCCCTGCGTTGGTGGTGCCAGCAAGTGCAGAGGGCGTGTGCGTGCAAGCCATCCCAGGGAGGGTCTGCCCAGCTCAGATGGCCCACCAAGAGGCATGGAGGCCGGCAGCACTGCGTGCCCTGCCATATCCAGGCCCACCGTCCCAGGGAAAACCTGTAGTGGTGGTGGGCAGGCAGGGCCTTGCCTCTGCCCCTTGCCTACAGCTCTCTGTCCCCCATACTCTGCGACTCGCCGCTGGTGGCCCTCCGTCGTCAGGACGACGCTGAGCCGCGGCCAGCCGGCTGCCCAGGCACGTGTGGAGGGCTGCCACAGTGGGCTGTGGTAAGCGCCAGGGCTTTGTGATGCGGGCCGGCATCGTGCCCAGAGGCCATTGTGACGCGCGGCTGCCTTGAGGGGCCAGAGTCCCCTCGAGAGAGTGCCGCTCACTCTCAGGAGAGCGGCTCCGTGAGGAGGCAGCAGCTCCCCTGCGTGCCTGCGACTGTGCCTCTGTGCGAGGACGCGGAGATGAGCGAGGAGCGGGAGAAGAAGGACGATTCCCAGCCCGACACAGGGCTGCCACGCGTGCGGGAACGCCGCCAGGTGCGGGCCGGGGAGGGAGGCGGAGGGAGGGCGCGGCAGCGGGGTGGGGCGGTGCGCCCTGAGCGCCTCTGGCCGGGGCGCAGCTCCGGCCGGCCCCGGGGGACGGCCTGGGGCACAGCTGGACGCCGCGACGAACGAGGCCAGAGTCCCTCTGGCGGGCGGGCCCGGCCGCTCCGCTGCCACAGGCGGACAGCGGCGGGGCCGGGCTCGGCCGGGCCGCCGGCGGCCTTCGAAGTCGCCGCCGCGGGGGACGCCGGTGGCGACTTCGCCACCTCCATCCCACGCCTCCTTCTCCCCACAGGTGGGCCGCACGGCGCCGCGAGCGGTGCCGCCGGGCAGCCGGAGCCCGGGCTCGTCCCTCCACGGCGTCCGTCTGCCGCCGCTGCCCGACCCGGAGAGCTCGCGGGCCTCCGGGAGCCGCCGCGCACAGGTAGGCAGCCCGAGGGAGGCGGGGCCGAACGTCTTCCCGCGCCGCGTGGGGACCGCCCTCTGCCGGTTCGGCTGTGGGGAGCGGGGCGGCAGCCGCCCGCGGGCTGAGCGCGGCCCTCGGTGCTCCGTGGAGCGTGAGCGGGAAGGACCACGCTCACTTGGTGTTTCTCCTCGGCTTCTCTTGCAGGCGGGCGGGTGGGAGTTTACGCTGTCGGTGACCTGCGGCAGTGCCAGTGGGCAAAGAAGACAGCCTCAGCCACCCTTGCTGCCTCGCTTAAGGCGGGCAGGGATGCCGGCAGCTGCACCCTGGCGTGCAGCAGCATTTTCTAATGCCCGTAAGGTGCCTGCTCTGCAAGCAGCAGCCTCCACGCTTTCTGCAAGAGGCAGAGCACGTGCCATGGGCATTAGAGGCGGCAGACTCCCAGAGATTGCTCCAAGACCTCAGCAAACACCACAGATGTTGTCCAGCTGCAACACATGCTGGGCAAACTCTGTGAGCGTGCCCAGGCTTCTCGTGCCCCAAGCAGCAGATGACGGTGCCAGTGCTGCCGACACTGCTCAGGGAAAACTGGGCGTACGCTCCGCAACATCGAGGGCTGAGGGTCAGATTCCTGCCTCTGGTGGTTCCCGAACCAGGGATGTTGGAGTGCAGGTTGAGCTGCAGGAGTTGGAAGAGGCTGCTGAGAGGGAATCCCCAGAATGGTCATCTGGCAAACTGTGGAGCGCCTCTCTTGCCTCATCCGCTGAGGCAGACAGCATGCGTTCAGCTTCTCTTCTGGCTGCAGACCCTGGGCCTGGAGGACACCTGGAGCCGTTGCCCGTAACAGTTCCTGAAAACGGGGAAAACTCAAATTCTTCCAAGGCTGAATACTTTCCAGAGGAAGCCAATGCGGCACTTCTTTTCTGGAGAGCATGCGAGGGAGAAGATGAGGAAACAGCTACCGCCATGCCTGAATTCTCCGACCAATCTCTGGGAGAAGCACGGAGATTGCAAGATCCCAGAGAGGTGTACGGGGAGGCGTATGGATATCCTCCAGTTCACCCAGCAATCCGGAGAATCCGGGATGAGGTGAAGAAGGACCAGATGCTGTCCAGCTGGAACACGTCCTGGCCAACTAGCATGAGTGTGCCCAGGCTGCTAAGGCCCCAAGCAAGAGAAGACAGTGCCAGTGCTGCTGACAGTGCTCTGGGCACGCTGAGCGTCTGCAGCGTGACACCGAGGGCTGAGGGCCAGTTTTCTGCTTCTGATGATTCCCCAGCCAGGGATGTTATAGTCCAGGATTCGCAGCTAGAGTTGGAAGAGACTGCTGGGATAGAAACGGCAGGACAGTCATCTGGCACCCTGCAGGTTGCATCTCTTGCCCCATCTGATGAGGCACACACTGTGTGTTCACCGTCTCTTCTGGATGCTGGTCCTGGGCCTGCAGGACACCTTGAGCCTCTGCCCGCATCAGTGCTGGAAGATGCAGAAAGCTCAGATTCTTCCGAGGCTGCACGCTCTGCAGTGGAGGCCAGGGCAGCACCACTCCTCCTGTCAGTGTCCGAGGGAGGAGAAAAAGAAGAACCAGCTATGGCCATGCCTGGATCCTCCCGACAAGCTCTGGAAGAACCATCGAGATCCAAAGATCCCAGAGAGATCTATGGGGAAGCCTACGAATATTCTCCAGTTTTCCCAGCAATTCGGAGAATTCGGGATGAGGCGAGGAGGGAGCAGATGTTGTCCAGCTGGAACATCTGCTGGCCAAACAACGTGAGCAGGCTCCGCCTGCTGAGACCCCAAGCAGCACATGACAGTGCCAGTGCTGCTGACACAGCTCAGGGAATGCTGGACACCTGCACCACAACACTGCAGGTGGAGGGTCAGTCTCCTTCTTCTGGTGATTCCCAAACCTGGGATGATGTGGGAGTGGAAGATGTACAGCATGATTTGGAAGAGATTGCTGAGATAGAAACCGCAGGACAGTCATCTGGAGACCTGTGGAACGCATGCCTTGCACCATCTGATGAGGCAGAAACAGTGCGTTCAGCTTCTCTTCTGGATGTAGGTCCTGGGCCTGCAGGACAGCTTGAGCCTTTGCCTGCATCAGTTCCTCAAGAGGCAGAAAACTCAGGCTCTTCCATGGTACCACACCATCGCTCTCCGGCGGAGGCCAGTGAAGCACCCTTCTTCCTGTCACTGTGCGAGGGTGGAGAAAGAGAAGAACCAGCTATGGCCATGCCTGAGTCCTCCGGACAAGGTCTGGGAGAAGCAGGGAGATTGCAAGATCCCAGAGACACCAACAGGGATGCCTGTGGGTACTCTCCTATGATCCCAGCAATCCGGAGAATTCTTGATGAGGACAGAAACGAGCAGATGTTGTCGCACTGGAATATTTCCTGGCCAAGGAATGTGAGAAGCCCCAAGCAGCGAAGGCTCCAAGCAAGAGGTGACACTTTCAATACTGCTGGCACTGTTCAGGGCATGCCGGGCATCCGGCCCACAACTTCACGGGCTGATGGCCAGTTTCCTGACTCTGGTGATTCCCGAATGTGGGTTGTTAGACAGTCACTTGTGCAGGAAGAGTCCAGTGATGACAGCAGCAGTGCTGCCAGCACTGCTGAGGCCATGCTGGATGTCAGAGACACTGCAGTGACAGATGAGGGCATGCACCTGCTCTCCTGTCTTTGCCTTTCAACACTTGAGGCTGCGGAGGAAGTCTGGGATTGTGACTCTGAGGAAGATGCTTCAGCAGAGGCATTCAGCATCACACTCAGCACATCTGATGATTCATCTGGTGAGGTGGAGGCCACGTCTTCAGCTTCATCTGTGGCTGCAGATTCCAGGCCTGAGGAACATTTGTCAGCATGTGAGGGAGCAGATGTGGGGCCTCAGCACAAGGTGAGCAAGGCGCATGTGGACGGCACCAGGCATGAAATTGAGGCAGAGGCAGGAGCGGTGCCTGGAGTGTGCGCTGTGGGGAGATGCCTTGGTGCTGTCTCCTTTCCAGCCAGCTCCATACATTAGGGTGGAGAACCCTTCCGTTACCCCTGCCTTGCCTTCAAGCAAAGGGGCACAGATGTGGAATCCTTTCCCTGAGACCCTGGCACCCACAGCATCACCAGCCAGTGGCATACAGGGCTGTGGTTTTGTTCTCTCCACACAGGTTTCTGCAGAGGCCGGAGAACGTGCACAGAGCTCCGTGTGCTTTAGTGACGCACCGATGGATGGCTCAGGTACATCCCCAGGCAGAAAGCCATCCCAGGGAGGGGCCTGTCGAGCTCAGGTGGCCCTCCAAGTGGCACGGAGGCTGGCAGCGTTCCATGTGCTGCCATATCCAGTCCGTTCCTCCCAGGGAGACTCCATGGTGGTGGATGGCAGGCAGGGCCTTGCCTCTGCCCCTTGCTTACAGCTTTCTGTCCCCCACAGGTACCGCTGCTGCACCACACGCAGCGGCTCGCCGCCGGGTGCCAGCTGTCATCAGGATGGCGCTTCGGGCTCTGCGCAGGGTTTTCAGCTGCAGCTGCATCAGGGGACCGCGAGAGGAGAGGCACGAGGCTGCAAACACCAGGCAGCTCCTATAGATGACAGACTCGATCCTGTAGATGTAGAATTCTGATTAAATGTTATCTTTATTCTGTCCTGGCTACGTGCTGTCTGATCTGTGTGCTCGTGCGTGCTTGGTCTCTGAGTGCAGCTGCTGGGGTCAGAGCACGGGGCAATGGATCCCTGCGTTGGTGGTGCCAGCAAGTGCAGAGGGCGTGGGCGTGTAAGGCATACTGCATAGGCTTGGGTATTCCCTACACTGACATCATCATTCCCCCATATGGGGATGTCATCAGCCTTCAGCCAAACCCGGACACTGTGGTCCACCGTAACCTTCTTCAGCCTCCATGCCTATGCTCTGGGCGCCAGAGTGGGCGAGTGTTTGTACCCCTGGGGTAATCGGGTGAATGCGCATTGCTCTCCCTCCAGGTAAATGCAAACTGATTGTCCTCCGCCGTCCTCAAGGGGAGCATAAAAAACCTGTCTTAGACATCAACAGCAGCCAGAAAGGGGTGAGCCTGTTCCTGTAGGGCAGCAATCAGTTCTGAAACATTTGGGACAGCTGTTGCTGAAGGGGCAGTGTTGGCATCCAGGCACCTGTAGTCCACTCTAAGTCTTCATTTGCCATTAGACTTCCACATGGGCCATACAGGAGAGTTAAAAGGAGGCACTATTATCCCTTGACTGTGTAGTTCAGCTATTCCAGGCGCTATACCTTCCTTAGCTCCTAAAGGGAGAGGGTTGGGCTTCATGTTTGTTGTCTTGGAAGGAAGTAGGGCTGGGGCTACCTACGGTAGTCTAAGAGTTGGACTAGCCCAATGGGGATCTGGGGGGAGACTGCCAAAACTACACCATCATCCATGACCCAACAGTTCTCATACACAAGGGTTAGTAAATATCCACATGTCCCATCTCCCCCCTTGCTTAACAGAGATGGGATTGGCAGTTTCCCACTCCAGTCCCTAGATCTAACTTAACTCACTCTTCTGAGGGGGAAGCAGAGGGAGTTAGCACTGATGAGGTTGTGATTTACTGTAGGGTTTGCTCCAAGGGAGCAGACGAAGGAAGACTCTAGCCTCAAGAATCAATTCTCTGAGCCTATCCTGAGCCTGTGCTAGTTCAGTGCTGGGATAGAGAGGGGGCAGAAGGCTCCTCCTCTTCCCCCCCCAAGCACTTCATCAGTGGTTCTGGTTGCTGAGACTGCTGCTGCACCTCAATCAGCTGCTCTTGTAATTTTCCTACTATCTCCTGCAACGAGGAGATAATGCTGGCTCCTGAGAACCATTGCTGCCCACAGTACTCCTGAGCTGGGATCAGCGCTGCCCCGAGTACTGCACAAACCACTGCGTTACCTTTTCTTCAGTGATATTTCTGTTCTGCCCTTAAGCCTGCTCCCAGTCACATACTGCCTGTGGGTTCTGCCAATTATTGCTTGCCCAACTGAGCCCCAGCGGAGCAAGACAAGAATTGAAGTCCCTCAGCATTTTCAGAATACACTCTGGGCCCATCCCTCCTTCCATGCTTAGTACCAGCTACTCATAATGTACCTCAAGAAACTCTTCTTTTTTTTTTTTCCCCCCCCACATCTCTTGTCGAACTTTATTCCATCCGTGCCTTGGCCTTCCCAATGCCATCCCTGCACATCCAGACAGCATCCCTCTGTTCCTCCCTGGCCACCTATCCCCGCTTCCACTGCTTCCTTCTTTTCCCTCAGCCTTCCCAGCAGGTCCTTGCTCAGCCACGCTGGTTTCCTGCCACCCCTGCCTGATTTCTTATTCTGGGGGATGGAGAGCTCTCGTGCTCTCAGAAACACATTCTTAAATGTGCTGCCAGCTGTGTTCCATTCCTTTGTGCCTAAGGGCAGTTTCCTAGGAGATCTCATTCAACCATTCCTGAAACAGTTCACTGAAGTTCACTCTCCTGAAGTTCAGCGTCTTGACTCCACTCTGCCAGGCCCATGTTCCTGGAGATCACAAACTCAACCAGGGCATGGTTGCTGCAGCACAGGCTGCCTCCAATCTTAACCTCTCTGACCATCTCCTCCGCATGGCTGAGCACCAGGTCCAGCAATCATTGGTGACCAGCTGGTCCCCTCTGGTTGACCCGTCCAAGACCTGTACCAGAAAGTTACCATTAATGGGCTCCAGGAGTCTCCTGGATCACTTGCAGCTAGCTCACCACGTTGTTTTACCAGCAGATATCTGGGTGGTTGAAATCCCCCAGCAGGATCAGAGCCTGGGAGTGCAACACCTCTTGCAGCTGAAGGAAAAAGGTCACATCAATAGGCTCCCCTTGATTAGGTGGCCTGCAGTAGACCCTGACCACCAGCAGTCTTTGTTGGTCTCGTCCCTGGTTTTAACCCACAGGCTCCCAACCTGTGCCCGACTATTTCTCAGAGGCAGCTCTCTGCAGTCTATCCTCTTTGTGATGCAGGCGGCAATTCCCACACCCCTCCTACCTTGCCTATCCCTTCTAAAAAGCTTATAGCCCTCAGTGGGGTTATTCCAGTTATGCAAATCAGAGAATCAGAGAATTGCTCGGGTTGAAAAAGACCTTCAAGATCACCCAGTCCAACCACAACCTAACCATCCTACCCTAACTCTAACAAACTACCACTACGCCACGTCCACGAGCACCACATCCAGAAGGTTGTTAAACACATTCAGGGATGGTGATTCAACCACCTCCCTGGGGAGCCTATTCCAGTGCTTAACAACCCATTCTATAAACAGTATTTCCTGATATCCAATCTAAACCTCCGCTGGCGAAACTGCCTGCACTGCCAGCACTGCCTGCACTAATTGCCTGCGCTGCCTGCACTGCCAGCATTAACTGCCAGCACTGCCTGCACTGCCAGTGCTAATTGCCCGCGCTGCCTGCACTGCCTGCACTAACAGCCTGCACTGCCAGTGCTAACTGCCCGCACTGCATGCACTGCCTGCACTAACAGCCTGCACTGCCTGAACTGCTTGCACCAACGGCCAGCGCTAACGGCTGTGCCACGCCCTTCTGTCGCACCACGCTCTGTTTGCCTGTCCCGTTGGCTGCGCTCCCTGGGGCCCGCCTTTGTATGCATGGGGGGGTGCCGGCACTCCTCACTCTGCCCACCCACATCAGAGCCGCCGAGCTGCTGGGGGGCGGGCGGGAGCGGGGCTGGGAGGGCCGCTTCGCTCTCCCTCAGATTCCTACTTTCCATTGCTTTTTTACTCTGATTTGGACCCTCTAAAAACGGTCCCTAGGCATGAGCCTCCACTGTAAAGCTGATCCGCTCGAGGTCTGTAAACAGTTGATTCTCTTTGTGGATTGCTAGCAGATCAGAATCTCAAAAGTATGAGGTCTGCTACGAAAGGAAAGCCTCCACTTCTATTATATTGTCCCACAACATCAGAGGCAGATGCTGGTGATATGGACAGGGAGGTTGAACCTTCCCACCACTATTCTGTTACATTTCATCGTCACGCGCCAGATGGCCGCAGAGGAGCAGTCTGACAAAATGGCCTCTGGCGTGACCTCGCAAATGGAGCAAAGGTGTGTCACTGAGTTCCTCAATGAGGACAAAATGGCACCCACTGAAATTCATCATCACTTGCTGAGAGTATATGGAGACCAAACAGTGGATGTGAGCACAGTGGGTGGTGCGTTTCAGCAATGACACCATCACAGCAGCTGTGAAACAGTGGGTCAACTCTGCTGGCATAGAGTTTTACAAGCACGGCATGCAGGCTCTTGTTCATCACTGGTGAAAATGCACAGCCTCCGGGGTTGTGTAACGTTACCCCTGAACAACTGCAGAATGATGAAAAACAAAATATCTGGAAAAGGTATGCGGTCACTTTGGCAATTCTAGAGAGACACAAGTCACTGCAACGTGCAGGGGCCTGGCCCACGGATAACAACGCGATTCAGCACCCTGGAGTGCAAGAGAAAGTCTCTGGATCTGACAGTAATGTGACAGGCCCCGCAATTGTTCCTGCCCCTGTGGCAGGCCCTGCAGTTACTGCAGCTCCTGTGGCAGGCCCTGCAGTTACTCCAAGCCCTGCGACGGGGCTCAGCTGCGTCCTGCACTCTGCTCCTGACGGGGCTCTCCACAGACCGCAGCCTCGGTCCTTCAGGCCACGCCCACCTACTCCAGCGCGGGCTCCTGCACGGAGCGCGGCACATCCGAGCTCTAAACGGGGCCTGGAGAGCTGCAACACGAAGAAAGGACTGAGGTGCGGCCAGGCCGCTTGGGCCGGGTGTACTTGGCCGGGTTGGGCGATGAGACGAGGGCAGGGGCCGCTCCGTGCCGGACGCGGCCGTTTCCAGCCGGTTCAACGGCCCCAGCGCAGCCGAGGGCGAGCCCCTCAGCGACAGCGACGGCGCCGCTGGGGAAGGTCCGGTGGCGGCCGTGGAGATGCCCGAGGGAAGCGGCAAGAGGGGAGCCCAGCGGTGCCCTGCGAGCCACACCTTGCTGCGAGCCGGTGACTCCATGGGGGCTGCCAGGAGAGGGGCGCGGAGGCTCCAAGTGCAGCTCCGGCCAGCCCCGGGGAATTCCCTGGGGCACAGCTATTTCCAGGACAGGGCAGCAAGAGCTGAGAGCCCTGTAAGACTCACACCCAGTTGCATCAGAGATGCGTCAGAGTACAGACCAGGTATGTCCCCAAGTGGGGAGCCATCCCAGGGAGGGCTTGTTGAGCCTGACCAGCCCAGAGAGCAGCATGGAAGCTGGCAACACTGCATGCATACTGTCCTGCTGTGCCCAGGCCACCCCTCCCAGGGGAAAGCTGTGGTGGTGTGGGGCATGCAGGACCTTGCCTGGTGCCCGCCCTGCCCCTTGCCTGTAACTGTCTGTCCCCCACAGGAACTGCCACATCTCATCCAAGGTTTCTGCAGAGCACAGAGGAGCTGCACAGAGCCCCAGGTGCTTCAGAAACACACCGGAGAATGGCCCATGTACGTCCCCAGGCAGAAAGCTATCCCAGAGAGGGCCTGCCCAGCTCGGATGGCCCACCAATTGGCATGGATGCTGGCAGCACTGCGTGCCCTGCCATATCCTGGCCCACCCTCCCGGGGAAAATCTGTATCAGTGGGTGGCAGGCAGGGCCTTGCCTCGGCCCCTTGCCTACAGCTCTATGTCTCCCACATGTACCACTTCCACATCACACACAGTGGCTTGCTGCCAGTGGCCTGCCATTGTCACGATGGCACTTCGATCTCTGTGCAGGGCTTTCACCTGCAACTGCATCACGGGATAGCAAGAGGAGAGGCATGAGGCTGTCAGCACTAGTATGAGACCCAACAAAATGGAAACACATGGCAAACTGTTGATGTAAGTGCATATGCTGTATGGGAACAACAGGGATTTCTTTGTGAAAGTACTGCCATCTAATCTCAAGACACTACAGTATCATAGAATCCTAGAACAGCTTGGATTTTGATGGAATCTCGAAGATCATCTTGTTCCAACCTCCCCGCTCTCCCCAAAGTGGGCAGGGTAGCCAACCTCTAGATCCATCTGCCCAGGTACCCATCAAGCCTTGCCCGGAATGCTTCCAGGGATGAGGCATCCAGAACTTCTCTGGGCATTCTGTTCCAGTGCCTCACCACCCTCTGACTGAAGAATTTCTTCCTAACATCTACTCTAAACCTTCCTCTTTCAGTTTAAATCCATTCCTTCTTGTCCTATGACTATTATGTTTTGTACCTCAAGGGGATTTGATGCTGGGTGAAAACAGCAATTAGTTTTAATTGTATTATTTTAATTGATATATTATACTGCATGTTATCATGATTGTGGTTGCTATATGCCTTGTCAATGGCATAATATAATCAGTCAGATTAAAAAAAAATGAATTCTGATGGAACCAGAGTTGGCTTCAGCATGTAACATTCATCCATGCTACTCTGAAGGACTGTTATGACAGATGGAGCCCAAAGTCACGGACTAAATGAACTGGATGGACAATTTAGAGAGATGGTCCACAGACTACAGGAATGATATCTGTGTGTATTTATCAAAAGCCAGGATGGGTGATGGTAATTAACTGGTATATACGGTAAAGTGTGGGACCTCGGCATGATGTAAATGATATGGAATGTGCTGGTTTCAGCCGGGACAGAGTTGATTTTCCCTTCACAGAGTCTGGTATGATGCTGTGTTTTGGCTTTAGGAGAAAAACAATGTTGATAACACACTGATGTTTTAGTCATTGCTGACCAGTGCTGTACAGAGCCACATGTTTCAGCTTCTTACTTTCTTGTTCTGTCCTGTCAGCAAGAGGGCTGGGGAGGAACAAGGAGCATGGAGGGGACACAATCAGGACAGCTGACCTAAACAGGCCACAAGGATAATCCTCACCGTATCACCATGTCATGTGAAAAAAACCTCAAAACTGAGGGTTTGACTGAGATGGGCAGCCACTGCTCGGGGAGAGACTGGCAGGTGGTAATTGCTTGTGCATCATTTGTTTTGTAAGTATAAATACATGTGTATGTATTATTATCATTACTGTTATTTCTCTCTTCTTTTTCTGCCTTAGTAAACAGTTTTTATCTCAACCAAAAAGTTCAACTTTTTTTCCCAATTCTCTCCCCCATCCCACTGAGAGGCCAGATAGTGAACAAGAACAGTTGTGTGGTGTGTAGCTGCCTGACTGGTTAAACCTCAACAACCATGTTTTTAATGTTCATTGGTTCAATTTCTTGAAGAATATAAACATCACATATGATATGATCCCACAGCCTTCTGTCTGTGCCTAGGGGAACATTTTTAAAACTAAGGTAGGCTAAAATAGGACCTTTCTATTGTCCTCTATACTACTGTTGTCTTCCAGAAATAATGTATTTGTGTGAGGAAAAAAAAACACAACAAAACAACAAAGTTAATATTCTTCATTGCTTTCTTTCTTCTTATTTTGAATTATATTTTTTGGCTGAACTAAAATGAAAATTTCCAGAAAGATTACTGGAATTGCACAACTGTGCATTGTTCATTAAGAGTAGCTTTTTTCCCCAGAAGGATGTCCTGACCTTTACAATCAGACAAAGCTTAAAATAAATACATAAAATAGGCAAATTTCTCCTGGTGGTGGTTTGTTTCTTTTAAGTGGAAACAACAGAGACAGTCCCTAAAGCTCCACGGTCTCTCTCTGTCGCTTCACCACATAGGGTTCCTCCTCTCATGGCTGCCATCTTTTCTGAACTGATCGCTCATGGGCTTCCCACAGGCTGCAGCTCTTCAAGCACTACTTCAAAGCGGCTCCGTACCCCGCGGTCCATCCTGTAGAAACTGTCCCACGGTCAGCAGCGCCCCCAGAGCTTCACCACCGCACGCTCCTCTTCAAGAGTGGCAGCTCGCCCAGCCCTCCTGCCCCACCGCGGGCCACTCTCCACGGCTGCAGCTCCGGCCCGGGGCTGCTCCTGCGGGCACAATATGGCTGCGGCCTCTTGCAGGCGCCCAGTGCCGCGCCGCGGGCTGCTCCATGGCTGCAATGGAGATCTGCTCCGCGTGGTGCCCACGGGCTGCAGGAGACAGCCTGCTCCTCCGCGGGCCTCTCTTGGGCTGCAGGCAGCTCCTGCTCTGTGCATGGAGCACACCCTTCTGCACTGACCTCGGTGGCTGCAGTTCCTCTCTCATTCCTCACTCCCCCCTCCCAGCTGCTGTCCTTACATCTCCTCTCCCAGAATCACAACCAGCATTGCTCACTGGCTCAGTTTTGACTCGTGGTGGATCTCTCCTGGAGCTAGACAGAACTGACTTCTATCTAACATAGGGCATCTGATAGAGTCCTCTCACAGACTCTAACAGAGGTTACCCCTGAATCCTGTTCTCTCCCACCCCCTCCTCCTTTTGAGGATGACTTTTCCTCAAAAGCTGTGGTGGGGAAGAAGAAAAAGGATCAGCCTTCAGGATCAACCTTCTCTTCCCCATACCCTTTGCCTGCACCAGCAGGATCCTGGAGTTATCCCTACAGCCTTGACCTTTGCATGGGCTGAACCCTGTGCACTCAAAATTCCTGTTCTGGCAGTATCCCGTGAACCAGCAGTGGAGGAGATTCTCATGTATTGGCAGAAGTAGGGAGCGGGAGCTTCTAGCATTGCACATCACAGGAGTTTTCACCTGTTAGATATCTCCTGCTTTCCTCTTCCTTTGAAACAGAGGGTGAGGTATCTAAATAGACTCTGTTCATATCCTTGTTCATCTTCCCCAGTGATTGCCATTTCCTACAGCTTCTTCATGTGGTCCCTCTGCACCCTGACCACAGCACACCTCCCTGAGATGAGGCCACCACTGCTCCCAGTGAAACCACTCCAAACACCCTTCAAACAACACCTGGACAACCACATCCTCTCTCAGGATATGCTTCTGGGTTAAAATCTACTATGTGCTAAGGGCATACTGTTTCTCCAGCCCGTGGTGGCCACAACACATGGCACATCTTCATGCTATGTAGCTTTCAGCAGAGCTGCTGTGTCCCTGTTGCCATGCTGCAAGCACTGCTGAAGGCTGCACACTGTCCTTCCTTGCTGCCCTCATCTGCTTGGTTGTCTGTCTCTTCACCAGCTGACTGCTGAATGAGGGTTTGAGACCCACAAGTACCATCTCTTCCAGCCAGCCAGAAGCAAGCTATCACCCAGAGCATCCACCAGGATTCTCTGAAGAAGCCTGGGAACAGCTACAACAATTTCTGTCGCTCTGTGTGTTGCTCCCAGTCTTAATAATCAGACTTAACGATCTTCCTAAAATACCGTGTTTGCAGTGCCTCTGATATGAATCAATGTTTAACAAGGGCAAAAAGGGCTGCTTACTACAAAATAAATACTTGCACAGAAAGATTAGGCATTTGTTTAGCAAGCTTAATTAAAAAGCTCTACTTGGTGCCTTTTTGAGGATCTAAACTCCTTGATAAAGAAATAAGCTGTTTTTCCAGTTCTGGCTTCCTTTTCTTTGTAAGTGGTGAGTAGTTTCAAAGATCAAAAGACAAATTCTCATATGCTATCTTAATTTAAAAGATATTTTAACATTCTGATAAGCACAGTTTTGGAATGCTTCATTTTGTTTGCCTCACTAGTCAATGAGCAAACTTAGGGTAATTAACCAAAGTGATATTTCCCAGTCAGTCTTTGCATTTAGATTGTGAATGTGTAAGTTTAAATAGCAAAAACTACATACACTAAAGAATAAACGTTTGTCTACTAGATAATACAATGGAGAGGAAGATACTGTACTGCATTTAGATTTAGTCATATAGAATTATGAAAATGGAAAGCATAAACAATAATCAAGTGATGTTGAATTAAACTTTACAGATTGAGTGTTTGATAATATTTTCTGTGTATCTACTAAAGATGCTGAACTTTTCTGAACAAACTGGATTAGACTAGACTAAAATATCTCAGTCCTTTTGACCTTGCAGTTCATAGTACTATTTATATACAGTGTTTGTATAACTACGAAGCATAAATTGATCTAAGCCAAGGATGTGACATGCAAAAGAATTAAAACAGAAAAATCCCTTTCATGTCATGTAAATGGCTTGTTCCTTAATGTCAGTTAACTCTTGATTTCAGGAATAAAGCGTTTGGATATTAATGTACATGATAAATGGGGAAAATGTACTTAATATTAAAACTAAAAAGCTGTAGTGCAAATTGGAAACTAATAATATGACATATTAAGAGAGGTTTTCACCATGAGTTTACACATCACAGACATTTCAGAAAGCCTTTTTGCATGGCATAAGTGAAGTAAATTAAAAAACAAATCTTGAACTGTAAAGTATATGAACTCAGCATTCGTGAAAGAAATTCTGCCTTTAAAATGCAGCCACTGATATTACAATTGCATTGCACTAGAATAATAAAGAACTGCATTAGTAATATGCAGTAAAATAATTTAAATCTATATAAACACACTATACTTCAAAATTATCAAGAGAAGATTTAGATTGATTGAAGCTTCCCTTTTCCCACTGTTGTTTATTTCTTTTTTGATTATGGATTTTCACTAGGTGAGGAAAAAGGAAAAAAAATGCAAAAAATCCCACAACCTTTGCATTTTTAATTTTTCTTGGAATACATTTTCTTGGAAAATTAATTTAATTTGAGCATAATTAGTTTTATTTTCTTAGCTTAAGCTGTGAGTAGCACTTGGAGCTCACTTGTTTTCATTAGAAAAATGAATTTATGAAGGTCACGTATTTGGCATGAGTCCATTCAATTAAAAATAATGCACACAAATTTCTGTTTGTCTTAACACTGGAATAAAGTAATACCTGACATTTCTCCTGTAGAAGATTCAAAGTTCTTATCTAGCAAGCACCCTGTTATACCAATCTTTACTTGTGCAAAATACTGACTACCCAAAAGACTTTATGATGCTTTGGTCAAGTTTGCCTAATGTCAAATAGCATCCTCAAGAAATGTGAGAGAAAAAAAAACCTCACAGACTAAGGCCTGGATCCAAAGTGGACTGGAGACAGTATTTTCAATTTCTGTAGTGGACTTTGGACAATATCACAAATGGGAAATGCTTCCTACAGTGTTACTACAGGAAAGTTTTAATATTTAATATTTTAAACCAGTGTTTACAAAAGAGAATGGTAACCATTCAGCAGAATCTAAAGTCTTGAAGAGGACTGTAGATTAAATTAGTAAACAGCTGCATCATAGTAGCTACAAACTCATAGAGATTTGTTCTTCTAAAGAGCTTACACAGGATATATACACTGAATCAGAGAAATATGGCCTTGTAAAATTTCTTCAGGAATTTCATGTGAGCTTGCACTGGAACCAGAACCAAGAGCTAGAATTTTTCACAAATGTATTTATTCACATAAAAAGACCCTCATGCCCCAATGGTTATTTTGGATGTCAGAGGCCATTTTGTAGATGTTCCATACTACTGGAAATCACTAAAGACTCCCAGTTCTACTGATTATAGCAACAGCTGGGAAGTCAACAACTTCAGGCAGTTAAGTGAATTATTACATGTCATTTGAAAGATGTTTTACCTTCTTGGTCAGATATCTAACCAGTAACATTTTATCTTTATATTATTCTATTCTAAATCTAATGCCACTCAGCATGACAGTATCTTACTTCTTGTACCCTAGCTAGAGATCTGTGCAAATCCATCATCTTCACATCACCCACAGTATGTAGATGTTCTCTCCTCTTTCTAGGCCAGCTCACAGGGATCTTCTCCAAACAGGCTACACTAATTCTCGATTAGTGCTCTGTCTCAATACCACAATATTATTTGCATGATGAAGGTACTTCATGTCTTCCTTCAATCTGCTGCCTAATAATTTTATTTAATACTCCCTATTCTACCAAGAGAATTATTTTTTCTCCGTTTTTCCTTTTAACCTGACTTTTATCCTTTTGTATTCCTTCAAAATGTTTCTTTTTTGATCTACAGAGGCTAGTTTTTTTTCTGTGCTATCTTATGGATAAAATTTAGTCAACCATTTTCATTTTTCTCTCCCTGTTTTACTACAGCTTCCCAAAAATAGAAATCACCTTATTTAGAATCATGTGTTAG
Organism: Pavo muticus; assembly: GCA_016647715.1. Classification (NCBI taxonomy): domain Eukaryota; kingdom Metazoa; phylum Chordata; class Aves; order Galliformes; family Phasianidae; genus Pavo; species Pavo muticus. The sequence continues at coordinate 101,208 of JACDJE010000691.1, read as the reverse complement.
TACAGTGGAATAACTGCATAGATAGGCAGGCAGACGAGCAGGCCCTGGCCCAAGTTTTAGCTAATTGAGTAGACTATGAAGAGCTTTTGGATTTCAAATGAAAAATCCTGGGCATAGAAAATAACAGAGACAAAATCTCATAGGAGTTACAGAGAGCACTATTAAAGGATGAACGGATATCAAAGTATTGCAGGAGTTAGCAGATGCTGTAGCTGAACCCCTCTCAAAAATATACCAAAGGTCTGGAGAGTCTGAGAACACCTCTCTTGACTGGGAGCTAGCCAGTATTATTTCCAGCTCAAAGAGGCCTGTAAGTCTAACCTTAGTGCCTGGAAAAGTTATGGAGAAGATTATCCTGGGGGATACTGAGAAGCAGTTATAGAACAAAATATTTATCAGTCATAGTCAACGTGTTCATCAAGGGAAAGTCCTGCCTTAGTAATTTGTCATATATCCTTCTATGATAACATTACTGACTTCATGGAAGAAGGTAAGGCTATGGATGTACTCTTTCTGGATTTTAGTAAGGCCTTTGATACCATCCCTCACAGCATCCTTCGAGACAGATTGTCCGACTGTGAGGTGAACAAGTACATACTGTGTTCGCTGAAAAACTGACTCAATGGTAGAGCTCAAAGGGTTGTAATGAATGGGGGATACATCTGCCTGGTGGACAGTTAATAGTGGTGTTATCCACAGCTCAATTCTAGCTGTTTTTGTTCAACATTTTTATTAATTATCTGGAGTCCTAACTTTGATGGATTCAGCAACTGCCTTAGCAATATCTTTTTTTTTTCTTGTGTTCCTTATCTTAGTAGTTCCTAATAGCACATTGAGCTCCATGTCACACTGAACTGATCTCCTTACATTCTTTTCTTTCGCTTTACTCCTGAGTGGCATCAGTTCTGGATGTTGTTAGGTATGGGAGTATGTGACTAGTGCACATGACTATGTATTTCCTGGACTGAATTCCACCTGTGCAATTTGGATGCTCGGTTTTTAAATTTTGTGACATCTTTTTGTGAGAATTTTGGTATTTTATTACTCTGAATTAATTGCATATCATCAGAAAACTATTCATGTCCTTTTTTAGACTGTAAATGAAAACTATATATCACAGGTTTCAGCAACAGCTCTTTGTAGAATTTAATTAATAATATCTTAACTACAAAATATATTTAAAATAATGTTCTACTTTTTTTCCCTCTGAAACCTCTATGAAACCAATTCAGGCATGTGTTCTGAAGTTCAACGCTTGGGTGGTTCTCACAACTTAATGGTTTATTGAAATGGATGGCTTGTGATTGCACATGGTCAACAAATATAAAGGTCTATAATTTGTCAGACATTTAGAATACAGATGTGCCAGATTTGTGGCTGAAGATTTGATTTAAGGAAATAATATATAGCTTTTTCCATCCAAGGCATCAATGCCTATATACCTCAAAGCACTTTTTCTCTCGATGGCCCTTTGGCATAGGGCATGCTGTTTCTTAAATCAAACCTATTATCTCTATAGCAAAACCAACAGACTTAATCAGTTCATTGCAAAACACAAGGAGTTTAGGGAAAATAAATCAAAGCTCTTCACTGAAAACACAAACAAAAATAAAAGATTGAATATACTGACACTGTCTTTTATTTTAAATAATTTTGGAGAGTATCAAACATGGACTCTCAGAGTTTGTGGAATATCTGGCTGCTACAGAACATTAAAATCATGAGCAAACAAAATTGTTCTGCAATGGATCTTGATGCAGTTGACATTATGAATCAGAGTCATCTGTGAAAACATTATTGCTTAGATTCTTGTTTTGCTGGTGAATAAAACCCCAAAACAAGGACAGAAAGAATTAGCAACATCTTGAAATGTCATTGGTTTAAAAAAAAAAGCATTGAAATAAGGCATTTTTCAGAATTTCCAAGTATGTCTTTTACTTAAGAAGAACGAACACATAGGCCATAACATCTGAAGTTATTTATTCTTCTTACACATTAAGAACTTCGTAGAATTGTCCAGTTTTACCTCAAATAGTACAATACTTCAAATATTGAAAACTGAGAAACTGTTCACATAGAAACATCAAAAACCTATGTTAGCAAATCTGTGGAAGCAGATTAAAAAGCAGTACCAAAATTATAATGATTAACTTCAGAATCCTGACTTTTCAGATGCATCATCAACTGCTGAGCACACACTAAAGCAGTGCAGTGATACTATCTAATACTCTTCCCTACTCAACCTAGTGGTGAATGTTTTGTTATATATTTTCAGCAGAAGGAAAATTGATGATACAGGGTTGTGGGTTTTGTTGTTGTTTAGTTTTGGTGTTTTTTGTTTTTTTTTTTTGTGGTTTATTTTTTGGTGGTGATTTTTATTGCACAACAGCTGCAATGCTAAAATACTAAAATACTGTATTCTTCCTCTCTCCACAATACCAAACCCCAGAAGACTTGGCTGTTAATTCTAAACGAGTATTGTAGGACTGCCTTAAAATATTTCTGCTCTTAAATATTGAGAGGGAACTAGAACGAAGTGCTCCTGGGTGCCGAGAATTCCCACACAGCTGTGCTATGACTAGAGCTATGAGCATGTTATCTCTGAAGGTTTGTAGAGTGGATTCTGTGGCTTATATTTTGGCTTCAGTACACACAATATGTATTCTGTTTCCTAAGTAATATTGCCTTAGCGTTACATTACCTGCAATAAGCAAGTCTCGCCGCCTTTTACAGACAAAGACTATGAAAGAAAAACCAACATCCTGTTATCATTTTCATTCCAAATCAGATCCTTATCCCTAGTAAAGTTGGAGGGGGCTGTGCAGTAATCCATTAAACACTGAAACTCATTTAATGTTCGCTGCAGGATTCATAAGTTTTCTTGTAGCCTTGAAACAAGCATATTGCAAACATGGCATTTATTTCATGGCCTGAAATTAGACTCATCTTAGAAAGTTTTATTAAAAAAAATTATGCATTGCTATTTACAATACAGTTGTTAAGATTCCTGGGAATAACAGATTGTCATTTAACAACATTTTATGAAGAGGCAATGACAGCTCCAGAGCCCTGCACAAAGCAGAGCATCTCTGCAGTTTGTACGCATCAGTAGGGAAGTGAAATGAAATCTCTTCAGTTCACACAGAATGCAAATGCATTGCCCTGTCATGACATCCTTTATTTGAAAATTTGTATGTTCACATATATATTCTTTATCCTTGCTTATGACCTATATTATTTACTCACATTTTGGCAACTCTTTTGTCCCTTTTTTATCTTATTCCACAAAGGCCAAGCATTTTACTTGGATTATCAAGCAATTTATCTTCAAGTAATACTATAGGAGGAAGAGATGTTAATCTCAGATAATGTTACTGCAAATACTAGTGCTAGCTAATAAAAGAATGTAATAAGACATGGATATCTGCAAGGAAGAACAATTTAGGTATCATTAAAACTTTTCATTTAAATACAATCACTTTCATTAGTTTTTATTAGATTATAAAAATAAGACATATTGTTATTATATTCTTACACAATTTAATGAACATAATCCAAACAACCCAGAAACAGAACGTAATATGTTCTTCAAATGGAATGCTTTGACCTTTTCCCTTTGTAACTGAGCAGGGTCACTGAAACTGGTGCACTTTGTCCTTTTTTTGAGAAAAAAAAAAAACGAATTTAATAAATAGATAAATAAATAAATTGAAGCACTTTGACCAGCTCTCAATCCTATCTGTGTTCTACTACAATACCATTAGCTCTTAAATTCACTGATATAATACATCCAAATGTCATATGTGACTATTAGTGAAAAAAAAAATTCTGATTGCATTCTTTATCTTTGCTTCCATGAATGTTTCTATATTGCATATATTTTTTTGTTAGCACCGCAGAACACTGTGGTGCAAATATGTTCTTGTATTGTGTGCGTTATCCATCCCTGGCATTGGGTACCTACTGCAGTCACAGAATTCTGGGGAAACTCATGCAATTTGTGCTCCTTTTACATAGCAAAACTAATATCAGCTTGTCGTGATCCAACCCTTCTCCATTTTTTTTCTGTATTTTTTAATTCATTCATTTTAAATTCATCTTTACTTCATCTTTTTATTTCATCAAAAATAACAGGTAAAGCAATCAAGTACCATGAAAGCTGAGAACTACTCGTAAATCACAACAAATTTCTGTTAATAATGGTTGAAAAAAAAACATTTGGAAACTTTTGCATTGATGTTTTTAGACAAGTATGTATTGATATCCAATTTTCTTTGCAGCCTGAGCATAAAGATGGTCATTTTTAAACAGGAAAACATGGTAAAAAAATAAATGAAAGCATGCGTATTTATGCGTATTTATGCTTATACATAAAAATAAATAAATGACAAACAATTATAAAGAAATATATAAAATATATAAAAATATAAGGATTTCACTAGATGGTCAGTGTGCATCATTTTAATGCTACAGTAATATCCTCAAGGCAAGGACCACACATCTCACAGCTGTTTCATCTGCTGAGTGGACAAAGTATCTGGAGTCCAGGTCTGAAGCCCCCAGTACAAGAAAGACAGAGAGCTGTTGGAGAGGGTCCAGAAGATGGCCAAAAAGATGATCAGGGGGCTGGAGCACCTCCCTTATGAAGACAGGCTGAGGGAGCTGGGCTTGTTCAGCCTGGAGAAAAGAAGGCTGCGGGGTGACCTCATTGCAGCCTTTCAGTACCTAAAGGGAGCCTATAAACAGGGGGGGAATCAACTCTTTGAAAGGGTAGATAACAGGACAAGGGGAAATGGCTTTAAGTTGAAGGAGGGAAGATTTAGGTTGGATTTCAGGGAGAAGCTCTTTACTATGAGAGTGGTAAGGTGCTGGAACAGGCTGCCCAGAGAGGCTGTGGATGCCCCGTCCCTGGAGGTGTTCAAGGCCAGGTTGGATGGGGCCCTGGGCAGCCTGGTCTGGTATTAAATGGGGAGGCTGGTGGCCCTGCCTGGCAGGGGGGTTGGAGATTCATGATCCTTGAGGTCCCTTCCAACCCGGGCCATTCTGTGATTCTGTGATTCTGTAGTACAAAATCTTAACTAGCTAACTAAAAGACTTTTATTCTAATTAAAAAAAAAAAAAAGAAGAAAAAAAAAAGATTACCCATGTTTCAGCATTTGTTAATGCCCAGTTAATCTAAACTAACTGAATGTTAACATAGAGACAAAAGAGACCTTCTTGATATCACAGTTGTGGTCATGTTACCACGTGAAAAGCTGAAGACTTTTTTTTTGGATGGCCAACTAAATATCTCTTCTAATTACCTGTATTTATAGGTTTTGTCCCATTTGATTTGGACAGGATTTTATATATCTGAATATATATCTTATATTCTTTATTACTCTGTCTGTTGGGTACACAAACAGAAAATATGGATTTCCAGTCTAGATTATTTGTTTTAAAAAAAACCCAAAAGTAGAGAGGCAACGCATGAAGGAAGATTGTTCTATTGCTTTTAGTGGACGTATTCTGATATGCCTGAAGTCTCTATAAAAAAGGCTGGTTACTTGCTATTAACTGGATATTCTCTTTTTATCCATATTCACAGTCACACTGTACAAGTGAATATTTCCTTGCACTGAAATCAGAGAAATTCACCTACTTCTCTCGTGCCCTAAATGCCGAGAGGCACAGCCCATAACCAACTTCTCTTGCAGTACTATAGTATATAATTCACTACAAAATGAAGAGAGATTAGCAAGAGAGAAAAAAAATAAAAGGTTGAAGTGTAAATATGCATGTGGGCAGCCTTCCTTAAGAAATGTCACAACACTGCTTTCACAGTTGAGTCACTGTCAAGGTAAAGCTCGTTAATCTCAGACTCTGACTATCTGAGGCTAAGCTGATGGATCTGTGCAGATGATAATATATTTCAGCTTCTCCCCCTTCTTGTTACTGGCCCCTGAAATGAAACATACATTTTCCGTGTGTATATTCTTCCACAAGAAGGGAAAAGCACATGGCGAGTCTGTCCTATAGGAAAAGCCATGAAAATAAGAGAATTTATGATCTTAACTGGGGAAGGCATGAGAAGGAATAACAAAAACAAAAGAAAAGGGAAAAAAGATGGACGATAGAGAAAAAAATCAGCTCAGTCATATGGCTGAAGACAGAATCATACACTTCACATTTCATGGAGAGTAGATAAGTGAGCTCCAGTGTATATTCTGGGAGAACGTCTCTCTCTGGAATAGCTAGCTGTGAATACAAACTGTAGTGGCTCAAAGACAATATTTAAGTATCTCTTATGCAAAAGAATGTGTTCAGATTTTTCTTTACTTCATCCATTAATTGAGGTGTACATACACGTCAGGAAAAAGATATTAATAAGCATGTGCTAATTACACTGCACTGTGCGTAGTGTTGACAAGCACGAACATTTAAGTGCCAAGCTGTCCTCATCCATAACAGGTTCAATCAACATTTCAGTATTATTAAGAGATAAGTGAACTCTTCCAGGCAGAATCTCTTTACAATGCAAGGGCTATAATCAACATCTGCAGAAATGGTTGTATGGATCTGGAGTGATAAAATGTTGTGGTTTAACCTGGCAGGGGGCTCAGCACCACACAGTTGTTCGCTCATTCCCCCCTCTTCCCAGTGGGATAGGGGAGAGAATCGAAAGGAAAAGAAGAACAAAGTAGAACTCGTGGGTTGAGAGAAAACTATTCAAGAAAACAAAAAGCATGCTCCTTCCTCATGTTCATGTCCCTAGGAATATGTTGCCTGCAAGAGACAATAATATTGCTGGGAGCCACACAAAATTAAAAATTAAAACTAGAAGTGATAGGGAGAGCAAAAACTGATGTTATCTACAAGGTTTTCTGTAAATAACACTGTTGCCCACAGGCCAGTGTACGCTGGGGATTGCTTCTCAGAACTATAAGACAGGCAGGCGCTCTGCTTGATTCATAACAGTGAAAAGACCTTTTCAGTTGGGAGTTCGGTTGTAAAAATTAGTAATGTACCAATCAGTATTTTGACCCCAAGCAGTTATAGGCAGCTACTTTGCATGTTGAGTATTTAACTACACACACACACAAAAAAAAAAAAAAAAATCACCATCTGTACTTGTAAATAAGTCTGCATCTAAAGATGCCCAGTGCTGGTCTACTATGAGGGATACTCTGAAAGTAATACCTCCTATGCTGTGATGTTGGCTTACCATGTCAGAGGTGGATGTTGGTGGCATATCAGCAGAGGCTGAACCTTCCCATCAGTATCCTATTACATGTTGTTGCCGTGTGACAGATGGCAGCAAAGGGGCAGTTTGACAGAATGTATTATCAAAACAGTTGTATATATATCATACTATTTTACACCAAGTAAATCATTTTCTTCTCCTTTAATTTCATAAGGAGCTCAGATATTCAGAAAAGTGTCTCCAGACATTTTTGAACAGATAGCTAAGGGACACTAGCTAACACTCAGATTTTGCTAGCCCTCCTGTGGTGCCTGGAGGGCAGTGGGAACAAGAAGGTGGTTCTCACAAGGTCCAGTTCAGGTCTATGGTACCTTTTTCTGTCTTCTTCTGCCTCCAGGATAGCTTGAGCCAGAACTCTGTGCCTGGTGAATGGAAAGGAGATAGGATTACCAGGGGTCTCACAGAAAAGGACTTTATATGAGATGTTTCATTGTGTAAAACTTACAGAGAAAAAAGGGGGCAAAAGGAAGAACAAGATAGTGAAAAGGAAAAATGTTTCAGAAAGCAGAAATCCAAACAAAGACAATTTCTTATGGAAAACACAAAGGTGTTTCCCAATCCCATTTCTGCCACCTTTTTTGCAATTAGCAAGGTGCCTTCAAGGGTCAGCCTTATTCAATAGTAGACACAGGTTGGGATCTGCTCTCATCCTGTAAACCTCGCAGTTTGGCTAGGAGAAAAACAAAAAGGAAATGCAAACATTGTCCAAGGGTTGATAGTGAGCAGTCTCATTAAATATGTGTTTTAATACCAGTAAATGATACAGTGTATTTCCTTTGCTGAATGTGGATTGCTGAATTATGTTGATTACACTTTGGTGCATGTTTAAAAGAGTTTAAGGTGAAAAAGAGTTGAACGATATAATTTAGACTTAATATACAGTGAAAATGCTTTTTTAAAAAATACTACAAATATATAATTTTCTTCACAGCTAGGCCTGCAATGAAACAAAGATAACTTTTGCAAAAGAAAACTCAAAACACTCAGATCTAATAGACTTTGAGCTGCCACTACTGAATGCTTCTGTAACAATGTAAAATGGAAATTAAAATACATGCAATGAAATGCAGGCAAAATACATGCAGTAAAAGCTGTGGAATCTTCCATACATTGATGCAGTTGGTTTGTTCATTGCCATTACATTTCTCTATGAGTTTTAGAAGATAGTCATCAATGAAAACATTTCCAATGAGACTCATGTTCATGAAAAGCGTTAAAATTGTCATCAAAATAATATTTATACTATGCGAGCTGTTTAAAATGAGGTCCAGACTTCAGTCTGGATCAAGTTCAGAAAAATTTTGTGCTGTTTCAGGGCTACAGAATGACAGCGTTGAAACACTGGCAGAGCCCCAGAGAAACAGGGAAATGGGCTGAGCTGCCCTGCTTGGGTGGATTCTGGCCACCAACACAGAAACACAGAATGAACATCCAAACTCACAGGCACACGTTTTGTGGGAACAATAAGGAAAAGCCCCAGAGTGCTTCCCTAATAAGATTTATGCATCAGGGGAAAAAAAAAGAAAAAAAAAAAGGATAGATTCTGATTCATTTCACTTCATCAACTATTACTGTGGTCCAGAGTAAGTTGTAAATACACAGGTTGAAGGAAAACCTAAGTAGCATCTGTGAGAATCCTTCTTTGTTTTTCTGGCTCAAAGTTTGCTTCCTGAGGTGTTTCTTGTGATAAGACCCTAACTGATTTATTGAGAAGGCAAGTGATGGGTGCTACTGTGTGAAAATCAACATCTTTTTGTTTTCACCTTCCTCCAGAGCTGTTTGCCTCCGGAAGAGAGTGCTCAGGAGTGGTCACTGGTGGAAGATCTGGCCTGTGACTAAATAGCTCCAGCTTGGTATGGGAAAATTGGGAAATGATACCATCGTGTCCTGTGAGAACAGGATGCAGATGGGCATCCCTGCTCCCTCTTATCTGAGATCCCAGAGCCAGGAGATGTCACTCCAAGAAGAACTGACTCAACCACTTTGGTTTTGAGCTGTCACTCCAAAGAAAGCTGACTCAACCACTCTGGACTTATAAATACGTTTGTACTACCATCCAAAAGTTGTTGTCATCATCGTTGTTGTCGTCGTCTTCATCAACAGAACAATAATGCCCGATGACCCACCACTACTGAAGATCAATGACTGAACTACGAACCACGCTGGACCCTTGGTGGTGACTATCTCCCTCTTGCTTCCTATAAAGACTCCCTGCTTCTATTTCCTATCTTTCCTATCGCCTGCCTTCCCTTCCCCATCACCCTAATTCGTAATAGTGTCCGTCCTCCTCTTTCCCATCTCCCTGACTAAGATTTGTAATAAACTGGTTGGACCAACATTTGAACCGTTGTTTCTTAATCTCACGTCAGGTATACATACATTAAAAGAACCTCATCTCCCTCCTATAAATTGGAGCGAGACAGCATCTCCTTGACCTTCTTGAAACTTAAGATCTGAATATGTGATTTAAGTGTCTGCAGGAACTATTAACACCTACTATTATATGGTAAAGATGCAAAACTGTTATTTTTTCTATTCTTACTACTCAATTGAGAGGCAAGGGCTGTATTTTTTTCTAATAATTTTCTGCTGCTGACAGATTGCTTATAGTTTGTTCTTAATTAACCACAAATGACTCTGTAATCAGTGGCAAAGTTCAAAACTGCAGTAAGCAAGTCTTTTGTGAATGTATTTTTAAATTAATTCACTGTGGTTTGTTTTCAATGCTAAACTTTGCAAAAACGTAGAAAGCAGAAGAGCTTAAGTATGCTCTTGAAGATATAAAGTGTCAAATCACTGCAAGCGAACATTTAAAATGAAGAAATAGTAAAGTTTCTACATATTTATTTCATTTCTAAACCTAGAAAATAAATATGAATGCCAATTATAAGTACTACCTAAACCAAACAGACTATTGCACTAGGATCAGACTGTCACTAGGCTTCTGGAAGGTCTACGTATTCCTGTAGAGGAAAAGTAGTCTTAACTATAGGAGAGCCTTAATGGTGTAGTTTAATTGCTTTAACAGATGGGCTTATAACAAGCACTCTGTACGTCTGTGTGGTAAGTTGACCTTGTCTGGTCACTGGATGCCCAGCGAGCCTCTAACTCACTCCCTCTCCTCAGCAGGACAAAACTTATGGGTTGAGGTATGGGCAGGGAGATTACTCATCAGTTATCGCCTTGGACAAAGAAACTCAATCTGGGGAAGATTAATTTATTCTCAATTAAAAAGAGAATAGGATAGTAAGAAATATAACAAAACTAAAACCACCTTTCCCTACCCTCCTTCTTCCCAGGCTCAGCATCACTCCTGACTCCTCTACCTCCTTCCTGGTCAGCATCATGGTGGGTTTGGGAAAGCAGTCTGAGGTCGGTTTGTAAGAGCTGGAGAGCTCCAACTCTCCAGCTCCTTCCTCCTCACATTCTTCCCTGACTCAAGCATGGGGTCCCTCCCATGGGATGCAGTCCTTCTTTGCAATATGCTGCACTTCTTCAGTAACTGCTCCAACACGAGTCTGTGTGACAAGGTTCATTCTTCAGGAAGGGACTGCTCCAGCACGGGTCTCCCATGGGCTACAACTCTTGCCAGACATTCTACTCCTGCGTGGGCTCCTCTCCATGGGCTGCAGTTCCTGCCTTGAGCCTGCTGCACCATGGGCCTCCTCCAGGCCACATCCACTGCTGCCCCATGGGCTCCTCCGGCCTGCTGCTCCTCCACAGGCCTCTCCTGGGCTGCAGGACACCTCTGCTCTGTCATCTGGAGCACTTCCTCTCCCTCTTACTTCAATGACTTTGGCGTCTACAGATTTACTTCTATCACGTTTTTCTCACTCTCACAGCTGCTATACAGCATTTTATATATTTTCTGAAATATGTTATCATAGAGATGTCACCCGCATGCCTGATGGCCTCAGCTTTGGGCAGTGGCAGGTCTCCTTTTGAGCTGGCTCCTGGGCCTTTCTCACAAAGGCCTCCTCTGCAAGCCTTTGCTACCAAAACTTCGCCCTGTAAACCCCAAATAATCTTTCAGGTTTAGATAGAGATGTAAATCTAGAACCATGAATAATGCTACAAAAATCAGACAAGGATGTAAAAATCAGAATTAGACACGAGTAAGTATTTTCTAAACCAGCAAAACAATGGAGGCTGTGTTCCTAAGCCACTTAGAAACATCTAAAACCTGTATATAACTAGGAAGAAACAGCATGGTCTGTGTTGCAGTTCTGAGTTAGCATGCAACTAAGAAATGGAAAGGACCAAGAAAAAATTCATTACAACAGAGAAAATACTTTCCTTGGAGAGCTGAAAAACAACAACAAAGCCAACAGTTCCTTTCATTCTCCCTTTCTGAAGGTCTTCACGCATTTCATTGGCATCACCAAGACCTGGCTAGAAACCTCCACTAAGAATGAGGTATTATGCAGATAATTATCATATGTATATGCTAGTGTAAACTTATATGAAAGGTACTCAATATTTGCTTCCTGAGATATGTTAATAAATTTTGGACATGCTAAACAACAATTAGTGCAATTTTCTTTTCAGTACTTCAATGTAAAATGATGATAACATGCAACAGTCTAAACAAACTCACAGCAAAATTCTCCATTATTCACAGTGCTTTTATGCTGCCACTCTACTTTTCAACATCCTCATTTACACAGCACTTCTATAATGTAACTCTCACTGTGCACTTTTTTCTCCTCCAGAATCCCAAGTCACACTTACCTGTTAACACAACATCACAAATACCAGAAAGAGAATGGAGAATCACATATAAAAGTTTCAGCTATAAATATCTTTCTTCTTTTTTTTTTTTTTTTTTTTTTTTAAGAATTTTGCTTAGGAAACTCTCCAGAGCAACCAGCTGGTATTGCCAGTGGCTTAGAAAACTTAAATTGCATATGTATTCAAATGAGAATCAACAGGGGTAAATATTAAAGGAATCTAAAAGTATTTAGACAGATACCATCATAAGTAATCTTAATAAAAATGAATGCACATTTTGGGGAAAAAAAAAGAAAAAAAAAGACTAGTGTGTTAATAATAAGAATAGCCTTTGGCAAGGACAAGATGTCTGAAACAACTCCATAATAAAATTCATGGAGTGTTTAATGAACCCTATATTATTGTGATACATCGAAAAATGTACAGAAGTGCTAAATGGAGCTTGCTGCTGTCTTGCAGATTTTGCCAATCTTCAGTTATTAAGGATCTTGAAGACTGAGGAGAAGGACAACTAAGGAAAATGCTTAAAAATGAAGTACGCCATTTAAAACAAAGCCAACAGCCAAACATCCGTCATCTTACGCTGCAGAGAACTAGTTACTGACTGGCTTGTTTTCTGTGCTCATATTTTGAAAACTTTGTAGAAACTGAAAGAAATGTCAGTATTAGAAAATAGGGTAATGTTGCATCATGCCTCACATGTTGTCACTCTGACCTGCACATACAACCAGCATGCCACTCTCTGGGCTTTGGGAGTGCCAGCACTGAGCAAAGCTGTGGCCAGAGATGTTTTCCTGTCCTCTCCACAGTCTGATTGGCACAGGCAACTGCCTCCTTTTCACCTTCCCAGAGCACATGAACACAAAAACACAGATGGCCACACCAGCTGACCAGGACTGCACTTTGTTCCTGGGTCACACACACCCACACTGTCGTAATTCACTCCCACACTCACAGGGGTGGGTCTCTCAACCCCTAGAGCTGACCCTAATTCTTTCCAGCTTCTGTGGCCATATCAGATGGCCATATGCTGTGCTCCTTTTCACCCAATCTCCAGCTCCAAATTTGAGTACTTCATTTGGTCTTCTCCTCCATGCTAGCAAGTCCAGATTGAATTTTGCTAGCAAATCACACACATGTGCACAGAGTATCCATTCTGAAAAAAAATATACTTTATACTTCAAATAGCTTTGTATATGATTAACCAGATATCCTCATGAAGCAGACGTCCTTGCATCCTGGTTACCCTCACGTTCCATATATCCTTACACAGTGTACATTTCTGTGCTGACAACTTTCAGTTCAACAGTAGTATTCTTCCACTGCAGGCTCATCTTGTTTAATTCATTACACCTGCTATTCATGAATATTTTACTATGTCATTTTTATGAGTAGTAAGCACTGTAAAGAAAGCCCAGAGGAAACCTGCAGCTGCAAAAATGCAAACTTCTCTAACTGTTGTGGTTTTATACCTTTAACTTTGTGATAATGTCTGGGTTAATCTTTGCATTCATTCCTAAACCTTTCTGCCTACATTGCATGCAAGGGTACTGTGCCTGCTGGCAATCTTTGGGAATAAAGACCTTCCATTCCTTAATATTAGTTGTGTTCTTCAGATAAAAACAAAATGATACAAAACAAAATGAAAGCAGTGTGGCCAGCAGGTCGAGGGAGGTGCTCCTGCTCCTCTGCTCTGCACTGTGAGGCCTCACCTGGAGCACTGAGTCCAGCTTTGGAGTACAGGAGAGACATGGAGCTGTTGGAGCGCATCCAGAGGAGGGCCACAAAAATGATCCCAGGGTTGGAACACCTCCCTGTGAGGACAGGCTGAGAGCTGGGGCTGTGCAGCATGGAAAAGAGAAGGCTCTGGGGAGATCTGAGAGCGGCTTTTCAGAATCTAAAGGGGGTCTATAAGAAAGAAGGGGACTCCTTAGCAGGGCCTTGTGGTGATAGGACAAGGGGAAAGGGTTTCAAAATAAAGGAGGGGAGATTTAGATTAGATGTAAGGAAGAAGTTTTTTATAAAAAAGGTGGTGAGGCACTGGCACAGGTTGCCCAGAGAGGTGGTGGGTGCCCCATCCGTGGATACACTCAAGGTCATGCTAGACAGGGCTCTGAGCACTGATGGAGCTGTGAGTGTCCCTGCTGGGGACATACAAACCTAGGGGGTTGGACCAGATAGCCCTTCAACTCAAACAGTTCTACGAAAACAAACAGACAGAAGGCACATCCTAACACAACCTTGACTAATGAAAATGAGTGCACTGCCACTAAATCTAACAGAGGGATATTGACTGAGAGTGGGAGACTTTTGTTGTAAGATTTTCCACTTATTAGAATAAGGTTATTTTAAAGTGTCTGTTATAATTCAGTATTTTCACGACATTCCTCAAAGCTGGGGCTTGCAGTTAGCTGTCCAGAGCTTTCTGTCCACTTCATCTAATCCCTCATCACTACATGGGTTAATCCCATTTCTACTTTTGCATAAAGTCTGGCTGTCAGTTTACACGTCCATATAGAATATATGATTCACTTTATACAGAGGTTCCATGTTGAGATTTACATATTAGCAAATTTAGCGTGAAAATATTTTCTTCTACCGGCAAAGTTTAGATTGCAAAGATCCACAACACAATCAAATCAGAAGATTTTATTCATGGAGTGCCCGGGGTATGCAGTGATTTTGCAACATTTACATATTTAAATTAGACTAAAAAAATGATCCACAACATTTATACTTTCAGCTTGCAAATATGGAAATGAACTTGAACATAGAAGCAAACCGCTTCTGCCTTCAAGGAGTTTTACATTTGCATCCCTAATATTCCACATATTTCTAGCAGAAAATCAAACCCCTATCTGTACATTAAAAAGTGAAAGTATAAATAAAAATAAATATATGTATATATGTGACTGTTTATATATGCATTAGTTAGAAACATTTTTAACGACCTTCAGCAAGACAATTTTTACACAGATATTTAAAGAGAGATGCAAAATGTGCTAGCATAAATGTAATGCTGAGCTCCTTCACAGTTAATACTTGCATATAAATAATTGGATAGCTCCTAAACAGCATTTTTCTTGGAACTTTTTAAGTACAGTAATGTGTCCAGTAACATTAGCCTATGAAGATGGATCACTACAAACTAACTCAGATTTGGTCCCATTTCATGGCAAATCTTTTAGACGCAATATTAGGATGATACTCCTGAGGGGGAGAGCAGAGAGGGAAATCCATTAGAAATTTAAAATGTTGTTTGAAAAGGACACAGACTTCCACCCTATTGCACCCCCTTCGCCCTCAGAAACAAAACAAATCAAAACAAACACACAAACAAGATAGATCAGCAATCTGTACTTGCTGACATAAATGAAAAAGATTGTTTTCCCATCCTTCCATGAAGGTTATACCAGTTCATGCTAATCAAAACGATAGCATATTAAACTCTGGTTTGTGCCAGTATTTTATATCATTATGTAAACTCACTTGGGTGCTAAAATAATCACAAAGCCTCGATTCTGCTATTGTGCTGACCCAAACTCTCAACCCAAAAAACATGGAAGAATCTAAAAGAACTTAGATGCTGTATAACAAACTACTTCTTGCTGAAAATACAATTGTAAAAAGAAATTGAAAATTAAGGATAATCATCTTGTGTTTACGTGGCACTGTAGGGAATCAGTCATCTAAACTATCAGACACTCTGGCATAGAGTACAAGAGAAGCTGCTAATTAACAGTAGTTGGATATTAATCACACTGTTCCCCTCTTCATTCACTCCAATAAGTGCTTGAACTACAAGTGCTCTTCTTGGTTTGAGAAGAGCAGCTGTCTCTACTCCTATGTATTCAATTAGACAGATGTGAGGACTTGGCAATTCATGTATTGCTACCATCTCTATCTTCAGACTGATGCTTTGAGAGGGTCGTCTGTCTGTCCTGGCACTAAAACTAGAATGCTCAACCATTCTCAAGCACAGCACCCTATAAACTAATTACAGTTAAATGTAAGTAATGAATATAAGAAGAAAAAAACATAAAACTAGGACTAGCTTTTAGATGATCATTCAAGTGTAGTAGGCTTATGATAGGCAAGCTTATGAAGAGGTTACCTCAATAGAATGAAAACTCTAATTGAATGCTAGATATTATCAGGGAAGAAAGATAGAAGAAAATAAAATATGTAATGGATTAAAACTAAGTATTATCTTAAACTTTATCACAGAATCACAGAACTGCTGAAGTTGGAAGTCACCTCTGGAAATGATCCAGTCCAAATGCCTGCTCAGGAAAGGTCACCAAGAGCATGTTGCCTAGGAGTGCAAAAATAAAAATATATTTTGTAAAATATATGCATTAAATAATATTACATTTAAATGGAATTTCCTGTGTTTGTGTTTATGTCCATTGCTTCTTGTCCTGTCACTGGACACCACTGAGAAGAGTTTGGCTTTGTCTCCTATTAGGTATTTTTATACACGAGTAGGATCCCCCTGAGCCTTCTCTCCTCCAGGCTGAATAGCCCTAGGTCTCTCAGCATCTCCTCATACAAAAGACATTCCAAGTCTTAATCATTTTCAGGGCCCTTCACTGGAAGTTATCTAGTAAGTCTGTGTCTCTTGTCCTGCAGAGTCCAGTACCAGATGTACCACTCCAGGTGTGGCCTCGTCAGGATATTCCAGAATAGTAAAAGGGCAGCAAGCATGACCAAGAATAGAAAATACTTCAAGAGTAAGAAAAATCAAGATGGCTGGGACTTGTCAGTCTGGGAAGACACATTTTGGAGGATGAGAGATGATAAAGATCTGTAAAATCATGAGTAGCACAAAAAGTACAGAGGGGTGAGTTATCCCCAGTATTTTCCAATAAAATCATAAGTCATCCAACAAAAGTTCATAAGAGGTTTAAATAGGGCAAAAGAGGTCATTCATTATGCAGCTGATAGCAGACTCGGTACTCCCTATAGCATGATGATTGGTCTGCCACTTTGCCTGGGTTTAAGTGCAACTGGAGAAGTCCAAATAGAAATACATTAGTAAGTACATAGATACCACAGCCCATCTAAGGAAGTTCCCTAGTTGAGACAGTTAATGTTTAGCACAGTAATGGAAAAAAATATCACATATACTGTTGCTGTACTTCTGTCTCTTCCATGAGGAGGAACTCCTTTTCCAGTTCCTGAAGTTGGTTATAAATGTGCCAGTGGATAGACAGACTGTTGTTTTCACCTTGCAAGGCCATTTCCATGTTCATATGCTTTGTGAAATAGTTTGCAGCATTAGGGAAAATACTCAAGACCAGTTTTATCTATTGCTCACATGCAGCAAATGATTGCTAGTCCACAGGAACGCAACTCAGCAGGTTAGGACTGGAACTGATGAATGGCTAATTAATTACAGTTAATAATCAGAATAAAAAGCACCTCCCAGATTATGAAGTTATTAAATTTTACATGTTATGTTACTGACCTCATTAAATTCAAATTCAATGAGAGACAACTGTCTATGAAAATAGCAACTTTCAAATGTGTTATCTCCTTTCTTCTTAGGATTAAGTTATTGTCTTAGTTCATACATAATGATTGCATGGGACAATTTGTTTAAACTTTCATTGCATAGACATATTACTGCTGTGTGCTGTGCACTCTTAATTCTAGAAGTGAGCATTATATAAGCTACTAAAAGTGACAGCAGACATGAGCTAACTCCACATAAGCAAATGACAGAGCTGGAAATTTGTGAGAATGTGGTACATGTGACCATGTTAACGTGTGCTGCCACAGCATCACTGTGCTGAACACAATCAAAAAGAAGTACACTAAGTCTTTCAAAATTATAGTATAAAAATTGAATTTACAGTGCTTAAAATTTATCATATTCTTACTTTTTCTTTCTTTGTTTCATTCTCCTTCCTTTGTTCTGAAGGAGCATAACTTTTTTTTACCCTGTGTTTCTAGTTGGTGTATCAAAAAGAACTTTGTTTCATTTTGTCTGACAAGTCTTCCCAATTTACTATAGTTTGTTAACATAAACCTTGATGTTCTTTAACAAGGGAATCTATTTGATCTCTCAGCACACTTCTTTTTCTAATCCACTTCCAGAGAAATACAAGAATATTTCTTAGTTAAAAGATCAGTACTTTCAAGATTTCCACTGCACAGATCTATCTCTCAATTATTGATGCCAGTTAAAACATACATTGAAGAATTCTTTGACTTTTCAAGAAAAGGACTTCGCAACCACTACCTTGTACCATATAGAAGTGGAAAAGAACTGCGTGTGAAGCCACAAAAGTGATAAACGCATTGTTGGTTTTCAAGAAAAGGAACTATTTTTTGTGATTTCAATATTAGATTGAGAATCAATGGGAGCTAAGAGTGGTGGAGCACTAATGAATTAATCGTCTAGCAGTTCACACAGAAGAGCACAAACAACAGGCCAACAATTCTGCTCAGACCAGCATACACATCCTCAACAGTGGTGTCACACTGTATAGCGTGGCCCCCAGCAACTGCTGGAGCAACTCTTTCTGCAAAATTAGAGGCCTTGACCAAGATAAAAGTCCAGAAGTAAGACAGTTCGGTGAACCTCATGCTTCAGGAATCACCTTGGATCTCTCTCTGAGGCTGCAACATATTTTCTTCTAGCTTGTATGAGATGTGCAGCAGTCTAGGGGCTGCGTTCCTATGAGAAAGAGCTGCAAGGGCAGGTCAGGAGATTGCACAACATCAGATCAACTGGATCTTCTTTGAAACCCTGCAGCCTCATGATATCAAATGTCCAGCTGAAGTGATGAGACAGGCATCATATTACAAAGTGGATCCCAACATAGCAAAGGCCGGAAGCCTGTGACTTCTGGCACCAAAAAGACAGCTACCATTCCACCTGAAGGCTTGCAACTATGGGATAGCTTCACTGTCTTCATAGCTGAAACTGGGATTGCTGTTGAATAAAGCATTTCTGATAGCTGAACCTGAACCACTCAGGGGCACCACGAGGAAGGAGCAAGTGGACAAAGGAAAGGAGAACTTTCAACTAGGAACCTGAAAATCAGCATAACTGGTTGTCACTCTAATGTGCCTGTGCACTAATACATGCAGCACAAGGAGCAAATGGGAGGAATTAGAAGTCTGTGTGCAGTTATAGGGCTACAGTCTCTTTGGCATAATGGAGGAGTCATGGAATAACTCACATTCCTGAAGCTGTGCAATGGATGCAGGCACATGGGCAAAAGGGTGCTACCCTCTCACCAAGAAGATGAGGGAATGAATGGAGCTCTTCTTTTGTATCAGGTGATGAGCTGGTGGAGGTTATGGGTCAGAATTAATGAGCAGACTGTCATGGGCAATATTGTGGTAACTGTCTGCTACAAACTGCCTGAATGGGAAGATGTAGATGAGAGCTTCATTGGAGAACAGGAAGCCTTGTATCTGTAGGAATTCCAATGAGAATCTTGTGAAATTCACCTGAGAGAAATACTGAGTCCTGCCCCAAGAAAGAATAAAGCTATGCACCAGTGCATCCTAGGCACCACAAGACTAGAAAGCAGCTGCAAACAAGGACCTTCAGGTCCTAGTGGGCAGCCAGCAATGTGCCCTATGACCAATAGCTTCTTGGGTTACTTTAGGCAGAGCATTGCCAGCAGGTAGAGGGAGGCTATCTTTCCCCTTTACACTACTGGTGAGTGCACATCTGGAGTGCTGTGTTCAGTGTTGGGCAAGACAGACATGGTCTACTGGAACATGCAAAAGTCCAGCAAAGGACTTTATCTGACTCTGCTTTGAGGAAAAGGGATTGAACTAAGTGATCTCCAGAGGACCCTTCCAACATCAACTGTTCTACGATTCTCTGACTTCAGAATGATCTCTTCTTGTCAAAATAGCTTCCAAAGTAACTTCTTATGTGAAAAAAATAAATTGAGTATGCAGAATTTTTATGGAAGTAGCACCATCCACTTTCCTGTAAAAAGCCATAAAATGCTTGGTAATGACTCTTGCATACTTGAATATGAGTTTTAAATATTTTGAGGAAAGCACCTGTGAGCATCCAATATTTCCGTTAATATTAGTTCTTCAAAATATAGTTAGTGGAAAGAATTACAGAGAAATAAACATCAATGTGAATTTAAAAATATGAGCACATTGACAACAGATGTTCTTTCAAGGTTGAGAGCTCCTGGCCCACAAATCATTAAATCAATGAAACCTTTAAGTGAAAATTAGGAATGACATCAGTTTAGTAGTGTCTACACCTGCAAAATATATTTCACATTCATCTCGTTAATTGTAAGACATCCATCACTGCTGAACTCAGTGATGCCAACAAATTACAATAAAGTTAAGTAAATTTTCCAGCTTACGCTACTGTACTGGTTCTCTTTTTCACAATTTCTGTTACTTATCTTAAGGATGTGAGACTGAACTTCACACATTTTGTATCTTAAAAAAATAAAAAGAGTGCGCAGATGAGTCTTTTCCACTTTTCTGAAGACAGTGAGACTGGGGTCTCATCTGAACTTATTGTGGCAGAAAATCTATATATTCCAATTCCAAATACTTTTAAACCCTTGAAGTTGATCAGTTCTTGAGTTCTTAGTGATTTTAATTGTTATGGTGTTTTTTAAAAAATAAGCATTTGGTCATCATACATTATTGTGGGAACTAAATATCTGGTCCAAGATTGTAACAAGTCAAACTCTAGGAAGAGATCACAAAGACAAGCTGTAAAGTCCTCTCCTTGATGGGTTACAAATATTAATAAGAAAGATGAAAGTGAGAAATGTATTAATATTAATGAAAACATCCGCTTTCAACATGGAATTATTTTTTATTTCCAACTACATTATTTAATGTAAGTCTGAGTTATTACACAATACCCCTTCCTAACTGCATCTCTGGTACAGGAAAGAGACATTACTTACCTGAAATAAGCAGACAAATGTAGAAATTACTTGACAACCGTTACTGTTCTGTAGACATTATAGAGACCAGAAATTGCATACATTGAAGATGTGTATAATTGTTATTGCAGACCATGTTCACCAATAAAAATCAATTGTAAAGACCCAGGTTTTGTTTTTGTTTTAGTTATTTTTTATTTAGACACCTGTGATCTTTTCACTTAGCATTGTGCCTACCTCAAATAGAGAAGCAGAAGATTCTGTCTATGTCTGATAGAACAAAAATCTCCAGACCGGAGGTGCATCACTCTTTTTTCATTTTTCCTCTTGGTCATTCTCTGTCAGAGAAATTTGGGGTAGTAGGAAGAGACATTGAGTGATTTAGCAGAGATTCCTTGTGCATCTAACAGGACCAGGCAGGTATTCTCCAAATAATCTAATCAATTTCAATGCCCTCTTAGATGAAATGCAAGTCAACATTTTTATCCCACTGAAATAAATTGGTATTCTTCCTTTTACATCATCTATGTTGAATTTGTCTTTTATTTCCTTTAGCCATACACTTCTAGGCAGAACAGCTAAGTGAGCTTAGGGAAGTGCAGAATGTGCAGATAGAAGTTCTCAGGAAGGAGGGAGGAGGGAAAAAGTATTAACAAAAGCTTAAATCAAGCTTTCTTTCTTTATTTATTTTTTTAAGCTGATGCTCAGAGATAATAGGATAAATAATGTTCAAATAATAATATTTAAAAATTCTGCAAACGTATCAGCCAGGAATATTTATTTCTGTATTTGCTTTCCAACTTATGGCAGTAGAGTAAAAAGCAGAGAGTAAAGCAAATCACAGAGTAAATTAATGAACAAGCCCATCGCCTAAATTTGTTACAAAAGTCCTTCAGTGATTCATGGCTGCAAAGTACCAGCAAGGCAAGAAATAAAAATTAGTTCTTAATTGCTGTGAAATTTTAGGAGTAATTGTGAATTAGTAAAGAAGCTGCAATTATCTACAAATCTATTTTTCTTTCTAGTATAAAATGTATACAACAACTTGCCATGCTAATTCACTTTGATGGCTTTCACCATTTCCACAATATATCTTTTAATAAAATATTGTTAAATTCAGCAGGAAAGTTCAAATATTAAAATAACGATATGACAGAGAAAGATCTTTTACAGATACTTTTTACTTTATATTTTCAAAACAGAGAAACAAAACAGACAGCAACTGTCCATTGCCAAGCTATGAAATACTGATTTTTGCTTTGCAGAAATGGGGGTAGGTTCACCTTGGCCAGCTATAAGACCCCTATTCAGCCATTCTCTTACTGTGCCTCCTCAAAGGAACAGGGGCTAAAAATGAGATTAAGAAGCTCACAGGTCAAGATAAAGCCAAGAGATTGCTTACCATTTTTTGAAAGAAGAAAAACAGACACCAGGTTACATGGATCCTTAGATGTACACATGAAAGAGAGCAGCAAAAAATGCTGAAAATGTCTTAAGTTTCAACACACCATATTTCTATTTGGTTATAATCTTTGCCTTTGATAAGACCTGAAATCAAAAACAAACACAAGCAAAACAAGCAGAAATATTTAATGTTATATTCTACTGCTTCATTGATGATATTTTCTATGCACCTCAAAGACACTTGAGACAGTAGTACTATAGAAGCTATAGAAATGAATATATTATATCTACTTGAAGATATTGCTATGCAAGATACTGAAGCCTCTAATGACAGTAATGAACACAGCAATGCAAACTGAACAATGTTTTCACAGTTCTCATTTCAGATCAAGAGCAAACCATTAATTTCTCTGTACTTGAGACTGTTCAATGCTTTAAGCTTTACTCAGTTCAATCACAATGACCAGTATTTTAATGAGGGTCAAAATCTCATTTCTCAAGGAATATTAAATTATGCCTTTCACAATGATTTCACGGTAGTTGATGGAACAACATCAGGAATGAGATGGAAAGAAGTGGAAAACCATGATGTATGATTAAGTGCTACCATAAACCCTACCCTTTTTGTGTATTAGAGTTTTTATACCATGTCATAAGAATGTCACAGGAATAACGAGTTTATAACAAAGGCTAATAGTTCAGCACATTTCGGTGCATAATATTCAGGTATTTTCAAGAAAAAGTGGCTTTGAAAGAATGCCCTAGTTCACTTCAAAATAAGTCAAGAAAAAGATAAACCAACAAAGAAACAAAAAAAAAATAGCACACAAAAAAACACCATAACCCTGCAATGTGTTTAATGTACTGCAAACAGAAATCATCCCTTTGATCCTTCTTATTTTCAATATTTAAGCACAGCTTAGTTGTTTTTTTTTCCTTCATTTATTTAGATTTTAATCACAATGTGGAACCTAATGGATGAACTAAAGATCTTCTCTTATGAAAAGAGAAACAAAAGTGACACCTTCCTATTTACCAAGGATAGCCAGTTTGTTGCTGAGGATTGAATATAAATATATTTTGCTATTCTGGCTAACATAAAGAGACAATTTAAAAGTATAATACCAGCTGCCCACAGAAATTTAACACAATACAGCAGTTTTTCATGTGATGTTGTAAATTTCTTTTCTATAGTTCAGTTTGTGTATTTTCCCACTGAAATAAAGACACAAAGTATTGAGTATTAGTGGCAGGCAGATTTCATCCCAATGTTTCTGGATTAGATACTGACAATGAAAAGTACAAGACCAAGATATCTCAGTTTCAGCTGAAAATACCATAATCAATTGTGAGACATTAAGAGTTTTCTGCATTAAAAACAAATCAGTAAGAAAGTAAGTAAATAAATAAATGAATGTCTGCTCCCTGAAGTGGAAAAGTCTGTTTTGTGTAAGGATTTTTGATTGCTGCTTTGGTTTTAGCATGCTTTTAAAGATAAAAATAGGAAGTTAAAATAAGTTATAATCTAAAAAAATCTCCATCAGTTTCCAGTTTTTTTAATTTTACTGCAGTAATGGAAACATAATGACTACCAAAATAATTTATATGGCAGAAATATGGAAGTATTTTTATTTTTACTTCTGTAAGCAAACTTCCCATCAAGGAGAATCAGCAGAATGTTTAAAGTATAGTTAGTGGCCTGCAGTTAGCATTTTATTCCCCATGGGTTAGTATCAGCTCAATTCTTGTTCAGCATCTTCATCAATGACCTGGATGAAGGGATAGAGGGCACCCTCAGCAAGTTTGCTGATGATAAAAAGCTGAGAGGAATGGCTGACACACCAGAAGGCTGTGCTGCCATTCAGCAAGACCTGGACACTGGAGAGCTGGGCAGGGAGGAACATCGTGAGGTTTATCAAGAGCAAGCGAAGAGTCCTGCACCTGCG
The DNA here is from genome assembly GCA_016647715.1 of Pavo muticus. Taxonomy (NCBI): domain Eukaryota; kingdom Metazoa; phylum Chordata; class Aves; order Galliformes; family Phasianidae; genus Pavo; species Pavo muticus. The sequence goes on along the minus strand of JACDJE010000691.1, from coordinate 76,984 downwards.
GAGGAATAACCGCATGCACCAGTACAAGTTGGGGGCTGACCTGCTGGAAAGGAGCTCTGTGGAGAAGGGCCTGGGTGTTCTGGTGGTCAACAGGTTGGCCATGAGCCAGCAGTGTGCCCTGGTGGCCAAGAAGGCCAATGCTATCCTGCAGTGCATTAGCCAGCACGTTGAGGGCGGCGATCCTCCCCTCTACTTTGCCCTGGGGAGGCCACATCTGGAATAAATTGTCCTGTTCTGGGCTCCCCAGTTCAAGAAATACAGGGAACTTCTAGAGAAAGTCTAGAGGAGGACTGCAAAGACGATCAGGACCTGGAGTGTCTCCCATACAAGGAATGTCTGAGAGACCTGGAGCTGTCTAGGTACAGAAGAGAAGGGTGAGAGGGGATCTCACTATGCTTATAAATATGTAATGGTTGGGAGTCAAGTGGATGCATCCAGGATCTTTTCACTGGTGCCAGAGGTAGGCAAGGGGCAATGGTAACTAACCCAGGTAGTTCCATCTGAAAATGAGGAAAAACTTTGAAAGTGATAAAGCACTGGAACAGGCTGCCCAGGGAGTTGTAGAGTCTCCTTCTCTGGAGATATTCAAAACCTGTCTGGATGCTTTCCCATGCAATCTATTCTAGGCATTCTGCTTTAGTAGAGGGGTAGGACTTGAAAAACAAACAACCTCCTCCAAAAACACCTCTTAGGTAATATTATCTTCAGCTTAAGGTATGAAATTTAGTTTTAAATGTCCTTCAGAGGAAATGAGATTAGCATTCATTTAAGTAACCTCATTAGGTACATAATGCGATTACTTGTACTGTTTCCACAAGCTAAGGAATTATGTCTGTCTTTTGCATATGTCGTAAGAGATTTTGGTTGCAAAGCAAGTAGGAAGTAAAATTTAGATCTCTCAACTACATAAATCTCTCTCTTGTACTATAGAGAAAAGAGAACCTTTAAATATCTTCATGTCAAAAGCAATTAAATTAATATAAATTTACCCTGAAGAATGTAATTTATTAGCAAACCAACAGTGAAAACTAATCTATGTATTTAAACAGATATTGATTTAGCAGACATGTTTTCAGAAATAAAGAATGGAATAGAAAGCAAATCTTAAAAAACAATTACAAAGAGAAAAACAAAATCAGTGTGTAACGCACTTACTTATATAACAAAATCCCACCTATTTATCACATCAGGGTATAGGTCTTATTGAAGGAATCTTAATTCCAATTCAGAAAGTACTATTATAATAAGTACTGCAGATGTGAATATAAAAGACATGAAAATTATTGATGCAGCAATATTTTTTAAATGTGTGTATGTTTTGTAAGTATGAGCTTTGAATAGACTGAGCTCAAAATACAGATGAGTTTTGTGAACTTAAAAAGCAACTAAGAACTCTGTTTTGCATGTCTAGAAACTGAGATAGATAACGTATGGAAGTAAAAGAGAATCATCTTCTCTTTGGATAAGCTAAGGTATAGAAGAATTGAATGCTTTGAAAATTTCTCCTATAAGCGTACTGCACTAATGCTAATGCATTTTGTAGGAACTTGCCATATTCCACTTTCCTTTTTTTCTTTTTTGGCACAAAGCACTTGAGAAAGACTACACAAAGTATATTCAGTAAACTTAGCCACTGACAGAACATCACATTATTATCAATATTCATTAGTTAGTTTTGTATTCACTTTCTAAATAACTGCCAAGAAACCAGCAATCAGCCTTGAGCAGCCATATCCCACCGACCCATCTTTTATGAAGTGTCCCAGTCCTGGATTCAGCATTCAAACCAAAAGGAACTGAAAAATCTTTCAGAAGAGATTACAAAGAACTGCCTTTTTCCTAAGCTAAAATCTCTGCCCCGATATCCCCATATCATGGCTTTAACTGACCATTGATAACTACACGGGTGTCAAAACCATAAGCTCAGGAGATTTAGGACCTGTATGTAGCTCGTCTGAAACTAATGCTTCATATTTATTTCCATGGAAACTACAATAGATACAAAGATCACAATAACTTTATTTGATAGAGCAAATTCTCAGCTACAAAATACTATTTTCCAACATAGTCAGATGTTCAGTGGCATAATCAATGGCCTTTTATTTCATGAAGAACTTCAGTGCACTTTTTTTTTTCTTCCAGGAAACTGTTTCTACATCTTAATACAGATGACAATATCCTTCTTGAGGAAAAAACAAACATTATGAGACTTCCACTAATCTGAAATGACCAATTTGGGGAAAAACACACATCTTAGCTCAGCAGCATATTTCCTACTCACAGTGAGTATCTGTGAAGTGCATTAATCAGTATTTCACGTTTTGTTTTGCAGTTCTGCTTTTCATAGCTCACATGCTGCCTTTTTTTTTTTTTTAATCCATCTGTATTCTTTTTTCTTTCTCTGTTCATTTTATTTTTTATGCATCTCTAGATAATAAAAAAGTGTGGATAACAGGAGGGAGAAAATCTTTTTTTAGAATACAAGGCTGCTGCTTCTGGTTAGCTACAGGACACAGATAGTTCATAAGAGACATAAAGCTAAGGAGCCTTAGGTTAATTACTAGCTATTGCTTAGCTGCTTTGAGGAAAATTATTGAGAATCACAGCAGGTGGAATCCACAGTGAACAAACTGCTAATGATACCCCTCTGAGCTAAAAGACACCACCGCTGATACCTGGAACTGGACACACAGTATACTAAAGCAGAGAACTATTTCACTCAAACACTGAAGCATTAGGGACGATTAATTAATATTAGCTTATAATGGTAACTATTACAGTAATATCGGCTTGTTTTGAGCTTAATTCTACTAACACAGCATTGTTAGTGAAGAATATCTAAGAATTTTAAGTGTTTCAGTAAAAATACCATTGCCTCTGCTAGGAAGGCCTCAGGTCTTCCATTAACTATGCTGTCTGTGCTTGTCTCCTGACCTGCTCTGTCAGGCTTATTACTGACTTGCTGTGTGAAACAGAGCTTGTTATCATGTCTCTTGTTACAGTGCTCAGCTTCGCCATGGGGTAACAGCAAATGCCTTAAAAATATGGAGACAGGCTCAAAACAGAAGCCCAGAACTGTAAACCGTTTAATTACTGAGCTGCATTAAGGATATGCAACCTCAAGAAGTGGAAAAAAGTTGCCTTTTAGCAAAATAAAAGAAGCGGCTAAAAGAAAAAGAAAAAAAAAAACAAAAAAAGCAGCACAGTAGGCCACCTGCCACAGACAAGGAAAATAACATTTCATCCCTAGGCAGTACAGAATTGGGGGAGCAGAAGCCAAGGGTTAAGAACTGCTTAGAGCCTGAACCATCTTGTGAAGGAGGCCGTCTCAAACTGATAGAAAAGAGAAGAAAGAAGATGTTTGCTTTAGTTTTGACTTCCATCATCAAAGAGCTCAACTTCAGCAACTAAAACCATCCAGAACTGCAGCAGCCCTCAGTGAAGAAAAGCACAGCATCAGTCTTCGCATTCTCTTAGCTAATTTAGGAAAAGCTTCTAAAGTACTATCTCCTTTGAATACACATTGATGAAAATGTGTAATGACAAAGAACTGAAGTCTTATTTTTCAGTTTAAATCTACTTTGATTTCTTTCTGAATATTCTCATCACAGCAATCTCTAATTACCTACTAGATATATGTTACCTCTAATTATATTTATGTCTCTATAAAACTAGTTTCAACAAATGAATGGATATGTTATGTTCAACAGATTAGATCTCTTAAATTTTCATTTATACCACGTCTTAATGTCGTGACATCATTTTGGCTGGAAAAGTCCCTGGAGATGACAAAATCCACTTGACTGCCAAATTCCAGGTATCACACTCAAAGTTCATGAAGAGAACATCTTGCTTTGCCGGGATAATTGTGAGATGGTTTCTGACCATTCATTCTTCCTCACATCACAGGTCTCAAGCTTTATTTCTGCAAGATCTTTGTGAAGATCTTGTAGATCTCCCATTCAATCTCTCTGATGCTGCACAGACTCCTGATTCCTTTCATGCTCCTTGATGACTGAGTATTTTACCTACAGAATACCTCCAACAAAAGAAGTTATCTTTGTCTCGCAGGATCTCTGCCTTGGCTGTGACCTCACATATGTCAGGAATATTTATTGCAGACAACTGCAAAATCATGTGCACAGACAGTATTGCTGTTCAGCCTCAAGCAGTCCCACACAATTCCAAGCAGAGTTTCTGGATTGTTCTCAACAACTGTTTCTTGCACTGTGGGAGTTTCTGCTACCTGTAAGATAGTGGCTCCCCAGATACCAGGTGAAAAAGTGCACAATGCTCTGAGCAGCTCTCAGTTGAAGACAATATAAGCCATTGTTCTCTAAGAGGCATATTCCTGAGAAAGCTTCTTATCTGCGCTGACAAAAGGAAAAGTCTCCAAAAGTCTCCCCCAGCAGTAGCAAGTCAACAGAAGACAGTTCCTGAGAAATTGTTTTCTGAAACTAGAAAGTCTAAAAAGCAGTGGTAATAGATTCTGTATCTCTGATAGCAGCCAATCTTTGCTCTGCCTGCTACGAGATCCAAAAGAGTTTTCTTAACTTAGCCACAAAGAATAGCTACAAATACAGTTATATTCAATAGGAACTCTGTGTGGCCATTTTAACCTATGTCAAGTATGTAAGCCATTCTTGCCTCTACTTCCAATCCAAAAAGTTCATATTTGTAGAAGGGAAAGGGTTCATATAGCAATTTGAACTTAAGCCAATGGAAAAACCAGGAATTAATGAATGAATCATTTTAATGAGCTTTGAATCTGACCATGAAAATTCAAACTTTTCATATAAAACATCTGATGAGATTTTATTAAATATTAAACACAACTTGACTTAGATCTCATTCCATGGGATCCTACTAACTGTGTGTGGGATAGTAAATACATATAAGTTTATTCAACTGTTGCAATTTATTAATTATCTGTCATAGAATCATAGAATCACAAGGTTGGAAATAACCTGCAAGATCATCTAGTCCAACCATTCTCCCATTACCCTTGCTACCACAAGCTACTAAACCATATCTTGTAGCTCCTCATCCAGATGCCTCTTGAGCACTGCCAGGGACAGTGACTCCACCACCTCCCTGGGCAGGCCATTCCAGTGCCTGACCACTCTCTGAGAGAAAAAGTTTTTCCTTATGTCTAATCTAAACCTCCTCTGGTACAACTTGTGGCCATTTCCTTGGGTCCTGTTTGTTGCCTGGGAGAAGAGGCCAAACCCCTCCTCATCACAACCTCCCTTCAGGAAGTTGTAGAGTGCAAT